>JAREIK010002450.1:749038-1349038 GCA_029783825.1 Sapria himalayana | reverse complement strand
CTCAAATGGGTTGTGCGGCTTGACATGTATTTCGGGCACTATGTGGCATGGCTCTGCACTTTGTGGGCTGATCATGTCATGTCGAGCACGATATGACTCATTTGTAATCTTTAGTTCAATGACATATAAAAAAGAAATGAGTTTGTTTTAAAGGAATAAAAAATAATGAAAATAAAAACACTATCAAGTTAAATAAGGAGATAAAAAAGAAAGGTAAAAGTATATACCATACCACTGAAGTTTACTTAGTTTTTTTTATACATTTGAATTTTTATTTTTAATTATTTAAAAATGAGTCTATACCATTGAAGTACGTTTAGTTTTTATTTTTATTTTTAGGTGAAAAATGAGTTTGGGTCAATATTATGGAAAAAAAATTTATTTTGGTCTCGGACCTTTTGGTATGGATGCTATTATTTATATATGCGTCAAATTCATTATTGTTATATTTATTTTTTATTAATTTTTACAAATTTTTTAACTTATAAATAAAACTAATAATAAATTTGGAAAAAAAATAAAAAAAATATATCACAATCACAGATGCTTTGTTGTAGTCTACAATTTAGTTTTTTTGAACTATCTCTGAAATATACTACAATTTTCAAATTAGTTGTAACTTGTTTCGTGTGTCCATAAATTATATATAACAATTAGCAATAATAACTTTCAATAGTAAAAAAAATTACATAAACAGTAACACAAGAGGATGAGAGAGGAGAAATTTGCAGGAGAGGAGAGATTCAAAAAAAATTAAATTTATAAAAATTTTGATCTCTATTTATAGACACTTTTTAAATTAAAAAATTATATGTATTTTTATTTTTTTAATTTTTTAAATATGTTAAATGACTAAAAATTTGGTAGCTATCGGATTTTTGGCGTTTAGTCATTGGAAATAAATCGAAATCTATTTTTTTTTTAAAATTATTTTTAAAGCCAGCAACAATGACATGCCAAGCTTATTGTTATCGTTGTCACTCTAGATATCACTGTCATTGATAGCATCCGTTAGTAACAATTTTAATTGGCATAGAAGGCCTCTAATAGGAATATCTAGGCCACATAACTCGAACCCAACTTACGTGATCATTTATTTATTTTTTGAATATCCAGCCTCGACGGGCGGGTACTCGATTGAGCTTGACCCGTGACTCATGACCCACTCATATCCAGTTATGGGTCCTTGTCCCGGTGGACTGTGTCGCCAGACCAGGTATGCTGGTCATGCTTGGCTAGACACGATGTACGACTCGCTTTAGTGTAGCATGGCACAAGTCATGCCTTGGGCTGACATAGTTCAGCTCCTGGCATAGTTCTGGATTATACTGTGCCGGGCACAACATGACCAATTTGGGACGTGCCTTATGCCGTGTCATGCCCATGCTACCTGATCCACTTGACATCTTTAGGTTAGAAGTAGAAATTTTGCAAACTAAGATTTCAATGATTAATTAACATCTTATAATATCTTTCATAATTTATAAATTAATTTGGACTATTTTGTCATTACTTAAAAATCAAGTAACTACTCCATATATATTTATTTCAAGATCATTGTAAAAAAATAATTCTTTTATTTAACTAGTGCATTTTCTATCCATCATTGTCGGTCACTAGTAGTCTCACAAGATATGATGGGGAATAAGTTGTTGGACAGCTTGTTCTCCACTTACTTGGTTGTTTTCGTTGTTACTATTTTCTTTACTATCTTTTTTCTCAATTTTTTGTTTTAAAATATT
The DNA here is from genome assembly GCA_029783825.1 of Sapria himalayana. NCBI lineage: Eukaryota > Viridiplantae > Streptophyta > Magnoliopsida > Malpighiales > Rafflesiaceae > Sapria > Sapria himalayana. Next base: position 1,347,296 of record JAREIK010002450.1, on the reverse strand, counting down.
TTATCTTATTCTTTTATTTTATTGAGTTCAGAGGTATTAATCCAGTCTCATAATTTTGACTCATATAATTGTGGTTGATACAAAACAAACAAAAAAAGAAAACAAAATAAAATTACAAATACAATATAAATACTAATCAAAAATTATTATTCAAATAATTAGAAATAGAACTATTTTTTCTTAAAGATAGTTATTTCAAGTTTTCAACTTAAGTTGACTAATTAAATTTAATAATCATTAAAAATGACGTCAAAAACTTATTGTGACTTTATTAGATTTTTAAAATTTTTATTTCTAATAGTCTCAAAAGCTTGTTAGGTGATTGTTTTTATCTAATGGAGTTTAGTAAATATAATGGTTGTACAAGTATTAAAGATGAACGTAAATTTAAATATTGATTTTATATGAATTATGTAGGCAGTTTGATCAATCAATAATGAATGAATTATTCCCCGAGTTGAGTAGATAAATTTTAATTTTAGAAAGATACTAAACTTTAGTTTTGACTCATTTCTTTATATATGATAATATTTTTTAGTATTTGGATAATATTATCCTTGAATGTTAGATGAAAGATATATTAGTGTAAAAATACCTTAGTTCTCATTAGCATGTAAAGTATTTGTCATCCTTGAATTGTCACTATCAATGATGATTCACTTATAGGTATACTCTTGATATTTAACTTCCAAAATCATACTTATTTTGGTTACGAGTTATTTACATGTTTATTTCTTTAGTTAATATATTAATTATCTTTGAGATTTACGTAAAATATGCATTTCTATTTTTTTATTATTAATTTTATAATAATGTGAAATAATGTAGTAATAATTATGTTTGTATTTTTAGTTTTGTAAGTATCATACTCACTATATTTTCTTATGGATTTTACTTATGGAAATCATTATGACTTATAGGGTTGTTGTCACCATATAAACACATGTACTTGTGTATTCTATGACGTATCTGCTACTATTTGTCACTGTTTGTCACAACCAACATACAGCTTTTATAATATGGTGAAACCCCCAAGTTTGATATTTTGCAAAACTCACATTATTTAAAAACTAGTTCTTAATAGTTAATGCTTTTTGAATTGGTCATACGTGTTTGTATTATTAATAATGTGAACATCATATTAGTAATAATTTAACTTATTTCAATCATGAGTTTTTATGCATAAATTTATTTCACGTGATAAAGTTATAAGGTTTGTCATTTCCTTCATATTATACTTCATAAATGTGTTTTGTGACATACTTGTCATTGTCAGCCATGACTAATACGTATATACTTATGAGATAGTGAAATCATACATTTTAGTCCTAAATAGCAAAGTTTTAAAAGGCGAAAGCGTAAGGCGAGACGTTTTTGTATTTATGAGGTGAGGCGTAAGCCTCGAGGCGTTGAGGTGTAAGCTTTTTGAACCTCACAATATATAATTAATTAATATTTTAAAATATATAAAATAAAATAACATAAATAAAAACATGAATATATAATTAATTAATATTCAAAGGGGGGGTGTATTCGGAAATTCGAAGGAGGGGGGGGGGTGGATTCGGGAATTCGAAGGGGGGGGGGTGGATTCGGGAATTCGAAGGGGGGGGGGTGGATTCGGGAATTCGAAGGGGGGGGGGGTGGATTCGGGAATTCGAAGGGGGGGGGGTGGATTCGGGAATTCGAAGGGGGGGGGGGATCGGGATTTCGAAGGAGGGGGATCGGGAGGTCGCCGAGGGGGGGAGGAATCGGGAGAAGACATACCTGGAAATCGGGATTTCGTGCATAAATGGTTGGCTGCTTGAGGTAGGGTTTCGGCTTTGAGCTTGAGGTAGGGTTGGCCGCTTGAGGTAGGATTTCGTGCATAAATAGTTTGAGAAAACTTTTGATTTAGTTATCCGCCGCCTCAACGCGTTTCTTCTGACGCCTCAACGCGTTTTTCCGCCGCCTCGCCCTGAGGCGCGCCTGGAAAGCGCCTTTGAATACAGTGCTAAATAGTAAATAGTATTCACATCCATCAATATTAAAATTATAATATTACTATACATATAAATATTATATAATCACATTATCATAATATAAGTAAAATAAATTAATCTTAAATCTTAATTTCGCTTTCGATTGAGGAATAATTTTCCTGAGTTGTTTGGTATGACATCGTGTGGAACTAAAAGCTCTCAATGATAACTCTAGTGAGGATGTAAGTTTTAAAATCTCATCTCATTCAATTCTTATTTGCATTTGCATTGGATTTATCTTTAATTGAGAGTTGGAAGTCATGTTGCATATGGCTTTTTGCTCTTGAGTTTTAAATCTGATTTCTCATCTCATCTTTTTGTGTGAAAAATTCTAAGTTTGATTTTTATACGTTGGGATTCTATATGAATCTTTAAGTTGGAAGTTGCGATGTTGGGTTGAAGTTGATCACTTCCGAATCTTCTCTCGAGTATAAATGATGGTGGAAAATAAATGTTGATACTGAAGTAATCCTTATGTGTTGAACACAAAGTCATGATGATAGAAATGTTATAATTGAGATAATTATTTTTTTCCTATGGAATACAAAGTTGCAAAGGTATGAATAAACATGACTAATGCATTTATGCTCTTGAACATAGTCATGTCTGTAAGAATGTTACAATTTAGATATTTGTTCTTTGGAGCAAAAAGTTATGGCCGCAAAATACTACAACTAAGATTTTTTATTTTTGGATTGCAAAGTGACAGCAATAAGAATGTCATAACTGAGATAATTATTGAAATACAACCTTGTGACAAAAGAATGCTTTGACCTAATTTTTTTTGTATTATGTGATTTTTGAATATCTATCGATTAAGTTGCAGTGTTGGAAAATATTGTGACTTCTAGTATCATGTAGAGGTGTCAACCAGGCCGGCCCTGCCCGCCATGAGGCACGGCATGGTTCGGCCGTGCCTGGGCTGGCCCGGCACGGGAAAATGCCGTGCCTGGGCTCGTGCCATGCTTGGGCAAGGCATGAGCCGTGCCTGGCCTGTGTCGTGTCGGGCCTGAACTGGCAAGGTTCGGCCCGTCGCACGGCACACCGGCACGGGTTCGTCCAGTGTTGGGTGTCCCCCGTGAGCGCCCCCCCCCCCCGCAAAAAAGACCACGGGTCGGGTCTGATTGGACGAACTAAGAATCTTGATATATTACAGTGATAGAAATCATATGAGTCCACCTTTCCCGTGCTATCGATGATGATACGGGATATACTGACTCCTCCGGTATCGAGCGTAGCATCGGAGTCTGTTGTAGTGAATGTGATTTTATATAGGAGATCGAGATTACGTCCAGATATTGTTGAAGCCTTGGTTTGTTTGAAGGATTGGGAGGATTCGAGGTTTAGCATCCATGATCATGCTGGAGCTAGGACTGGGACAGAGACTACAGTCGCATTCACTACGATAGCGGAGGAGTTGATTGCTGATGATGATGATCCATATGATACTGATCTTGATGTTGCGGTTGATGATGCTCATGATATACCGATTGACGATTTATGATGATCTACTATTTTTTGATTCGATATTTTGTTTTTTATTGATTGTACGTTTTATTTATACGTTATGTTGAAACTGTAATTTGTTTGGTTCGGATCTTCGGTATCAAATGGTTGATTGGTCATTTTTCATTTGAGTTGCTTATGTTTTTTTTAATTTTTATTTTTTTAACAAAATGTATTGATTTATTTATTTTTTTATTTTAATTTTCTATTTAAAAATTTATAACTATATTATATAATTCTAATAAATTGTAAACTAATTTTATATTACATTATAAAAAAATTTTAAACTTTATTATTTTAATAAGTTTTAATATTTTTCATATTATAAATATATAATATTATATATTATCTAAAATTTTATATATAATTTAATAATTTATATAAATAAAATAAAAACAAATTTTTAAAAAATTTTTTTTACTGGCCAGGCACGGCACTGCATGGCCTGCCGTGCCTACGGGCCCAACTTTTTTAAATCGTGATGGGCCAACTTTTTTAAACCGTGCCGGGCTAGGCACGGCACGAAGGCATGCTCGTGCCCAAAAAAAATGGGCCGGCCCGGCCCAGCCCGTTTGACACATCTAGTATCATGTATCAGTGAAGTATATGATTATTGCGACATGAAAATAATGTCATAGTCATTATTATTTTTTAAAAATAACACGGTTATGACTTTAAGCAAATATCTCAGTTTTGAAGATAATGTTACATAATAAAAAAATTATGACAACTCAGTGGTTATGTCATAATAAATTATCATTTGTTTTTGTAAATTTATGACCAATATAGATTATAACATCTACTCAATAAGTTTGTGAATAGTATAAAAAAGTCATGATATTAGAAAATTTATGATTTTTTATTATTTTTTTGTCCTCTAAGTTATTGCTTCATCAAGTTCACTAATTTCATATATATATTTTTTGATTTTATTTTTATTAATCAAATTCTATTAAAATTATGATTTAATGAAATCTCTTCATTTAAAATCTAAATCAGTACCATCATATCAATAAATTCATATCAAATAATTCAAAAAAGTTGATACGTATAGTATTGAATGCTAAGTTGTCATAGTAAAATATCATCGCTCACTGAACTAGTGTGCTAATTTTAGAAAAAGTGTTTGGTCTTTTAGAGCTCATAAGTAATTGATGCCATAACTCAATATTTTATCTCAGTATTGAATCGCGATATAATTGTTTAATTCTCACTTTTTCTAGAGTCACTGGCACAAGAAAAAAAAATACAAAAATTTTTAGTAGATTTTTTATCTTTAATTATAGGATCTCAATTAGAATTTGGATATATTTATTTTTGACTATACTCATGATCTCTAAATATAATCTTATATTTTCATTTTTTTCTTCACATAATAAAGAATTCTAAGTACTGCATGTGTATGAATATATTTAGGAGAATTTAAAAAATGACTAATTATATTGACAACATACATAATATAAAACATAGTTATTGTCGGATAATTAAGTTTGCCTACGATTATCTTATTTCTAGTTGAGTTAAATTATTGATTTTATCTATATAGTTAAATCTACACCTGGATCAAGTGGTATGCTAGCAGGTACATATTTTGACTTATCAAGTTCAGATAACATTTTTAAAGCATATCTCATCTAAGAAAGAAGGACTATATCTTCTGAGTATTCGATTTTAATTCCAAGAAAATATATCAAACATTCTAATTTTTTTGTTTAAAATTCAGTTTTTTTAGAAACCAGTCTGATCATTATTTGTAATAAGAATAATATCAACGTATATAACTCGTATCATATACTCACCTCATAATCTACTTCAAAAAAATAGAAATATTCTGACATACCTCTTAAGATAATTTATATCAAGTGTCGAGGGAAATTTATTAAACCATGCCATAAAAAATTGTTTGGTCATAAAGTTTCTTTCACAACTTGCATACCATACTTGTTCTCATAAAAACAATTAATACTTTGGGCTGCTGCATAAGCAATTTACTTTCTAGATCACTATAAAAAATATATTTTTTATATTTAACAAATAAGTAATCCATTTGTGTGATGTTGCAATTGAAAGTAACAACCTAGTGGTGAGAAGATGTTATGGTAGTCAATTTCATAAGTTTGTGTCAAATGTCTCGCTACCAACTTAACCTTGTGTTGATTTATATTTTTCTTAGGTCCTATTTTCATTATGTGCACTCATCTACATCTTATTATTCGCTTGCCTATCGATTTTGAGACTAGAGATCACTTATGATTAGATATGACTTTATTCTTCAAAAATAATCTATCATCCTCAATAATTAAGTATTTCTGAAAGAATGTTCGAGATCTTACAACTTTCGAATGTGCATAAAAACTAAAATATGTAGTATCAAAATGATAATAAAAAAGTACTTGAGATAAATAATAAAGTAGAACATGTTATTAGTTTCTTTTGTGAAGTAATTAGAAACTCAAAGTCATTCCAAGCTGAATCAGTTGATACAACAAAAGTCTCATCTATAAACTATTAATGTATTCATCTAGCATATTCTATTAGGAGAAACATGTCGTGTCTTGCCGGACACTCGTGCTTGACTCCTCTCTTAGGAACACTCTTCTATGCAAAGTGTCACTATTCTTTTTTAAACTAGTTGTACTAGGCATATTAGGGTTGACATATGAGCATGGTCAACTGTTATTCAATGGTGAATAATAATTGGACATGGAAAATAGCTTACTAATTTAATTTATAAATATGTTTTCTTTTGGATTGAGTTCTTAAAATAGAACGTGTCATCAATGGAAGTAACATTATAACTCATTATCACCAGCCTAGTTTCTGGTGAATAATACTTATACATCATTTAAGCATTGGAATACTCATGAATGCACACTTTATGGTATGTGCTGTTATCTTTTTGTTTGCTTGGAAATAGATTTTAAACAAAATAAGTACACCCAAAAATCTTAGATGAAAGATAAAGAATTTTTCTTAGGTATACATGATTGTATGTGATACACTTTGAGAGAATAAAAGAGTGCATTCAGTTGATTAGGAAATTAGTGATTAATATTATTGTTTCTCAAAAATATTTAGGCATTCTCCTATGAAATATGGCCTTGATTGTATCAGTCATATGTTGATTTTTCATGTCAGATTTCCCATTATGTGCAAGAATATCATCACATAATGTTTATTGAGCTATCTTGTGCTCCTCATTGATATAAGAAAATTAATAAAAATATATTCTAATGTATTACCACTTTTCAATATCTTAATATTATATTTAAACTGAGTTTTTATTTTTAATAAAGTTTCATAAAAATAAAAAATATTTAAGATATTTTCAGAAATACTGACAAGTTTAGTTTTGAAATACTGACACTTCCAAAGGGTGCATCATCACCTATCCACCCTAAAACTAGTGTCAGCTTGCCAAAATGTCATCTCTAATACCATGCGAGAGAGAGAAGAGAGGAAGTAAAATGGGAAAAAGAAAAATAAACTTTATTAAAAGTGAAAAGTTCAGTTTTTGAATACACAAACAAATAATTCTATAACCATGGTTTGAGATAATTAATAAGTCAGATGCTTTTAAAGTAAATTATCATCTTCTCGATGATAGAAATCATAAATTAAAAGTCATTATATAATAGATAAAAATAAAAAGAACAAAATAAAAATAAAAATAAAAATAAAAAGGGTAGTCTACAAATCAGATGTTCCAATCAAAAGAATAAAAATAAAAATAAAAATAAAAAGAACATATAAAGTAAAAACTACAATTCTTTTGTATAACTCATAATCTTTTTGGTGAAACATTTAATTTTTTAATTTTGATTTTAAAAATTATTTTTAAAATTTTTGAAGGTCTTACAATTTTATCTTAGAAATGTGTTTCATACATATTTTGATAATCAGTCTTTTATCACATATGTGAAGCAAGTATGATTTCAATTTTTAGAGTAACTACTAATAGAAGGAATAGATTCTCAGTATCAGATTCCTGAAAAATAAGTGGTTGTCTTGAAGAGAATACAATTAAAATATTCCAATGTGCTGCCCTCTATATATTGTTACTATCTCTCCATGAATATTTATTATAAGTGTATTTAAAAACAAAGTTGAGTGAACAAAAAATAATGAGAAGAGAAGTTAGGGAACCCATATTATTTTTTCTGCTTGATGGTCTCAAATGCAAGTGTAAAGTAATACTACAAGCCGCATACAATTATCCTTAAAATTTGTGAAGGTTTTCATATTTTATCTTAGAAATGTGTTCCTTACACATGCTTACAAATAATCTTTAATTACAAATGTTAAATAAGTATGAATTCGTTTTCTAGGGTAGCTGCTAATAGAGGGGAATATATGCTTAGTAGAAGATTCACAAAAAATAAGTGATTTGTCTTGAAGAGACTACAATTAGAATATGCCAATGTGCTGTGCTCTGCTGTGCTGCCCTTAATATTTTGTTACTATCCCTCCACCAGTATTTATTATAAGTGTATTTACAAACAAAGTTGAGTGAATAAACAATAATGATAATTTAGGGAACCCAGATTACTCTTTCAACTTTGATGGTCTCAAATTCATTAACTTGTTAGTCGAACCAAACTTAACTTGAAATAGGTAAATTACATATTGAACTAGGTAAATCGACCTAACTCAACTTGAATTAGGTAAATTACATGCTGAACTAGGTAAATTGACCTAACTCAACTTGAACGTGGCTGTGACCTACGAGATATATCTACCAACAACTACATGCTGCTGACACAAAATATTTCATTTTGAAAGAAGATGACTTGGACATCATAAATGCATAAGTGATAATTTTGTATTTAATGATGATAAAAAGTAGTACAGCTACCAATAATTATAAATTCATAAAAAACATATGTCAAGCCTTCTCAATTGCACTTTTTAATTGGAGAAAAAATGACCAGGAGATACTTTTGTACTTAATGTCTTAATGATGATAAAAAGTAGTATAGCCTTCATTGGTGCCAATGATCATGCCAATCAATGGTAGATTTTTGTTTGGTGAGTGCATGTTCACATAAAAATACAAAATATGAAAATAAATGAAGTGTAAAATTACTTAGACTACTCTCATATTACAGACATTTCTATACATACTCAGTGTATCAAGTTCTAATTGGATACGAAAAAATTTTAAAATACAAAATATAAATCTGCAACAAAGTTTTTAAACAAAAATGTTATTTTCTCACATTTTAGAACTTTTCTACATGTACTAGTAATTGTTGAAAGTCCACCATCATGCTTCATTTTTAGTTTAGTTTTCCATGGATGATAATTGTCACTAAATGAGGAAACTACTTTGTGTATCCAGAATACTTTCTCAATAATTATTATAGCACTAAGTCATTGGAAGCTTGATTGATTTCACATAAATGGTGATTAGAGAAAAATAATGGAGTTTTTGGACTGGTGGTAGCAGGATTTCTTTTGAGATGGTTGGTCATGGTATTTGTTTGATGTGTATCCAGCACAACTTGAAGACAAAAAAAGCAACTTTTTTTATTGTGGTTTTGTTATTTCCGCTCTCTGTACATCACTTCAGATTTTTTTGTTTTTTTTTTTCCTGCTGGCTTTCTCACAGATATTATATAATTTCAGTTAAAAGCCAGTTCTGTGCAACAACTCTTCCCTATCTGATTCCATTTTGTTAGCTCATAATGGTTTGATTGAGACATGCTTCACTTAACCATTTTTGCATGAATGTTAACCACATTGGAAGTGATCAGTGAACTTAGACACCCTGTATTTACTTTGATTAGTAGTTTTTTTTTTCCCAATATACATCTATTGTAAACAAGGTCTTTGTGTTCAGGAGGAATTGCGGAAAAGCATCGTTTCCCTGGTGAAGCAATCTGCATCTCTTATTTCGGTAGGTGCTGAAAATATGGAATGCAAAGAAGTTTTAGATGCAATATATAATGAGGTTGGGTGAGTTTTTTTCGTCGTAGTTATAACAATCTTTGATTTTAATTTTGGTCTATTTTCAAATTAAATTAAATGCAGAATTTGGAGAATTATGTGTAATGCAGCACGAAAAACATCCAATGTCTGCTAGTATGCATTTGTATATTTGTGTGCTTCTAGAATTCTGAGTGCTTGTGTGTTGCTGCATTCAAACTACTTGTTGATGAATGAGCTTTATCTCAAAGATAAAATGGGCAGTACCTAGTGCACAAGGCTCACATATAGCTCATGGTCTAAGAGAGATTAATATCTCAATAACTTTATCTATGAAAATCAAAGAGACTAAGATTGGTGAATCTCCAACTCATGAAAAAAAATACATTAATCATTGCACCAAGACATGCCATCAACTTTATTTCAAAGGTACTAACAATAATTCAAGATTTATAATAAAGGGGTCACACACACACACACAATCACACACACACACATATACAATTAGTGTATGAACTTACATAAATCAAATTAATCAAGCCTTATCCTAATAATTTAGAGTATGTTGTATAAATCATGCTCTTCCAACATACTCTATACTAGGGGTATAAAAGTATATAAATAATCCTTCATATGTGAATTCTGTCAGTGTGAGTTATGTTTGTATTGCTGATCTAAAAATTGGATATAGGCAAAAAGTAATACTAGGTAATAGTTGGTCTTGATAAATTTATCACCCTTTTATTATGGATAAATTATTGATATATAATATATGAACATGCATGTAAGTAATAATATTTTTCAATTTTTTCTTAAAGTTGGTTCTTAAGCATTTTGTACTCTTCATTTGAAAGATAAGAATATTATTAATTTTGTTATAGTTTTTCAGTCTTATTATTATTCTATTTATTTATTTTTTGTATATGAGAGTAATTGATATCTCGTTAAAATATCTCAATTTTAGCTAGCCCATTATATAAGGGATAGCCTTGTTTTTTCATTGTTGATATTGAAAATAATTTTCCAGCATCTATCTTTTCACATGGTATCGAAACAAAGCTGAGGAGATGACATTCGAATTTTTGCAGTGCACAATGCGTGGTGAATTTCTTGCAAGTTGGCAATCAATATTTTGTAGGATTTTTGTGCATGCTGCATGCAATAGTTGCATAGTGTCGTTGTGCTCAGTTTATTTTTTGAATTTGTGCATTAATATTGCACAAGGTGGTGTTGAGTGTTAGTGTGTCGTTCAAATGACATTTCCGAATTTGTTACAAACCTCCAAAGTTGCAGTTCTAAACCTTACTGGTATTCTAAAATACTGAGATTCTAAATTTGAAAGTGCTCTATTCCCTAATTGGTATTCCAAATGTGTTAAACCTTAATTGGGGAAGTTAGATTGACATGAATCTCTGAATTTCCGAATTTGAAGATGCTTGTCAAACCCAAATTCTGAATGGGTCTGAATTTCTGAATCTCAAGATATATAATTTTTAGGGTTTTGGATTTAAGAAACCCTAATTTCAGTGGGAGATTAACTTATTTTGAAGTTGTACTATAGGTATAGCTCTGATATACATATGGAGGAGATCTATTTTATTGTACACATTGTAGGAAAATTGGTCGTGCCAGACTCTAAAGATTATTATTGAGCATTTTTCTAAAGATGAGATTGATTATACTATATGGTATTGAGATAGATAAATTAGTTATCATAGCTGTCCATGGATATTCACCTAGTTTATTCATTGTGATGCTTATTAAGAATGTGTATATGAAAGATTTCTCTAAGTCAACTGATATTTTTCTTTCTTTATGTATTATTGGTTGTCGCTCATACTAGCTATTCAGACTCCTTCATTATTGATATATGAGCTAGAGGTGTCAAATGGGTCGTGCTGGGCGGGCCTTGCACGGTTTTAGATTGCCCAACCATGCTTCCATGCCGAGTCAGGCACGACACGGTATAGTAACTGTGCTGTGCCTGGCCCGACACTGTTTCTTCTAGCCAGACCATGCATGGTCCGTTGGCACGACCAGCTTTTATCATACCGGGTTAGGCTCGCACGGGCCAGAATTGGCCCGTACGGGCCGATTTAAAAAAAATAATTTTTTTTGTTTATAATATTTATATAATTATAAAATATAAATTAGATATTGTTTAATAATATTTAAATTATAAATTGAAAATTTTTTGAACAAGTATAAAGTTTATTTTTTTATGTTATTTATTTTAATTATATTTTAATTAGATTAATAGATTTAGATTATAATTTATTAAAATTAAATTTTAAAATTTTTAATGAAATTCTTTAACAGAAAAATTTAATAAACACAAAATTCTTTAATAAAAATTACAAAACCACAAAGCCAAACATCCAAACCAAAATAAATATAATATAAATAAAAATGAATATAAAATATCAAAATCAAAAATTAGAATCAAGCATAATTTAAAACTCATAAGTATAAGCATAACTGTAACATAAGTGTCGCTGTCGACGTGTTGCAATCACACAATCATCAACCGTTAGACATCAAATGGCAACATCATCAATCTTTCATCGGTGTATCATTATCATCCTCAACATCAATATCAAAATTACTATCATATAGATTATTATCAGCAAATAACTTTTATACTTTCACTACAGTCCCTATCCAAGCACGATCCTGTATGCTAAATCTCTAATCCTCCCAATCTTTCATGCATGTTAAAATTTGAATAATATCTGGACATAATATCAATCTTTTATCCGAAATCATATTCACTGTAACAGAAAAAGTAGACTCCAATGCGATGCTCGACACCAGAGGAGTTAGTAAATCATGTGTCTTCTTAGATAGCACGGAAAAGGTGGACTCATATGATTTTCATCACTGTAATATATTAAGATTCTTAGTATCAGAATGTGATAGGATTGAGCAGTGATTAATATTTAAGTACCGAGAAAGCTCATTCCTATTCAATGGTCCACCTCGTCGTTTTTCCATTGCTAACTGAATGAAAAAATTATCATCTCTGAATATGGTATCCATGTTCATACTCACAGTCTCACTACTATCATCGTCATACCTAGTATCATAATATATGAAAAGGTCAGTCAACTTTTCATGAATGAACCCTTAAGGCGGATCTTCCACGTTCATGCACGAGGAAATATAAGTCAAAATATTATCTATCCCTTCCACCTTAATCCTATGGTCCGTACATGCAATGATACAATAAAGAGATGTAATGATGGACTAGTACTTTAAGTACTTGATTTTCATCTCTGCAACTATATAGCTAAGTGTCGGGTTAACTAGATACATTTTAAACATGCTACTAATATTACATATGCACCTGAGTGCAATACAAGTCATGAGAATATAAATCGACGAACACATGTTCGTTGTGTCATAAAAAATTTTTAGAAATTTTATAAATAAAATTTATGTAGTCCAATCAGTATTGTCAATAAAAATTTTATCACTCTTATTATTAACGTAGTCAGATATCACGTATTCATATTTAATACATGACTCTAACATCAGGTATGTGTAATTTCAATGGTATCTCACATCTGATTGAAATTTCTTCTTTTTAAGATTTATAGACAACCAGAGAATATCAAACTTTTATTATCTGTGAGACTATTGAATATATTTTAATGAGTTACTTATGTTATTCAAATCGGGATAACACACTTTCATACCCGCTTGTACAATCAAGTTAATCAAGTGACACATGTATCTGACGTGAAAAATTTTTTCTAATAGTGCGTCTCTAATATTTCTAATAAATATATTAATCTCTACTCTATTATTAGATGTATTATCGAATATGATACTAAAAATTTTATTTTAAATTTTATATTTTTTAAAGATTTTCATCATATACTCAAAAATGACTAGGCTATCATGAGGATAGAAAATCTTAGAGAATCCTATAATTTTTTTATTCATAGTTCATTTAGAATCTATATAGTGGGCGGTGAGATATGCTTAAAATAAATCATTGTGACTAATCCAGATATTGGACGTTATGGATATCACTTCACTATATGTCATAAAAATTATTAATTATTATTTATTTTTCTAACTTATAAAATTTTAATATATCGTTCCTAGATGTGGACTTAAGATTCCTACGATAAGTAAGCTGAAAATATGTCAGCATGATGCTCACTACCATTGGATTTTTCAAAAATATGATCGGAAGACCTAACAAGGTGATAAGTTTTGATATATCTTTCCTAGCCAACTTGTTGTGGTATATTAAGCGGGTAAACTTTGAGACTGAATTGAATCTATTCTCAAAAAAATATACTTTTAAGTTGGGTTTGCTTAGAATCTAATGTACCATATTTTTTTGGTGCATATTTTGGCATGCTTCTCAAGGTACCGAGTCCAAAACGTACTCTTACAAATAAAAATTTGCTTACAATATTTGCATAATGTTGTTTCTTCTTTCTCATTCTTAATATTTTTTTATATTAAAATGAGTTTAAACTACAGAAGTTCTCATAGTTTTTTTGATTTTTAGATATTTGTTGAGACGGCCAGAAAAACAAAAGATTCAGCAGTCTCGAATCTTTGTATAAGATTTTTATTTTCTAAATTTAAATTAATTTTATTAGTATTAGTTATTTTTTTTGATTTTTTAGACAATAGGATATATTAAAGAGTAGAGAGAGAGAGAGAAAGTGAAAAATTAATAATTTTTAAATATTAATTATTATGTTAAGTTGAGTTTTAGTTAAAAAATTAAAAAAACAAAAATACTTGTAAAGTAGTGTAAAGGTAAAACACGTGCACCAAAATTCCAACTTCCAAAATCAAGTCTGAGTTGCGAGTCCCGAAAACTGAGCCGATATCTCGAGAGAGAGAATATTAGGAGAGAGATTTGAGAGTGTGAGAATTATTGTTTTTGAAAAAGATAAAAATTAGAGAGGGGGGCTTTTATAGAATATAATTATAATTTTTTTTTTAAAAAGTATTTTTTTTAATTTTTTATTGATACTTTTGGGGCAAAATCATATGAGACGTCTTTTTCTGTTTCATAGATATTAGAGTCAAAATCCAATGGTTAAAATTCAAAATTTTTAATTTTATTATCTTTTTATTTTTTTTTTAATTTTGAACCGTTGGGGATTGGGAGTGGGCCAACGGGGCAAGTGTGGGGGGGGGGGGGGGGGGTGGAATTGGATCTAGGCCTGGGCAGTTTTTGAAATTGTTAGGCTTAGTTTCTACTGCTGGGGTAGTTTCTCGGGTCTTGCTGAGGCACCGTGTAAATGGGTCATGGTGTCGGGCCAGGCATGACACAAGGCTTGGTTTGACTCGGCATGACATAACACGGCATGATGTTTGGTTGGCCTAGGCATGGCATGACACGGTTCATGCCGTGGACATGCACGGCATGGGCACGGGAAATTTTCGTGCCGTGCCTGGCCTTGCACGGCTGAATCATGCCGTGCTGGGCTGGGCTGGCTCGGCCCGGTTGACACCTCTAATATGAGCTTGTACTTGCTTTACAAATAATTGTCTTATGTTCTTTTTAATACATATATTTTTTGATATTATTATTGTAACTAATGATAAACCTTCTAACATCACTAGATATGATAATATCATGGTTAGTTCTTTATTCATTGATCATGTTATGTTAATTCATGATTGTCTGACAAATTTTTTTTTTTTGAGTTATTTTTTTTTACAATTTTATTCTTATTATTTTTTTATATTTGATATTTGTTTGCAGGGCCAAATGACTTAAAGGAAAATTTTATATTTAATTGTGCATAGTGGACCATATATCTTCTTTCATATAGTAGAAATTTTTTTATTTGTTTGAGTATATTTGACTTTTACTTGTATTTTTAACTTGATCATCTATCACTAATTAAATTGAGAATATTACATCTTAGTTTTAATAATATTACTATCCTATAGTGTAAAAGTGGCAAATGGGTTATGTTCTGCTTGAATGGCTCATTATTGTGTCACCCAACTGTCATGCCATATCCAGCATGACATGTCTGCCAAATTATTAAGTAATGCCAGGGCATGCCAGGTCAAGCCGGTTTGTGCTGATAATGTTGGTTTTTGGATAGAAAATTAAATTAAAATATTTTGAAATTTTAATTTTTTTATTTTATTATTTATTAAAAATTTAATATTTAAATAAATAAAAATGGAATAACTATTAAAAAAATGATATTTGCCTCAAAATAAAAGTGTAATAAAAAAAATTTATTTTATTTCATAATCAAAAGTAGAATATGACACACACAGCACACATATAATATGATAAGATATAATTCATAAGACCATAAGTATATAATGATATAATTGATAAAAATAAAAAAACAATGATCATATGATATCGAATGAATAAAATAAAAATTACATGAGTCATCAAATGGTGTATGTGATATGGTAGTGCAGATGTAATTGTAGATCATTATAATCATATTTTCATTTCAAGTTATTGTTAGTGGTGGCTACAATATTCTTGATTTCTAAGTTTTATGAATTATCATTCGTCATCATCTCTTGTATCTTATCATAATGTTAAACATTGAATTTTTTTAGTTTTTCATGCATACAAGTATCTCTATGATATGTAGTCATAGTCTCGATCTTTTATCTAAAATAATATTGACTACCACAAAAAAATAGATTTCATGCTATGCTAGATACAGTAGAAATTAATAGGTCATATGTCATGTTAGTAGATAGATGAATTCGTATGATTTTTATCAATTAAAATATCTAAATTTTTATTATTATCATATGATAGAATAAAATAATAATTAATATCTAAGTTTTAAAATAGTTTACTCCTATTTAACGGTTCACCTTATTATTATTATTTGGCTAATCGAATATATAAGTTATCTTCTCTGAATATGGTATACATGTCTTTACTCGGAGCTTGACCATATTTATCATACCTTGTTTTGTAATATATAAATAAATTAGTTAATTTTTAATGAATAAAATTTTCAGGTTAGTATTCATGATTCATGCACATAAATATGTATATCAAAATATTTTTTATTCTTTTCACTCGAACCTATGATTTACACACACAACCAAGCAATAAAGAGATTGAAAAGTGGATTAGTATTTAAAATATTTAATTTTTATATTAATATTCATGATACTAAATACAAAGTGACTTCTATACTTACTAAATATATTATTATTATTGCATATATACCTAAGTGCAATGTAAGTGCGGAGAGTGTACACAGATGAATACATATTTATCGTATCATAAAATTTTTTAGAAATTTTATAAAAAATATTTATACATCCAAATCAGAATCATCAATAATAAATTCATCATTTTTATTATTGACGTAGTCAAATATCACATATTGGTAGCCAACACATTGCTCAAACATTAGATAAGTATAATTCTAATGATATTTCATATTTATTTGGATTTTCTTTAGGTCCCTTGGTAAATAAAGATTGCTAAACTCATGTTGTCTATTAGGTATTCTAATGTATTTTAATAAATTATTTATTTTTTCTAATGTAAAAGAAATAATTTTTATTCTTGCTTATACTATCTGGTAAATTAACATGAAAAATCTTACTTAACGATCCATCTCTAATTATTCTAATATGCATACTAATAGTTACTTGATTATTAAAAATATTATTGAAATTAATACTAAATATTTTATTATGAATTTTATATTTCTTTAAAATTCTTGTCATTCACACATATGATATAGTCATCATACGGATGAAAAATCTCAAAAATTTTTAATATATTTTTATTAAATTTTTATTTTGAATCTATACTGTGAGACATTATATACATTATTTTATTATACTTTTTAAATTTATTAATTATTACTTATTTTTTAAATTTATAATAATTTATAATGTTATTTTTATTTAAAGACCTAAGAATCCTATGATAAGTAGACTAAAAGCATGTCTATATAATACTGATTATTCTAGGATCCTCTAATAATTTAATTTGAATACTCATAATAATAATAATAATAAATTGTTTAGTCATATTTTTCTTTCCAAAATCATTTTAGTATATGAAAGGAGTAAATGAAACTGAACTAGAATAAATTTGAAAGATTTTACTCCTTTGTTGGGTTTATATGAGAATTAATTCATTATATTTTTTGGTTCATTGATTGATATGTTTCTTAAAAAGGCTAGTGTCACTTTCACTATTACACACACATATATATATCTTTTAATAATATATATATTATGCTAATTTTTTATTGATATTTTTAGAATTTTTATTTTTTATTATTTTAAAACAAATTCATATTATTATTATTATCTAGTTCTTTATTTTTTAGATGACAAATAAGTTTGTAATGAAATTATTATAGAAAACCTAGTTTTAGTTTTAGACCTTTTGGTATGATAATCATTATTATCTTTATTTATATTAAATTATTATCTTTATTTGTATTAGTTGCTACTTTTTTAGTTTTTTTAATCTATAAATAAAATTAATGATAAACTTAGTAATTATATTTATAGTCAATGAGTATCTTAAGTGTTTTTTAAAATTTTGATTTTTTATTTTTTTAATTTATGCTTTATTATTTTATATATTTTATTATATTAATTAATTATATATTGTGATGCTCAAAAAATTTACGCCTTAATGCCTTGAGGCTTACGCATCGTCTCATGAATATCAAAATATCTTTCCTTACTCTTTAGCCTTTTAAAATTTTGTAATTAATAAATATTTTATAATATATTAAATTTTAAAATAATTTTATCATTATTAAATTAAAATTAAATTTATTTTTTTTAAATAAATAGTATGGAATATTTTATTATTAATACTATTTATTAATTTGATAATTATATCAAATTATCAAATTAAAATAATATTTTAAATTTTAATAAATATAAAATAGTATGGAGCATCTCTCCTTTCCCTCGATTGAGCTACTTGGAGGTCCTCGTTGGTGCTCGTGGAGCTTCGTCGAGTTTCATGATGGAGCTCGAGGTGCTTTGTCGAGCTCAATGTAGCTTGCATGGAGCTCTGTCGAGCTCCATGTTTTTTTAACGCCTTGAGGTATTTTATGAATGCCTCACATTGAGGCGCATGTCTAGACATTATAAAAAAAAACTTTTAAAAAATACGGGTGCTCTCTATATATACTAAACATACTATTAATATTACATACGTACCTAAGTACAATGTAAATGGTTGGAGTGTACATATACAAACATATATTTGTTATATCATAAAAAATTTTTAGAATTTTTTTTTAAAATTCTAAAAATTTTTTAGAATTTGAATTATTAATAATACATTCTTTATTCTTTCTATTGATGTAGTTGAATATCATGTATTAATAGTGTTTGAAAAGTATTTTAGTAACTCATATTAATTTTAACATCAAGTATGTATAATGCTAATAGTGTTTGATTTTCATTTGAAACTCATGTTGTCTGTTAGATATCTTATGATATTTTAGTAACTTTTTTATGTTTTCTAATATGAGAAAAATAATTTTTATATTTATTTGTATCATTAAGTTAATTACGTGACATATATATCAAACTTGAAAAGTATTGGCTAATGGTCTATCTATAATGGTTCTGATAATTATGTTAATAATGATATTATTATTTAAAGTATTATCGAATATAATTTTAAAAATTTTATTGTTAATTTTATATTCCTTAAAGATATTCGTCAGATACTCATATATGGTAAAATTATCAAAAGGAGGGAGGATCTTAGGAATTTATATAATTTGTTATTTAATTTTTTTTTAGAATTGCCATAGTAGGCAGTGAGACATGTAAATAATATATGTGTTTCATAATTAACCTAATTATGTGATACATGTTTCTTAAGTTTGTATATGTCATCGTGATCAGGCGGATGTTACAAATACCGCTCTATTATTTTATTTAAGTTCATTAATTATAAATTATTTTTTAACTTTATTTATTTTATTTTGTTATTTTTTATTAGTGAACTTAAGAATTAAATGATAACTAAAGTGAAAATAGATTTATATTATATTAATTATTCTTGTATTCTCTGAAAATATAATCCAAAGACTCGTACTAGTAATTAATTTATATATGTAATTTCTTCTAAATTTATTACGGTAAATAAAAGGAGTTATTAAATTAAAATTTGATTCAATATCTATTACAAAGGCCTCACTGTTAAGTTGAATTTGCTTAGAATTTTATATATTATATTTTGTTGGAATATTAGTTGATATCTTTTTTAAGGTGATCAATGCTACTAGTACTCATATATGTATATATGTTTTTACAATATATATACTATGCTAAATATTTTTTGATATATCTTGTATTTTTATTTTTAATTATCTTAAAATGTGTTTAGATTATTAAAGTTTGTTTAAGTTTTGATTTTTTAGATATATGTGTCAAAGACATATGAGAGAACTTAGTTTTGGTCTAAAATATTTCATTTGAGTTGTTATTATTATCAATGCTTATGTTGAATAAAGTTTTATTAAATTTATTATTTATCATTTTTTAGTATATAATTGTGAGACAAGACTGGAACTATGAGAAATTGAGGAGAGAAGTAATTTTTATAATATACTGACTATGCCAAATCTTTTTTGATAATATATTTTTTGTAATATATCTTTTACAATATATACATAATGTTGAATCTTTTTTGACATATTTAGTATTTTTATTTCTAATTATCCTAAATTGAATCTAAATTATTGAATTTTGTTTAGTTATAGATTTTGTAGTCAAATATGTCGAGACCAAATGAAAGAACTTAGTTTAGGTCTCTAACCTTTCTGTCAAATTTTTATTCTGATATTATGTTTAAGTTTTATTTTTTTAATTTAAGTTTTTATTGTAATTTTTTATTGCATAATTATGAGACTAGACTAGAAATAAGAGAAATGAAAGAGAAGTATTTTTAAATGTTTATTTTATTTTTTATTTTATTTGTTAATCCAAAAAAAATAAAGTAATTAAAATAAATCATAATGTGTATTCTTATTTTTTTGTTTGCAGTTGCCACCTTGTATGTTGCATCTCCTCTTTGTATCTAGGTATCATTGCTCGTCTAGAGGTGTCAAGTGGGCCAAACACGACATGAGGCACGACTCGATTGAGTCATGCCTGGCCCAATGCAACATGGTTCGGAATCATGCCTGGATATGGGATGGGCTGGCTTGAGGCATGACTTGTGTTGTGCTGAGCTAGAGGTAGGCGTGCCTCATTCCGGACCAGGCATGACCTACGTGCCTAGCTCATTGGCATGGTCCACTAGCCCGTAAGACAAATTGTTTATTCCTTATGGGATATGGGTTATAGGAAAGTGGGTGTGGTCCAGTTGGTCAGTGCCTATTCTGTTTAGCCCAAATATGTCATACGGGCAGGTTTAAAAAAATTGTTTAGTAACAATTTTTTTAAATTTTTCCATATGGCGGGGTTTATTAATGATATCCACTATGTGGTTGGCCTTGGCAGGCACCACGCTAGCTGCCAAGTGGAGGTGCAGCGCATCCGAGGCTTCCTGGCCCTAGCCCTACATGTATAACGACATGTGATAGTCTTTTTGGCTATCACCTGTACAACATATGCTGTTCTGTTGGGCCAACTGGCGCTGGCCCTAGTCGATGTTGTGATGCGACGGTCAACACAATGCCTAGTGACTCAGTACTTGGCATTCGGGTTGAGCTTATGGACTCGAGGCGAGGCGAGGCGAGGCAAGGCGAGGCGAGGCGAGGCGAGGCGAGGCAAGGCGAGGCGAGGCAAGGCGAGGCGAGGCGAGGCGAGGCAAGGCGAGGCGAGGCGAGGCGAGGCGAGGCAAGGCGAGGCGAGGCAAGGCGAGGCGAGGCAAGGCGAGGCGAGGCGAGGCGAGGCAAGGCGAGGCTCGGAAGCAGGCACACCTCACCTGAGACCATACCCACAATCTCAATGGTTACTTAGCTGAAAATATAAAAAAAATAATAATTTTTTGTAATCTTGAGCATTGAATTTCATTTCAATGGCTATGGAAGAAATTCGCGTGTGTTGAGTTTCTGCCCAATTTTTAATTCAAAAAAAAAATGATTTTTATATTAAAAAAATTTATAAATATAGATTATGAGTTTGATGTTTTTTATTTTCATTTATATTTTAATCTAACTCTTTCTTTTCTTCTCTCTAATTTGAATCTTCCCTGCTTTCTGCTCTCTCTTTTTATATTTTTTTAAAGTTTAAACTTTAAAGTAATTTAAGTATGAGTTTTTTTATTGTTATCTGTTGCTATGATGTGTAGTGTGTGGCTTTATTTGTCTCATCTCTAATACATAATATAATTTAGATTTTCTTTTTGTTTTTTAATATAGTCATATTTAATAAATTAATTCTAACAAAAAAAAGGCTAATAGTAGTAACAATAACTATTTAATTTAGATTTAGACGTAGATAATAATAATAATTTTACTGGAAAAATTTGAGACTGAAATTGTGTTTTTTATTCATAGTATTGACTCAAACATAAATGCCAAAAAAATAAAAAATTATAAAAATCTTGGTATTTTGGACTAACTTTAACATAATAAAAACTAAAAAAGCTAGGAGTGTTGATAAAAAATCGACACAATATAAATATTATAAAAATTATATACATGTAGGAATATGTGTGGGATTGGACACCTAAAGAGACATGCTGATCAATATACAAAAAATTATGGTGTATTATATCATAAGCAAACTCAATTGAGTATGAGCGGTAGGCTAAAAGCTAGATTTAGTTCAGTTTCTTTAACTTTGTTTATATATCACAATGATTTAAGGAGGTAAAATATGACTAAACTGATTGTTATTATGAGTCTTTTAATTAGATTTTTGGAGGATGTTAGGGTTGTCAGTATCATGTAGATTTTTTTTCAGTTTACTTATCATATGATTCTTATGTTTACATGTAGGAATAATATTATTAAAAATTATAAGATATAAAAATAAATAATAAGTAATGAATTTAGGTAATATAGTGGTGTGATATCTGTGATGTTTAATATTTGGACTAGTCATAATGCTATATCTTTTGTATGTTTTATCACTTACTATATAGATTATATATGAAAAATTAATAAAAAGATTTTGAGATTTTTTGAGATTCTTCATCTTTATGATGACATTATTATATTATAGGTCTCAAATGGGCTGGGCCAACCTATTTTTTTCGAGTCCAACCAGGCTTGTGTGCCAGGCATGTCACAAGTTTTTATAGGGTAGGCCTGGCACATGCCCGCAACCCAAACCCTGACATTGGCCTGAGCATGCTACTATAGCGTTCTGTGCTAGGCTAGGCTAGGCTTCAAGCCTGGCCCGGGCTGCTCAACCCGTTTGACACCTAAATATCATATATGAGTGAATGATGAGAATCTTATACTCATGGGCAGCACAACCGGGTCAGCACGGTTAGTTTTTGTGCCCGACACAACATAATGGCATGATCGTGACACACTCAAATGGGCGGTGCTGACAATGCACGATCAATTTAACACCTCCAAGGATGATGTGTTGTTGACTGCAAATGAGTAATCATTGTTTTTCTATGCTCAGATGGGAAGATTAATTTTAAGATAAGACTCATAGCAAAAAGCTTTACTCACCAATTTAGTGTGGTCTTTTAGAATTTTTTTTTTTCTTGATGACTAAGATGATATTAATATGAATTTTTTTATATTTTTATAGCATTATATAGTTGGATGTTACACTAGCTAAATGTTAAAAATATATTTATTTTTATTGACCTCTAGGGGAGTTATATATATTGGGTTCTCATTAATACAATCAGATATAATTTATAGATTATAAAATACATTATATAACTTGAAGTAGTCACTAAAAATCTAGTTTGAAATATTTTTATATGTAGTCATTTCATTTAGATTGTACATATATATTACAAACTTCTCTTTGAGTTTTTTTTTTGAGGGATGCTAATTGTAGATTGATTTTGATGATTATCTACGTTAATGATATTCTGATTATGATAAATGATGAGTTGGGGTTCACTCAACTCAGAGTTTTTTCAAGCATAATTTTAGATGAATCTTTGGAGACTAGAGTACTTTTTTTGGCATAGAGGTTGTTTTTATTATATGAGGGGCATCATCTTGTCACATAGGAGATATGCATTTGATACTCTGACAGAGTTTAATCTTTTTAATTATGTTTTAATGGATATTTTTATTAATCAATGTATTGACTATATTAATTATAAGAAAATTATAGTAAATATTAATTAACTGTTATGACTACATAAAAAATAACATACACACTTAGTATAATTAGTCTTTTATTACATTCTACTTGGTAGATTCATCTTGACATAATTTTTCGTATGTATAAGTATGCAAATAATTTTTTAGGACTTAGGCTCTCTTTCAAAGATCATAGTCACTTGTAATTTATTGAATATTCAAATTTGAGTTTGATGCCAATATGCATTGAGAGCTTGTCTACAATAGAGTTTTATATATTTTTTTGAAAGTAATATTATCTCTTAGAAAAGTAAGATAAAAATAATTATTGTGAATCAATATAAAAATAAGATTCAAAATAATATTATAGTTATTTATAAGATATTTTGGATGCGTTACATAATTTTAGTGATCAGATATTTAAATTATTCTTTCATTTCTTTTTACTATGCTAGTAAGGTGATGAGGTATATGATCTTAAATCAAATATTTTATCAGCAGACAAAGTACATAGAAGTTAACTATTTTTTTTTCACTAATAGGATGAAATTATTATTTTAACATATATTCAGACAGTCACACAACCATCAAATATCTTAACCAAGACTTTGAAGATGTCAGTTTTTTTTTCTTTCAAATTTAATATTAGACTTGTACACACCAGCTTAATGAAAAGTATTATAACTTGCATACTGTTTTTTTGATGTATTTTTTTTTTGTTTATAATTTTTGATAGGAGCACCCAAATTGTAGATTGCTTCATTTTTTCCCACTATAAGTGTGTGCTTGTATGATGTTTTATCATTATGCATTATAATTTTTTTTTGCATTGATTTGCAACAATACATATATATTTTGTTGCACTTTGTTATATTTATAATGGGTTGTGTTTTTAATAATATAGAGAAATGAGAACAAGATATTTAAAATATTGAGTTATTGTTTTACGATTATGTTGCTTAGCTACCTATAAAGATGAGGATTAAGGTGTATGATATAGGAAATATTTTAAAATTTATAGTTAAATCTATACACTTATCATTCGAGCGAGATAATAAAATATAAAAATATTTAAATAATTTATATAAATATTATGAGAATAAATATAATAATATTTTTATGAGTATAATAACTTTATTTGTATTTGAGAATGATTTAATTTTAATATTATTTAACTAAAATAAGTTGATAAGTTGGCTTGTTTAGTAGTTGTTAATTTTTTAATATTATAACATAGAAATTTTATGAGTTCATTTTTTTTTGTTATATAAAATAATTTGTGATTTACTAACTTTTCTAATGTTTACTTTAATCTGATAGTCTATTTTCATTTTTTTTATGATTATAATTGCAGACCTAATAATAAAATTTACACCATATATGATAATGTCCTTTTGATTGTGATAGCTTTATTTGTGTTTGAGAGAGATTTAATTTTCATATAATTAGTTAAGTGGAACTGATGAATTGGCCTATTTAGTAATTGCAAAATTTTGTTATTATAACGTATTATAAATCATATTAGTGCATCTTTTTTCTACTATATAAAATAATATGTGATTTAGTAACTCTTATGATATTTACTTTACCATTGCAGTATATTTTCTTTATTTTTGTGAATATAATTGCAGACATAATGATTAATCTTATACCATATATAATATTTGTGTTGATATGTTTAAAGGATTGAGAAAACACATGTATGATATTTTAAGTGATAATAGATAAACTTTATTGAAGATTTTGAGAAATTAAATCTACATATAAATAATGCTGAAGTTCAAGATATGGATGACACATATAGTTGGAAGATAAACCTTTTTTTTTTTTTTTGTTTATCAACTATTTTTTTATTTTATTGTAATTTGATAGTCAATGATCATTATGTTATTTTTTCTTGTTTTATATATTTATTATTCAACGTAGTGAGATATTTATAAATTATAAGTAAAATTTATGATAAATGTAACTATACAAATTACACAATAGTTAATAAGTAACTAATGGGCCCGTGTGCTTCATCCCTCAACCCAACATATAATTCGCAAGTCATAAGGCCACGCCCAGCCCCAAGCCTATCCCATGGACCCCCAAACCCAAGGTTGGTTTTCCATGGTTCATACTCAAGATCAGAGAGCCCCCAGCTTAGTACTAGTAGCAAGCCCATGCTGCAGCAACTTGCATACCCAGGTTGTTGCTGTTAGCATCTCCCAGTCATGTAGGTAGTCGCCATATCCAGTCAAGGCTTTGCCCAGACCGAACCTAGGCCACAAGCATAGTGCACATCTCCAAGCTAGGAGCAGCTTAGTAGGTATGATCTAAAGTATGTAAATATTTTGAGAATAAATATAGTTGTCAGTTTGTCACTTTGGGTATCATAACTCAAACTTATTTCCTGACATGATTAATTTTTAAAATAAATAAAGTAAACGAACTAGTCAGTTTAGTAGGTATGACCTTTTGGCTTTCAATATATCTAGATATTTATTATTGTTTGTATTTATCTTATGATTGATTATATTTTGGTATTATAAAATAAAAATCTTATGAATTCATATTTTTTATGATATCTAAAATTATATGTGATTTATTTATTTATTGGTATTTATTATCTTTGAAAAATTAAAAAGTTAGATACAAGAAATTTTAAGTTTCAGGAGATAAATTTATCAAAAATTTTGAGAAATTGAAACTCTATATTATGTTAATGTTCAAGTTATTGATGAGAAATAAATATTGAAGATGAAAGTGATATTATTTATGTTTTTTTTTTATTTTTTTATATAATTTGTTGAAATATTAAATATATTATTCTTTTATATGTTTTTTTTCATTTAATTATTTTTTTTCTCTATTACATGTTTAAAATAATAAAAAAATTTATTTACTAATTTTTAAAACTGTAACTGATTAAAGAAAACATCTTATAGTATTATACAAATTGAGTAGCTTATGGTCCACAATCACAAGCCCAACCACCTAGACTTATCACACAGGCTCAAGGTCATGACCCTTGAGCACAACCAGTAGGGGGCCACAAATCATCGGCCCAAATTTAGGCTCACATGCCCAGGGCCTCATGATCAGGGGCTTGGGTCAAGACCACGGGCCACCTTGCCACCCAAACTAAGTCCACATGCCTATGGTCTAGTGCTCTGGTCTAGGATCCAAGGGCCAAGGGCCACGCGGCACATGCCAAGTTGAAAATCTTAAAACTAATATATTTATATTTGTACATATTTTTTTATATCCTATGGTTTCCTCGTAATATGTGTACATATTAGGCGTCTGTGCCTCCCTTTATAAGGCATGCCTGCGTTAGGCATGTTTCTACAAGCCTTTGCAAATTGGTATGTCTCTTCCCAGGCAAGGTGCTTTGGCAAGTGCATCGTGGTGCATGTCCTTTAGGCATGCCTTACGTTTGTTTTTAATAACTATGATTCTATTATGTTTTTTCTAGCAGCACTGTGAAGTCGTGCCCAAATTAGTAGCAGCGCATGCCATTGACGACATGAGGCGAGCAAATGGTGCTGGTGCAAAGCGTACAGCCACCAATTGATTTTTTTCATCAAACCCTAATTGGTGCACGGTGATGCATGATAGCGCATTGTGGTAGACAATGGTAGACGACAGTGGTTCTGAACAAAGACCTTAAATAGAGTTCTAATAGATTTGATGGAAAAAAAATCTAAGTATAATTATTTTTTGTATTTTTGTAGCATGGTATGGATTATCATAGCAGATATAGTTGGAGAAGAGTTTCATACCAGTGTACTAATTACATGAGGGAAGGTCACATCATATATGATTGTTGGATATTATTTTGAAAATGGAGTTCAAGAGTGTCATGCAATAATGAGAGGGACAAGTTGAATACTAGAGTTATTTAGGGATCATCGTAAATTTCATTTATTATCACACTTATTAGGCATGAGTATACAAAACTCGTTTCAAAGACAATATTTTTTTTTCTTTTTTATGTATTATTAGTTATTTTACTAATACTCTTATTTTAGAATTTTGGTTTATCGATATATATATATATTACGTATTCTTTTTCATCTTTTTTCTACTTTATTCTTTTTATTCTTCTATTTTTTTTTTCTTTTTTTTCCTAATTATTCGTTTTTTTTCTTTCTTATTTTTTTTTCTTTTTTTTGTTTTTTTATTTTTTCTTTTCTTTTTCTTTCTTTCTTTTTCTCATTCTTCTTTTCCTTCTCTCCATTCTCTTTATTATTATTATTATTATTATTATTCTACTCCTCCTTTTTTTCCTCATATTCTTTAGCTTGGTTGTGTCATCATGTCAGGCATGACACGAGAGACTTATTATGTCGTGCCCGACATGGAATGGGAGCCAGCATGATCCTGGCATGAACACCCATGACCTAGACTAGAAGCCTGAAATGGCATGGTCGGTCCACAAATTGCAGGGTCGTGCCATGGTTGGAGCGGGCCATGCTATTTAGGCCAGTTCGTGTGAGCATGAATTGTTCAATGACCCATGTCAAGCATGGGTCATTGAACCGGTGGATCGTGCCATCGAGCCAGGCATGCAGGTTGTGCTTGGTCCGACACGAGGTACGACTCATACTAGCCCAGCACAATATGAGTCGTTCCACAAGTCGGCATGGTCCAGGACCAGGCACTGTGCTGGAGTGTGTCTGCCACGGCCAAGCAAGGCTGAATCATGCCGTCGTGGGTCATTCCCGGGCTGCCTGGGCTAGTTGACATTTCTAGTCCCCTTCCCCACCTATGCTCCCATTCCTGCCCCCACCCATGTCCCTCCCTCCTCTACCTTCTCTTCCCTCTGCTCCAGCTCCTTCTCTACCTTCCCTTCCCACTATTAGCCTGGATTCTCCGTTTGACACCTCTAGTATTATATTGATTTTCTCTCTGAAAATAATATCAAATAATTATTTTTGACGTGATCTAGTTTCCTATGATGTATACATTATGATAAGTTTTATATGTCTATCTTTAATGTAATAATCTGATTTCATACTTAATATGCTAATTGATATTATGATTTCTAAATAATACTATTGGAATTAAATGAATTTGCTACCCTAAATGAATAGTAAACATTAATTTAATATTCTAGTTTTCAAAAATATTTTAAAAATAACAATTTGCTGACTTGCATATTGAAATCACTATGCATGCCTAATGCCACCAATTGCAAGAATTTTTTTTTGTTTGATTTTTTTTTTAATCAATTGCAAGTACTTACCGCCAATCCATTGAGCGCCCATATTGTCACTAATCACACGCTCCTGCTACCACCACTGCACGTGCCTCCTGCCAACAATCATGTGCATGTGGCTACACAAAATCAAGCAACAATGTGTCGCGTACATTGGATATGCAATGCCTATACAAGGTGGCACACAGTGACTGCATCCTTTTTTCAAGAACATGTGTGCGTGTGATGTACATGCACAGTGCACGTGATTCTACACAAAAATTGTAAAACTCACTTAGTTACACACACACGCATACTCCCTATGGATTGGCTCTAATACTATATTAAAAATTTGGGCCATAATATAATACATGAAAAATATAATCACGCAATGAAAATCAGCAATAATCAAAACGGGCAAAAAAAAATTAGGGCATCTCACAAATTGGGTTCTCCGATCAAAAGACAATGAAAAATAAAAATGTAAATTTGTATGCCATTATAATAATCAAAACATGGATACGACAATGCTATTATATGCAATAGAAAAACTAAAATTGGACATGAACACGCTCTCAAGATGATTTAATTCGAATCCAATTTTGTATAATTTTGAACTGATACAAAATAGAATAACTGGCTGTAAGCAGCTGTCCTATTTCTGATAACTAGGACTGAAGCAATGAAGATGGTTTCTGATGGAGCATGGGCAATAATTAGCTCAGTAGACATGAAAACTGAGATTTTGGAAACCATACATTCAGTTTGTAATAGATTGGTCAAGTCCAGAAAAGGCCAAGACTCTCAACCATCTGCGACGTCCGTGGGTGTAATGGAGAATGATGGTTTACTTGATAGTGAACCAAACGAACCCCCAGGATTTTCTCTTTCCAGTGATCACCATGCAAAAAACATCGAACATGAGGTTTTCATGGAGACTGAGAAATGGGCTGTTCATTTGGTTGATGGGCACAAGGGTGACGATCTCAATCTCGAATTGCAGCATGGATTTTTGGGCAATTGCAACCAAGAGCAGCAGCAACAGCATGATGATAATGATGATGCAGGTGATGAAGATCCTGATGTGCCCCCTGGTTTTGGTTGATAAAACATATGGATCTTGAATGAGCAGACCAACTACCTTTTTTTTTTTTTTGGATTTGAAGGAAATTAGAATATATTTGTATAATCAGGTACACCTCTGATGTGTAGTTGGTACAATATGTTCTGTCGCTACATTCTCAATGAGTAGTACACAGCTCTTGCTTGAGTTATACTTTTATAACGCAATGCTTTTGGAAAATCACCAAGCTATCACTGTCTGCAAATCCCTTATTGTAGCTACCTTGTTACAAACAAGGGAAGCACTTTTTACTGAGTTACATTTTTCTCAAATTTTTAGTAATTCTGTTTTTTTTTTTAATTAAAATGTGGGTAATTGTCTGCCTCCATTATTGACTATTTTTTTTCGCCTTCAGATTTCTCTAGCTAGGGTTTGGAAAGAATAGTAAACCATTGTTTGTTACATCAAGATTGTGGGCATAATGCCTATATCAGGGACAAGCTTGGGGTGGTAATCTATTGCTATAACAACCTAGAGTTCATTGGTTGGAGTCCATGTCTTACATGACAAGTATTTCTCGTGGGGGCATTGCTCCTTTGGTGGAATTATTCACTTGCGTGCAAGCTAATCTGTATACCTAGGGTCATATCAAAGCTAGCTTGATGAATGAAATTGTTTTTGCCAAATCAGAGAAACCCCAATCTATTGTCATCTTCGTGCTGATTAGATAAGGTGCGGTGCAAAACCATTTCAACCTTGACCAAAGAGATTGAGACCAAACATGGAGTGGGCTGGCCAAAAAAAATGCACCATTGTGCATTGTTTTTTTTAGCCTCAGCTGGTATAGGGTATGTGCTGAGTCAACAATTTAGGGTTCAAAATTGATGAAAATTGCATCAGCAATTAGATAAATTTTAAGTATTTTCATTTTATTAACTGAATCCATTTGGTAACTCACAACATTTAATAATACGAGGTGATGCATATGCAGAAAAAAAAACATGATATAAATGGTTTAAAATAAAAGAATTAAAAAAAAAATTAGTTACATAGTTTAGTTTTATTATGAGTGAGAATCTATAGTTATCTAAGTAAACTATTGCTCTTGTCTTTGCTTTCTCTTTCTTTTCATGTCATGTGATCTTTGCCTTTGTCTTTCATATCGAGTATCTTTTTGGGATTGATATCCTATCTTATGAGTGAAAGTTTGTAGTTGCCCCTATCAGTCACAATAGAAACTAACTTCTATTATTCGATGTCTCTTCTCCTCGAGGTCAGAAGTCATTTTTGAAGTTTGA
Organism: Sapria himalayana; assembly: GCA_029783825.1. Taxonomy (NCBI): domain Eukaryota; kingdom Viridiplantae; phylum Streptophyta; class Magnoliopsida; order Malpighiales; family Rafflesiaceae; genus Sapria; species Sapria himalayana. Next base: position 1,316,082 of record JAREIK010002450.1, on the reverse strand, counting down.
GCTCTCTCCTCTCCGACAAGATGGGGAATTCCATCCGAAAGCCTAAAGTGAATCGTGCCCCATGGGCCATGCTTCCCTTCCTCCTTGACCTATCTCTAGTAGTTATATATAGTATCGACTGCAACATATACTAGTACGTGAGTTTTCCTAGTCTATTAATGTCGCTCTCCCAATAGTAGTTGTCATTTCCTCTGTGCCTTTGAGAAGTTAGTGATGATTAGACACAAACCTTAGGCCATATATGTTAGCTTCTAGCATATTCTACTTCTCTTGTAGCTTCCCCTGCACTCGGTAGGAGAATCTTGTGTGCCAAGTGTTGCCCTCTCTTAGTAGTGGGACATCTCCTTCCCCGACTTTTTTTATTAAGAGATTAGGTTGGTAGAGAAGAGGTTGTACCCCTCATGATCTAAACAAAGCTATCAAGCCGTGCATTCCTTGTTAAATTGAGGATGCCTTCTCTAGTATCATTATTCTCGTATTGTTCGCGAAGAGCCTCCAAACATTATTACAAATCCTCAGCCTGTATATGATGAAACTAAGAGAACGTAAATCAATCACTTCACCTGAGCAGCCCTTATGCAATTAAAGAGTTAATGGTGTAAAGAGATTTTTAGGCTCTGGCTACCAACACACAGATAACTCATCCAGCTTAGCAGCTGCGTGTGGGATGTAGCTATATCACTTATGAGAAAGAACCCAACCCCACCCTAAGTAAGTAAAGTAGTGAATCTATTATAAGTCAATAGTTCGTCAGGTTGGGCTGACTACAAGCTAGTAGCTTTGCCAGGAGGCCCCTTCTATAGGATAAATGTGCTTATGTGGTAGTAGGATGGGTCTTCAAAAAGAGAGTTAAGTCCAATTCCTTGTCAATCAATCTTATCAAACCCATCTTCTTGCCAAACTCTTGACCATGAATTGTAGGATCCATAAGTGTTCTCCAATTGAGTTATGAACCTTATGAATAGACCTGACAGTGATAGCTATCTTGAGCTAATGCTCAACATGTATTTGTTTCTAGGATCTTTGGCTTTCTAATGGCTGGTACATCAAGCCTTCATTACTATAGAGTCCATCACTATTTTAAGTCCCACTCAATTGAGTCTATTACATAACATCCTTATTTATATCCCTAAGTCAATGTATGGACCAGAGGCAGTTGCTCTCGGCCACAATCTCTTAATCGCTGAAATACCCGTAGAAGAACATTATCAACAGGCAGCCACTCACACCATTTTCACATCTTGAAAACTCTAATTCTGATATTTATGATCATTATATGATCTGAGCATCTTATTTTTGTTCTATCTATTAATTTAGAGTGTTTTCCAGTGAAGTTAACAAATTCTTCAATCTCTTCTATAAATTTGTTAGTCAAAAATTCATCTCATAGTCTAGCATTCGTCCATTAACGATTAGTTTGTATAATATTTTTTATTCATACAACACATAATACTAATGTATATTGAATAATAATAATGTAGATAATAATTTTTTTGTAATATAGTTGTAGTAACATATTATGACATTATATTAATGTCATAAAAATATTATAGTCACATCATTCATAGTTAAGTTTGCATTAAAATGATATAATGAAGGTTGTATAATAATTGACGCATTTAAAATTAATTATATATAGTAATTATATTGACAAAAGTATTTTATATAATAAAAATCATTTAAAAATTCACAATGGCAATGCCAGCAAAATTCAACTAGTCACAGAGCAAATCTAAAAATTAATAGGGATCTTAAATAATTCATTTTAAGCATTTAGCATAAATAATCATCTCCCATCTATTAGATATAATAAATATTTTTTAAAATTAAGTGATGGGAGGTATTTTTTGTTGGATCAAGCAACTCTCTCAATCTTGAATCAAAGTTCTTAATTTTTTATTGTTGTTAATTGTTATTATGTTTGAACCTTTAAACTTTAATATATTTAAATTAAATTAAATAACTAAATATGTCAACTAAATAGTGAATGAATCATATTAGGCATGCTTCATCCTCATTGTTATGTTTGTTAAAAAATTTAAAAGTTAAATTTTAATTAATTAGGATGATAAAAATTCAATAAAACAAGAAGAGAGAATCCATGAGAACATTAAAAAGAAACAAAAACTATAGGTAACAACAAAAGGCACAAAACTTACATACCTTAATGATAGTATACATGGAAAAAATGAAAAAAAATTTAATTGCATACCTCAATTATAGATGAGCAGGCTGATGAACTCAAAATGGAGGAAAGCAAACTCGACTTCATTAATGGACGATGACAAATTAATGAAAACATAATCCAAATCCTAAGATTTTTTTTGAATGGACGAAGTATCCTTCAAAAACATAATTAACATAAAATAGCGATAGAATGAGTTTTTGTTTCTAAAATGGCGCCGTAATTAAATTTTGTCACCGAAATTTTTAAAGTCTAACAGTGACCAACTCTCATGTTATTTCAAATTTAGTGGTAGAAATGAATTATGTCACTAAATTTAGAAGCGTATCAGCAATTCGTTGCTAACCTAATTGAAACAAAATGTTAAACCATTTCAATTTCTATCTCAACTTCCGTTTCTAATTTCGTTTTCATATAATGTGAAATAATCTCCACTTTTTTAATAGCAATGAATTATTTTTTCTATTTTTAATTTTTGTAAGAAATTATAATTTTCGTTTCTAATTCTTTTCAATTCCTTTCTTAATTTTAGTGATGTATATCTATTGATGCGTGTGTGTTTGTATGCATGTTTGTCTGTATGTGTGTCTATTTGTATGTGTTCCTCTCTATATGTGTTTATCTATATGCGTGTCTATCTATATGTGTATCTATCTATATGCATAGTTATCTTTATGTGTGTTTATCTATATGCATGTTTGTATGTGTGCATTATTGTCTATATGCATGATTGTCTATATGTATATATGTCTATATGCATGCCTATCTGTAAATATGTCTATGTACGCGTGTTTGTCTGTATGCGTGTCAGTTTGAATGGATATCTGTCTATACGTATGCCTGTCTGTATGTGTGCATCTTTGTATGCTCGTTTATTTGTATTCATGTATATGTATGTATGCATGTATGTCTGTATGCATGTATGTCTGTATGCATGTCTGTTTGTAAGCATGACTATCTATATTAATGTCCATCTATAAGTATGTTTGCCTGTATGCAATTTGTATGCATGTCTATCTGTATGTATGTCTATATGTATGCATGTTTGTCTGTATGTATGTATGTTGATATGTGTCAATATGTATGTGTGTATGTCTGTATCTGTGCCTTTTTGTATGCATATATATATGTATACGTGTTTTTCTATATGTGTCTGTCTATATGCATGTCTGTCTGTATGCATGTATGTTTGTATGCGTGTTTGTCTATATGTGTATCTATTTGCATGCAAGTTTGTTTGTATACATGTTTGTCTATATGCATATTTGTCTGTATGCATGTCTGTCTATATGCATATTTGTCTATATGCATGTCTATCTGTAAGCATGTTCGTCTGTTTGCATGTCTATCTATATGTATGTTTGTTTGTATGCATCTATATCTGTATGCATGTTTATATACATGCTTGTTTGGCTGTATTTGTGTTTATCTATTTTCATGTCTGTATGTGTGTCTGTCTATATGTGTGTCTATTTGTATGTGTGTTTGTCTATATACTTGTTGCATGTATGCATTTCTATCTGTATGTGTGTTTGTCTATATGTGGTTTTGTCTTTGTTTTTGTCTGTATGCATGTCTTTTTGTATGTGTGTCTGTCTATATGTGTGCCTATGTGTATGTGTGTTTGTCTATATACTTGTTGCATGTATGCATTTCTATTTGTATATGTGTTTGTCTATATGCGGTTTTGTCTTTGTTTTTGTCTGTATGCATGTCTTTTTGTATGTGTGTCTGTCTATATGTGTGCCTATTTGTATGTGTTTGTCTATATACTTGTTGTATGTATGCATTTTTATTTGTATGTGTGTTTGTCTATATGCGGTTTTGTCTTTGTTTTTGTCTGTATGCATGTCTTTTTGTATGTGTCTGTCTATATGTGTGCCTATTTGTATGTGTGTTTGTCTATATACTTGTTGTATGTATGCATTTCTATTTGTATGTGTGTTTGTCTATATGCGGTTTTGTCTTTGTTTTTGTCTGTATGCATGTCTTTTTGTATGTGTGTCTATCTATATGTGTATGTGTGTATATTTGCTTGTCGGTATGCATGTATTTGTGTGTGTGATAGTCTATATGTTCCTACCAGTAAGTTTCTTTGTCTATATATTTGTCTGTCTAATTGTGTGTATATTTGTATGTGTGTGTGTGTGTGTTTGTGTGTTTGTATGTGTGTCTGTCTATATTTGTCTTTATTTGTGTTTGTGTCTTAAAGTTATCAAACCTGTTGTGTTATGTCAGTATGGCCCTTTTGGCCCACAAAATGCATGATCATGCTAGTTTGTTCCGGCCCATCTAGGTTCATGCTGACAGCCTGACACAAATCAGATCATATTGTTTTGGCCTTTTAGGGTAAAATTTTAAATTCAAATTAAATTAATTTTTTTAAAATTTAATTTGTTTTTGAATTATTTTTTTTAAATATTACACTTAAAAACTTAAAAAAAAATACAAAATTAAAAAAATAGTCATTCACATTCTACATTCACATCTCGTGATGGTGTTTGACTCTAATAAAATAATAACAAAAATTATATTTTATAAACAAAAGTAGAATATGATCTATACACTAAATGATACATATTCATATAATTAAAATATGGAGTAAAACATAACTCATAAGATAATAAATATAACACATCAATAGTGTATAAATCATAATAAAATAAGTTAACAAAAGAAATAAATCAATAGAGTATAAATTATTATATCATAATCATATAAAAAATTAAAGATCATATGAATCATTAATTAGTGTTTTTGGTATGATAGTGTGGATTTAGTTGTAGATCATCATCATGTATGTGCCTAAAGGTAATGCTAGTGGTGGCCTCTATATCCATGATCTTTATGTCTCATGAATTATCATATGCCTTTCTCTTGTCTCATCCTAAATATCCAATGTCGAATCTTCAGTCTTTTATGCACGTGAGTGCATCCATGACTTCTTGTCATAGTCTTGATCTCTTATCTAAAATAACACTAACTACCATAGAAAAAGTAGTCTACAATGTAATGCTAGATACCGAATGGGTCAATAGGTCATGTGTTATATCAGTAATATGAAATATGTAGATTAGTATGATTTCTGTTAAAGTAAAATATTCATATATTTATTATTATCATGTGGTTCATATAGAATAGTATTTGGTTTATAAGTATCGAGATAACTCGATCCTATCTAATGAATTATTTCATCATTTGTTACTAGCTAACTGAATGGAGAAGTAGTCATCTTAGAATATGATGTTCATGTCCATACTCAGAGTCTGACTATAACTACTATACATAGTGTCGAAATATATAAATAAGTTAATTTTTCATGGATTAAACTTTCATGTTGGTGTTTTTGGTTCATTCACGTGGATATGTATGTCAAAATATTTTTTATTATTTTTCCATAACCCTTGGATTCATATATGCAGCCCAACAGTACAAATTTCAAAAGGAAGATCATTATTTTAACTATTTAGTTTTCATCTCAATAATCATTATTTTAAATGCAAAGTGACCTATATATTTTCTAAACATGCTACTAATATTACTCACGTGCTTAGGTTCAATGCAACTGGTGGGACTATATACAAATAAATATATATTCATCATATTATAAAAAATTTTCAGAAATATTATAAAATAAATTCTTGTATCATGATTTGAATCGTCAATAATAAGTTTATTATTTTTACAATTGACATAGTCTAAAATCAAGTTGTCTAATATCCATTTGAATTATTATCTTTTTTAGGCCTACATACAAACACAAACAACTAAACTTCTATTGTTTACTAGGCATCCTAAGGTATTTTAGTGAATTTTTTATTCTTTCTAATGCATGAGAAATAATTTTTATTCTCACATGTACTATTACGTTAATTACGTGACATATACACCTAATATGAAAAATCTCACATAATAGACCATCTCTAATCATTCTAACAAACATACTAATAACTACTCAATTATTAGAAATATTATTAAAAGTAATACTAAATATTGTATTCTAAATATCATATTCTCTAAAGATCTGCATCATACACTCATATATCGTAGAGCCATCAAAAAATGGAGAAACTTAGGAATAAATATTTTTTTATTAAGTTTCTATTTTGAATCTATATAGTATGTGGTGAGGTATATGAATAATATATCATTTTGATTAGTCTAGATATCAGATATCACCAACATCACTCCTTCATGTTTCCTAAATTTATTAATTATTAATTATTATTCTAACTTATAATATTTTATTATATCATTTATACTTGTGAATCTAAAAATCCTATGATAAGTAGACTAGAAGTAGGTATACATAATATTGATTACGCTATGATCCTCTAATCATAAGACTCATGATCATATTCAATTTGGTCATTGACTGTCTTTTTCTGTATAAACTAAATAATTCTCTTTCGAATAAAGATTTTAATTAGATTTCATCTATGATATTGTAAGCACATATGTTATTCAAGTAGTAAAAAATGGGTATGAGTCTAGATATCATTCTCATGAAGTTTAACAAGAACTGAATTTCCAACTACCCAAACTACTAGAGATCTACACTATTTAAACCATTAAAGAAGAGGTTTTCAGTTACTAACTAAAAGATATCAAAAATGAAATACTAAAACTCTAAACAAAAGGTCACAAGAAATTTCTAAAAATAAATTGGACTAAATTGATTCTTTTGTAGAAGTTGATACTAACATAAGATGCTATAGTGTAGCCAATTCATTTATACTTATCTATCATGACTTATTTCTATAGAAAATTTGAAATTTGTCAAGCACTTTTGTCAAATAACCTTAGATCTCTCCTTGTAGCTATACATTTCATAGCTTAGATTACCTAGCTTCCCTAGAAGTCTATGATCTAATGAGTTACTCATTTTTCATGCTATCTTATGAGAATTAAGTATTTTTATTTTTTAATACTTCATACCATTTTCTAATGACTGTAAATCTCTTGCTTCCCAAGATTTAGGTGTTTGAAGTCTCTACAAATTGTTGGTGTATATTTTTTTAAATCTTTGATAGTTTTCTCTTCACTTGATTGGATCTAAGCCAGCATGGGAACATTGTTCACTAGAAAGATTAATGTGATATTTCTGGTGATTCATCTAGAGAGTTACTTCATTTCCTCATCTCTGAATAAAATGAGAATTTAGGTATATAAATAATAAACTGGTAGAATTCTTTTGTTTCCCATAGTTAGCCTCACATTTAACTTAATAGATTATTCACTGAGCCTCTAAATGGAATATCATTTTATTTTTGTCACTCAGAGAGCCTCTCATACGTAAGGGTAAGATACAACGAGTAAGGACATTTGGTTGATTCAAGGAACAAGTAAATAAAACACACACAAATCCATTAGATCTAACTTTCTATTCAAGAAACTCATACTAGTTCCAATAGAAAACAATTAGATTGATTCAGCAAAGCTTTCACATAGATTGTGTGTGTGTGTGTGTGAATGTGTGAATGTATGAGTGTGTATGTATGTATGTGTCTATATATATGTATATATGTATTTGTGTGTTTGTATAAATATATGTATGTGTGTGTGTGTGTGTGTGCATTCATTTGTGTGTGTGTGCATGCATGCATGTGATTTGTGTGTGTGTGTGTATGCATGCACGTGTGTCTCTATGCATATATGCATGCATGCGTGCGTGTGCGTGCGTGTGTGTGTGTGTGTGTGTGCGTGTGTGTATGTATGTGTATGTGTGTGTGTGTGTGAATGTGTGAATGTATGAGTGTGTATGTATGTATGTGTCTATATATATGTATATATGTATTTGTGTGTTTGTATAAATATATGTATGTGTGTGTGTGTGTGTGCATTCATTTGTGTGTGTGTGCATGCATGCATGTGATTTGTGTGTGTGTGTGTATGCATGCACGTGTGTCTCTATGCATATATGCGTGCGTGCGTGCGTGTGTGTGTATGTAAGTATGTATGTATGTGTGTGTATGTTTGTATGTGTGAGTGTATGTGTGTGTATGTTTGTATGTGTGAGTGTATGTATGTGTGTGTGGGTATTTATGTGTGTGCCTATATATCATGTATGTGTGTTTGTATGTATATATGGGTATATATGTGTATGTGTGTCTATATATCTGTGTGTGTGTGTGTGTGTGTGTATGTGTGTGTAAGTATGTGTGTGTGTGTGTGTGTGTGTATGTATGTGTGTGTGTGTGTATGTAAGTATGTGTGTATGTGTGTGTATGTTTGTATGTGTGAGTGTATGTATGTGTGTGTGGGTATTTATGTGTGTGCCTATATATCATGTATGTGTGTTTGTATGTATATATGGGTATATATGTGTATGTGTGTCTATATATCTGTGTGTGTGTGTGTGTGTGAATATATGTGTGTCTATGTATGTAAGTAAGTTTGTGTGTAATGTATGAATGTTTGTGTGTGTGTGTGTGTATGTGTGTTGTTGTATGTAAGTATGTATGTATGCATGTATATATATGCATACATGTATGTATGTGTGTATTTATGTGCTTGTATGCATGCATGGATGTGCCTATATGCATGCATGCAAGTATGTGTCTGTTTGTATGTGCTTGTATGCATGCATGCATGCATTCATGAATGTATGTATGTATTTATGTGTGTATATGTATTTATCTATCCATCTATCTATGTGTGTGTTTGTATCTATGTATATGTGTGTGTGTGTGTGTGTGTTTGTGTGTGTGTCTATGTGTATGTATGTGTGTGTTTGTGCATGTGTGTATGTGTGTTAGTATGTTTATGTGTGTGTATGTGCATGTATATATGAATTTGTGTGTGTATATGTGTGTGCATATGTATGTATATACGTGTATGTTTATTTATGTATGTATATGTGTATGTGTTTGTGTGTGTGTGTATGTGTGTGCATATGTATGTATATACGTGCATGTTTATTTATGTATGTATATGTATATGTGTTTGTGTATGTATGTGTGTATGTGCATGTATGTGTGTGTGTGTAGGTATGTCTGTGTGTGTTCGTGTGTATGTATATGTATGTCTATGGGTGTGTACGAATATGTGTGTGTCTTTGAGTATGAGAGTGTATATATGTGTGTATGAATGTGTGTGTGTGTGTGTATGAGAGTGTATATATGTGTGTATGAATGTGTGTGTGTGTGTGTATGAGAGTGTATATATGTGTGTATGTGTATGTGTGTGTATGTGTATGTGTATGTGTGTGTATGTGTGTATGTATGTATGTGTTTGTATATGTGCCTATCTATCTATGTGTGTGTGTGTGTGTGTTTGTGTATGTATCTATGTGTGTGTGTTTGTGTGCATGTATGTCTTTATATATGTGAGTATGTATGTATGTATGTATATTTGTGTGTATGTATATATGTTTGAATGTGTGCATATTTGTTTGTATGTCTATATGTGTATTTGTCTACATGTGTATATGTTTGTTTGTGTGTCTATATGTGTGACTATATGTATGTCTGCATGTATGTGTCTGTCTATCTATATGTATGTAGGTATGCTTGTTTGTATGTCTGCATGTGTTTCTATATATATTTATGTCTATATGTATGTGTGTATGTGTGTATGTTTGTATGTGTGAGTGTATGTATGTGTGTGTGTGTATTTATGTGTGTGCGTATATATCATGTATGTGTGTTTGTATGTATATATGTATGTATATGTGTGTGTGTGTGTGTCTATGTATCTATGTGTGTGTGTGTGTATGTGTATGAATATATGTGTGTCTATGTATGTAAGTATGTGTGTACTGTATGAATGTTTGTGTGTGTGTATGTGTGTGTGTGTGTGTTTGTTTGTGTATGTAAGTATGTATGTATGCATGTATATATATGCATACATGTATGTTTGTGTGTATTTATGTGCTTGAATACATGCATGCATGCAAGTGTGTGTCTGTTTGTATGTGCTTGTATGCATGCATGTATGCATTCATGAATGTATGTATGTATATATGTGTGTATATGTATTTATCTATCCATCTATCTATGTGTGTGTATGTATCTAAGTATATATATATATGCGCGCGCGCGTGTGTGTCTATGTGTATGTATGTGTGTGTTTGTGCATGTGTGTATGTGTGTTAGTATGTTTATGTGTGTGTATGTGCATGTATATATGTGTTTGTGTGTGTATATGTGTGTGCATATGTATGTATATACGTGCATGTTTATGTATGTATGTGTGTGCATGTGTGCGTGTGTGTGCGTGTGTGTGCGTGTAGGTATGTCTATGTGTGTTCGTGTGTATGCATATGTATGTCTATGGGTGTTTATGAACATGTGTGTGTGTGTGTGTGTGTGTGTGTGTGTGTGTGTGTATGTATGTATGTGTTTGTATATGTGTCTATCAAAGTGTGTGTGTGTGTGTGTTTGTTTGTGTATGTATGTGTGTGTGTGTGTGTGCATGTATGTATTTATATATGTGAGTATGTATGTATATTTGTGTGTATGTATGTATATATGTTTGAATGTGTGTATATTTGTTTGTATGTCTATATGTGTGTTTGTTTACATGTGCATATGTTTGTTTGTGTCTATATGTGTGACTATATGTATGTCTGCATGTATGTGTCTGTATATCTATATGTATGTAGGTATGCTTGTTTGTATGTCTGCATGTGTTTCTATATATATTTATGTCTATATGTATGTATGTATGTACATATATGTCTATGTGGGTGTCTGTCTATAAGCATGTCGTCTATAGGCTTGTCTGCCCGTAGGAGTGTTTATCATTAGTCATATTTGTCAATATGCATGTCTATTTATATGATCATCTATTTGTATGCATATCTATCTATATGCATGTCTATATGTACGTGTGTTTGTCTTTATGCGTGTCTGCCTATATGCATGCTTATTTGTATGCATGTTTGTCTGTATGCATGTCTATGTGTATGTATATCTATGTCTATGTGTGTATGTGTGTATGCATTTCTATTTTATGCATGTCTATGTGTATGTATATCTATGTCTATGTGTGTATGTGTGTATGCATTTCTATTTTATGCATGTCTATATGCATTTCTATTTGTATGCATGTCTATATGAGTGTCTATTTATATCCATATCAATTTGTATGTGTGTATGTATGTATGCATGTTTGACTATATGTTTGTTTGTTTTTATGCATTTCAATATGTACGCATGTCTATATCTATGAATGCTTATCTATAGGCATGTCTATCTGTAGGCATGTGTGTCTGTAGGCATGTGTGTCTGTAGGCATGCGTGTCTCCAAATGATTCTATTTGTGGGTGTGTTTATTTATAATCATGTCTGCAAGTAGGCATTTTTGTCTTTAAGCATGACTGACTATGAATGTGTTTGGCTATAGAAGTATCGATATGTTGGCTTATCTATTTGTATGTTAATCTGTCTATATGTGTGTTTTACTATTTGCATGTCTATTTATATATGCATTTCTATCCATTTGCATGTCTATCTGTATGTGCTTTTGTTTGTATGCATATCTATTTTTATGCCTATATGCATGTCTGTCTGTATGTGTGTTTATCTGTATGTTTGTTTGTTTTTTTATATGCATCCTTGTCTATATGAATGCATGTTTGTATGCATGTTTGTTTGTAAGTGTGTTTGTCTATATGCGTATCAATCTTAATCATGTCTGCTTGTCTATATGAATGCATGTTTGTATGCATGTTTGTTTATAACTGTGGTTATCTGTATGTGTATCAATCTTAATGCATGTCTGCTTGTATTTGCATCTATGTGTCTGCAATGTTTGCTTGTATGTGCATCTATGTGACTTCATGTCTATCTATATGCATGTCTGTCTATATGTAATTTTATTTGTATGAATGTATGTCTGTATGTATGTCTATTTTGCTTATCGATCTACATGCATGTTTGTCTATATGCATGTCTGTATACATATCTATCCATATGCATGTCTGCCTATATTCATGTCTACTTGTATACATGTCAATAAGAATGCATGTCTATATGTATGCATGTTTCTCTGGGTGCATGTCTATCAATGTGTATCTCTTTATATGCATGTCTGTCTGTATGAATGTCTATATGCGTGTCTATCTGTAATTGTGTCTATCTAGATGTGTGTATGTTTTCATGTGTATCTATATGCATGCATGTCTATCTGCATGTGTATATATCTATATGCTTTTCTATCTATATGCATGTCTATTTGTATGCATATTTGTCTGTATGAATGTCTTTCTATATATGTTTCTGTCAGTATGCATGTCTGTTTGTATGCTTGTCCATCTGTATGTGTTTGTTTGTATATGTGTCTGTTTGTATGTGTAGCTATCTATATGCTTCTCGATTTGCATTTATATCTATCTATATGCATGTTTGTTTGTATGCATGTCTATCTATATACAAATCTATATGTATGCATGTTTGTCTACATGCATTTCTATCTATATATGTGTCTATATGTATGTGTGTATGTTTCTATGCATGTATGCCTATATGTGTCTATTTGTTTGCATGTATGTTGGTATGCATATTTGTCTGCATGCATGTATGTCTATAGGTATATGTATTTGTCTATATGTCTATCTATATGCATGTTTATTTGCACCATGTTCATCTATATGCATGTCCTTCTATATGCAAGTTTGTATGTATATGTGCATGTTTGTATGCATGTTTGCCTATATGCATGTTTGTCTGTATGCATGTATATATGTATAAGCATGTCTATCTATATGTTGTCTACCTATATGCATGTTTATCTATAAGTGTGTTTGTTTTTATGCATGGCTATATGTATGCTTGTCTTTATGTACGTGTGTTTGTCTATATGCATGTCTATCTATTTGTATATATGTCTGTATGCATATCTATTTGTATGCATGTATGTCTATATACATGTCTACTTGTATGTATGCTATCTAGAGGTGTCAAACGGGCCGGCCCAGCACGGCACGGCCCGTTTTTCACGTGCCCAGCCGTGCTGCCGTGCCGTGCCGGGCACGGCACGGTCACTGTACCGTGCCGTGCCCCGGTGCCCGGCACGGCACGGTTTTTTAAATTCGGGCACGGCAAGGCCGTGCCGTGCCGTGCCGGCCCGCTCGGGCACGGGCGCACGGCAAGGCAGGGCAGGCGGGGCGGGTCTGTTTGGACCCGACTCGCGGTCTTTTTACCGGGGGCGGGACCCGGTTGGGTCACGAGTCACGACTCAGGCACGCGGGCTGGCGTGCCGTGCCAAGGCACGAGCCGTGCCGGGCCAGGCACGGCTAGGCTCGTGCCGGGCACGGCCCGGCACGTGGTTTGTTCGGCCGGGCCCGGCACGGGCCCGGGCACGTTTTTTTATCGTGCCGGGCCGGCCCAGGCACGGCCGAACCGTGCCGTGCCTCGTGCCGGGCCGGGCCGGGCCTGCCCGGCCCGTTTGACACCTCTAATGCTATCTAACTATATGTATGTTTGTATGCAAGTCTATCTATATGTATGTTTGTCTGTATGCAAGCCTATCTATATGTATGTTTGTCTGCATGCATGTATGCATGCATGTCTATCTATATGAATGTATGTTTGTATATGTGTTTATTTATATGGATGACTATTTGTATGCATGTCTATGTGTATGTGTGTCTATCTGTATGCGTGTCTATCTATTTGCATGTCTTTCTGTATTTATGTCTATATGCGTGTATGTCTATATGCATATCTATCTATATGAATGTTTTTCTATATGCATATTTGTTTGTATCTATGTTTATGTTTATGCATGTCTGTCTATATGCTTTACTATTTGTATTCATGTTTGTCTATATGCATATAGATTACTATGTGTGTCTATTTGTACATGTGACCTTTTGAATATGTGTCTATTTGTATGCATAGCTGCTTGTATACATGTCTATCTATATCCATGTCTACCTATATTCATGTTTGTCTACATGCATGTCTAACTGTATGCATGTCTATTTGTATGCAAGTCTCTCTATATGCATATATGTCTATTTGCATGTTTGTATATATGCATGTCTGTTAGTATGTGTGTCTGTCTATATGTGTATCTGTATGCATGTTTGTTTGTAATCATGCCTATCTATATTCATATCTAGTATTTCTATATGTTTGTATGTCTATATGCATGTATATCTATATGCATGTCTATATGTTTGTGTGTATGTCTATATGCATGCATGTCTATATATTTGTGTGTATGTCTATATGCATGCATGTCTATATGCATGCATGTCTATATGTTTGTGTGTATGTCTATACGCATGCATGTCTATATGTTTGTGTGTCTGTCTATATGCATGCATGTCTATATGTTTGTGTGTTTGTCTATAAGTATGCATGTCTGTATGTTTGTTTATCTGTTTGTATGCATCCATGTCTGTATGCATGTGTGTATGTCTATATGCATGCTTATTTGTATGCTTTCCGGATTGTATGCATGAATGTCTATATGTGTGTCTGTCTATATGCATGTATGTCTATATGTGTGTCCATTTGTATGCATGTGTATCTATATATGTTTTTATCTGTATGCATGTGTATCTATATATGTGTCTATCTGAATGCATATTTGACTATCTGCTTGTCTGTATGTATGTGCATCTATTTGTATTTAATTCTCTCAATATGCATGACTGCCAATATATGTTTGTCTATATGTGTGCATCTGTGTATGTCTATCTAAATTCATGCCTATATATATGTGTGCTTTTCTTTATGCATGTCTATCTGTATAAAAGTCTATCTAGATTTGTGTTTGTCTATATGTGGGTCTATTTGTATGCATGTATATATGTATGCATGTTTGTTTATATGTGTGTTTATCTATGTGTGTTTTTGTTTGTATGTATGGTTGTCTGTATTTAGGTATATCTGTATGCTTGTTTTTCTATATGTGTGTCTATTTGTATGTATGCCTATTTGTATGTAGGTCTATCTGAATGTGTGCATATCTATATGCATGTTTGTATTAATGTCTATTTGTTTGTATGCATGTCTGTCTATATGCATGACTATCTCTCTATATGTCTATCTATATGCATGTCTATATGTATGTGTTCATATAGTTTTGCAAGTCCAATTGTATGAGTGTATGTATGAATGTCCATTTATTGTGTTCTTGTAGGTTTGCAAGCCCAATTGTATGAGTGTATGTATGTGTGTCCATCAATATGTATGTCTATTTATATGCATGTATGTTTGTGTGTGTCTATCCATATGCATGATTGTCTGCATGCTTGTCTGTGTGTATGCATGTCTATCTGGATGAGTATCTTTCTACCAGGGTGTCTGTCTACATGTGTGTATATCTACATGAATGTCTATTTCTATTCCTAACTATCTATATGCATGTCTATATATATGCATATCTATATACATGCATATATATTTGTATGCATGTCTGACTATATATATATATTTATATGTATATGTGTTTATCTATGTGCAAGTCTATCTTTAAGCATGTCTATTTGTATCAATATCTATCTATATGTTGGTCTATATTTATGTGTGTTTATCTTCATGAATGTGTATCTACATATATCTCCTTTTGTATTCTTGTATGTGTGTATGCGTGTTTGTCTCTATGCATGCCTCTTTGCATTCATGTTTGTATTTATCCATGTTTGTTTATATGCATGTCTATCTATATTTAAGTCTGTCTGTATCCATGTATAATTGTATGCATATCTATCTATATGCATTTCTATATGTATGCATGTCTACATGTATGTGTGTATGTCTATATATGTGTCTGTATGTATGCATGTCTGCATGTATGTATGTCTATCTATATATGTGCTTGCCTATATATTTTTCCATCTATATGTTTGAGTTTCTATATATGTGCTTGCCTATGTATTTTTACACCTATATGTTTGAGTTTCTATATATGTGTAAGTTTGTATGCATGTCTATCTATATGCCTATCTATCTATTTGCATGTCTATCTATTTGCATGTCTATCTATATGCATATCTCTATGTATGCATTATTGTATGTATGCTTGTCTATTTGTATGTTTTCTATATTTATTCATGTCTATATATATACTTGTCTGTGTGTGTGTGTGTATTTCTATGCTTTTATATTTATATGCATTTTAGTTTTGTATGCGTGTTTGTCTCTTTAAGTGTCTATCTATATCAATTTATATCTACATGCATGACTATATATATGTGTGTTTGTTAGTATAGATGCCTATTTGTATGCTTGGTCATCTATATGCATGCATGCTAGTATGCTTGTTTGTCTATATACACTTTTTTTTTGTATATGTGGCCATCTATATGTGTGTCTATCTATAAGCATGTGTGTCTATATGCATCTCTCTTGTGATTGTCTATATATGTCTATATGCATCTCTTTTTTGTATCTACATGTCTGTCTATTTGTAAGCTTGTCTCTATTTATGCATGACTTTCTGTGTGTATCTATTTGTATGAGTGTCTATCTATATGCAAATCTGTCTATATGCATGTCTGTCTATATGCATGTCTATTTATATGCAATTCTGTCTATATGCATGTTTATCTATATGTATGTCTATCTATATGCATGTCTATCTATATGCATGTTTTTCTATATGAGTATCTATATGTATTCATGTTGGTTTTCATGCATGTCTATCTATATGGATGTATATATGTATGTGTGTGTGTGTCTGTGTGCATGCCTATTTGTATATGTGTATATATGTATTTGTGTTTATCTATATGTATGCCTATTTGTATGCATGTCTATCTATATTTTTGTATGTATATCTGCGTGTCTATCTATATGCATGTCAATCTGTATGCATGTCTATTATCCATATGCATGATCATTAGTATGCATGTCTATTTGTATGCATGTTTATCTATATGCTTGTCTATATGCATACATGTATATCTATAAGCATGTCTATTTTGATGTGTATCTATCTACATGTGTGTCTGTCTACATGGGTCTTTATCTACTTGAATGTTTTTCTACAAGGATGTTTGTCTGTATCCATTTTTATCTATAATATGTGTCCGTCGATATTGATGTATGTCTGTATGTGGGTCTATTTGTATGCATATCTGTATATATGTTTGTTTGTTTGTATGCATGTTTGTATGTATGGATGTCTATTTGCATGCTTGTCTATCTGTATGTGTGTCTATTAGTATGCATCTATTTGTATGCAAGTCTATTTGTATGCATGTTTATCTGTATGTGTATGTATATATGTGTGTCTATCAATTTGTATTTGTATCTATATGCATGTCTGTCTACATGAATGTCTATCTATATTCATCTTTATTTGTATGCATGTCTATCTTTATGCATGTCTATCATCATATGTATCTGTATGCATGCATTTTTGTCTATTTGCATGTCATCTATATATGTGTTTATCTCTATGCATGTATGTTTGTATGAGTATATGTGTGTATGCATGTCATTATATTTGTGTCTCTATTTAAAAGTATTTCTATCTATATGCATGTTTGTCTGTATGCATGTTTGTCTGTATGCATGTCTGTATGTATGTGTGTCTGTCTATATGCATGTTTGTCTATATGTATGTCTATTTGTATGTGTGTATGCATGTGTGTCTATATGCATGCCTGATGTTGGGGACCGATACACGTATAGAAATAATCTAGTTGAGAAGATTGACAATATTTATGTGGTTTGGCAATAGCCTACGTCCACCGGAGCTGCTATTTTACTTCTTGAGAGAGAAAAAAAACCTTACAAATGGACTCTCTATTTCCTCTCTATTCTCTCTCTCTTTTCTACACTTCTGCACACACAAATTTTCTTCTCTTCTGAGTATTTTTTTCTCCTCATTACAACCCTTACATTTATAGTAAAAATGGGAAGACAAAAGTCTTCTTTGTTGACTATAATCACCCACCATTGTTGAACAATGGAGGGAGGTGGTTGAGAGTTGGTGGTGCAAGTCTTCTTTGTTGACTATAATCACCCACCATTGTTGAATTTGTCTTCAATCATAACAATCTCCCACTTGAAGACAAATGAGTCCACATGTCTTCAAACAAATGTCACAACAACTCCAATTTGTGCTTTTAAGTACGGAGTCCAACTGAAGTTGCACACAACTTCAGTTTGTCAGTAGTAACTACTTTTGTGAACATGTCTGCTAGGTTTTTTGTTCCTCGAATCTTTTCAAGCATCAGCTGTCCACTATCAAGAAGAGATCGAATAAAATGATATCGCAGCTGTATGTGTTTTGTTCTTGAATGAAAGGCTGGATTCTTTGCAAGAAAAATAGCACTCTGACTATCACTGTGCAGAATGCCTTTTTCATGCTTCTTTCCTAATTCTTCCAAGAATGACTGCAACCAAACCATTTCCTTTCCTGCTTCGGTTATAGTAACGTATTCAGCTTCTGTAGTTGAGAGAGCAACAATCTTCAGCAACTTAGAAGCCCACATACAGCTGTGCCACCCAGCGTATACACAAATCCAGTAGTACTTTTTCTGCTGTCAATGTCACATGCTAAATCAGCATCTACATATTCCTGTAGCTTTAAACTTGCTTTTGTAAAGCATAGTGACGTATCTGAAGAGCCTTGTAGATACCTCAAAATCCACTTAACTGCTTTCCAATGTTACTTTCCTGGATTACTCATGTATCTGCTCACAGCTCCCACTGCTTGTGCAATATATGGTCTTGTACAGACTATGGCATACATGAGACTACCAATAGCAGATGCATAAGGTATCTTCTCCATATATTCATGCTCTTCTTTCATCTTTGGTGTCTGCTCCTTAGTTAGTCGGAAATGATTAGCCAAGGGTGTGCTCACTGATTTTGCCTTGTCCATGTTGAACCTACTGAGCACCTTCTTCACATATTCTTCTTGTGAAAGTTTGAGAGTACCATTAGTCCTATTTCTAATGATTCTCATACCAAGGATTTGATTCGCAGCTCCCAAATCATTCATCTCAAATTGTTTTGACAACTGCTTTTTCAGTTTGTTTATCTCCTCGATGCTAGACCCTGCAACGAGCATATTATCCACATATAATAGTAGGATAATATAAGAGTTGTCAATATTCTTCATGTAACAATAATGGTCTGCCTGCAATCTTGTGAATCCTTCACTACACATGAAGTTGTCAAACTTCCTGTACCATTGTCGCGGAGCTTGTTTTAGGCCATACAAGCTCTTCTTTAATTTGCAAACTAGATTCTCTTTTCCTTTTACTGAGAATCCTTGTGGCTAGTGCATATAGATATCTTCCTCCAAATCACCATGAAGGAATGCAGTCTTTACATCTAACTGCTCAAGATGTAAATTCTCTGCAGCCACAATTGCCAACACTAGCCTGATTGTGGTCAACTTTACAACTAGGGAGAAAATATCAGTGTAGTCAACACCCTTTTTCTGTTGAAACCCCTTCACGACCATTCTGGCTTTGTAGCGCTTGCTACCATTGTGTTCTTCCTTTATTCTGTACACCCATTTGTTTTGTAAAGTCTTCTTGCCTTTTGGAAGCTCAATCAGTTCCCATGTTTGATTTGACCTCAGTGAGTCCATCTCATCTTGCATGGCTTTCTCCCACTTCATCGAATCTTCAATTTGCAAAGTTTCATCATAGCTTTCTGGTTCACCATTATCTGTTAATAGAATGTAGTGTAGAGATGGTGAGAACCACTGTGGTGGCCTGATTGTCCTTGAAGATCTTCGAACAGTGGTAGTTGGTGTACTTTGTCCGATCTGTGGATCATCATTCTCTTGATCCTCGATTTTATCAGTGTTGACTCTTGTAACATCAAAGTCAACTACTTCGATCTTCTTTGGTTGCTCCTCAGGTTCAGCTTTTGACCTATCTTTGTACAGAACCTGTTCATTGAATATCACATTTCTACTTCTGATGATTTTGTGATTTTTATCATCCCAAAATCGATAGCCAAATTCTTCATCTCCATAGCCAATGAAGAAACACTTTTTAGATTTAGCTTCTAACTTATTACGATTAGTAGAATCAATGTGAACATATGATACACAGCCAAAGACTTTTAAATGGGAAATATTTACCTTCTTTCCACTCCAGACTTCTTCTGGTAGATCGAACTTCAGAGGAACTGACAGTCCCCTGTTAATTAGATAGGCATCAATATTAACTACATCAGCCCAAAAGCATTCAGGCAATCCTGAATTCAACCTCATTCTTCTGGCACGTTCGTTGAGAGTTCTGTTCATGCGTTCAGCTACGCCATTCTGTTGCGGTGTCCCGGGAATAGTTTTCTGAAATCTAATCCCATTTGCAGCACAGAATTCTTTGAACCCTCCGTCAATGTATTCTCCGCCATTGTCTGACCTCAGACATTTCAACTTCAAGCCGGTTTCATTTTCAACCGTGGCTCTCCACTTCTTGAAAGTGTCAAATGTATCAGATTTATTTTTCAAAAAATAATCCCATACTTTTCTGCTAGAGTCATCAATGAAGGTAATATAATATCTTGATCCTCCAAGAGAGGCGACTAGGGAAGGTCCCCACAAATCTGTGTGCACTAACTCCAACTTTGTAACCTTTGGAGTTTTTCCGCTTTTCAGGAAACTAACCTTTTTCTGTTTCCCGAAAATGCATCCTTCACACATGTTGAAATTAGTTGATTCAAACTTTGGTAGCTTACCCTTGGATAAGAGTACCTTCATTCCTTTCTCGCTCATGTGACCAAGTCTTTGATGCCACAAGTTTGCATTTGCATCAGCAATTGCAATAGTATCTGGTACGCTTGAAGTCATGTAGAGAGTACCTGTTTTCGTGCCTCGAGCTACTACCATAGCTCCTTTGGTCACTTTCCATGTACTGCCGGTAAATAATACCGAATGCCCATCAGCATCAAGTTGTCCTACAGAAATTAAGTTCCTCATGAGCTTAGAAACGTGTCGCACCTTCTGTAGCAACCATGCACTTCCATTGGGCAGCTGTATTCGAATGTCTCTCATACCTTCTATATCCAATGCTTCTCCATCTGCTAAGTACACCTTCCCGAAATCACCAGTGACATAATTCTGTATGATTTCTCGGTGTGCTGTAGTGGGAAAAGAGGCTCCTGAATCCAACACCCAAGATTCTATTTGGCTGTCGACTGAAAGAAGCAGAGCATCTTGGAGATTCTCTATTGTAGCATTGGCGGAGTCATGTACGTTCTTCTTCTTTGCTTCTTTACATTGGTTTTTGAAGTGGCCAGTCTTGCCACAATTCCAGCACTCTACAGGTTTTCGGGGCCTTGATTTACTTCCGCCTCTTAGAGACTTTGACCTATCCCGATTTGAGCTTCTGTTTGCAGCTCTACCTCTCATCTCGAGATTTAAGGCAGAACTGAAAGTTGATGATTCGCCTGCATCTCTTCTGTGAACTTCCTCGCTTAGAATATGGTCTCGAATATCTTGATACTTCATTTTGGTTTTTCCATAAGAATTGCTAACAGCTGTTCTCATGACCTCCCAACTTTTTGGCAATTGAGCCAAAGCTATCAACGCACGTACTTCATCATCAAATTCAATTCCGACTGAGGCTAGTTGATTGATGATGGTGTTGAACTCGTTGAGGTGTTGAATTACTCGAGTTCCTTCTGACATTCTCAAATAGAATAGCTCGTACATCAAATGCACTTTATTGTTGGCTGATGGCTGCTCGTACATATTTGATAGAGCTCTCATCAGATCTGCTGTGGTTTTCTCCTTCCCCACATTATGTGCAACTGATCTGGACAAAGTGAGTCGAATGACTCCCAACACCTGTCTATCAAGAAGATTCCAATCTTCATCTTTCATATCAGCTGGCTTCGTTCATGAGAGTGGAAGATGCAGTTTCTTCCCATAGAGATAATCTTCTATCTGCATTCTCCAGTAGGCAAAATCTGTACCGTCAAATTTCTCAATACTAGCAATTTTAGCTTCCTCTCCTGCCATATCTTCAAAATTGACTCTGAATTTGAAGAAACAGAGATCACTATTGCGTCCGGGACACTCAAATTAGCTGAGGAATCTTGTGGTACCTTCGAAAATTTATTTCGATCAACTTTCGAAAAAATGAAATTTTTGAAAAAATATGTCTGATTCTCCAACCTCCCTCTGATACCAGTTGTTGGGGACCGATACACGTATAGAAATAATCTAGTTGAGAAGATAGACAATATTTATGTGGTTCGGCAATAGCCTACGTACACCGGAGCTGCTGTTTTACTTCTTAAGAGAAAAAAAAACCTTACAAATGGACTCTCTATTTCCTCTCTATTCTCTCTCTCTTTTCTATACTTCTGCACACACAAATTTTCTTTTCTTCTGAGTATTTTTTCTCCTCATTACAACCATTACATTTATAGTAAAAATGGGAAGACAAAAGTCTTCTTTGTTGACTATAATCACCCACCATTGTTGAACAATGGAGGGAGGTGGTTGAGAGTTGGTGGTGCAAGTCTTCTTTGTTGACTATAATCACCCACCATTGTTGAATTTGTCTTCAATCATAACACCTGACTATATGGGTATCTATCTATATTAGTGTCTCTCTATATGCGTGTCTGTCTATACATGTGTCTATTTGTATGCATGTCTATCTGAATATGTGTATGTTCATATGTTTTTCTATCTATATGCATGCCTATATGATATGTGTGTATGTATACATGCATCTACGTCTGTATGCATTTCTATGTATATGCATGTTTGTATGCATGTCTATATACTTGTCTATTCATATGATTGTCAATCTATATGCATGCTTATTTATATGTATGTCTATCTAAATGTGTGTTTGTCTATATGCATGTCTTTTTGTATATGTATCTATCTAAATGCGTGAGTATGTTTGTATGCATGTCTATCTATATGCACATCTATCTGCATGCTTCTCTATATGTATGCATGTATATTTGCATGTCTATCAACATACATGTTTGTCCGCATACTAGTCTATCTGCATCTATGTTTGTCTGCATGTGTGTCTATCTATATGTATGTCTGTTAATATGCATGTATATCAGCTTGCATGTCTATCTGTATGAATTTCTATTAGTTTGTGTGTCTGTCTTTATTCATATCTTTATGTTTGCATGTTTATCTATATGTATCTCTACCTGTATAGATGTATGTCTATATGCATGTTTTTATATTAGCCTTTTTTCATATCTATCTTTATGAGTGTATGCTTGTATGCATATCTATCTATTTTGGAATTTGGTGTCTATTTGTATGTGTTTCTCTTTTTATGAGTGTATATCTGAATGCATGAATATTTGTTTGTGTGTTTGTATGTATGCATGTTTATTTATTTGTGTGTCTGTCTATATGTGTGTCTATCTATATGTATATATGTCTATATGGATGTCTGTCTATATGCATATATGTTTTTTTTGCATGTCTATCTGTCTTTATACCTATCTATCTGTATTGTGTGTAATCTATATGCATGTTTATCTATATGTGTTTCTATTTTAATGCATGTTTGTCTATATGCATGTCTTTCTTAATGTATATATTTTTTTGTGTATGCATCTGTATATATGCATCTTTGTCTATATGCATGTCTATGTTTGAAAGTCCGTTGGTATGGGTGTATATCTACATGCATGTATGCATGTCTATCTATATGCATGTCTGTCTATATGCATGCTTGTCTGTATGCATGTCTATCTATATGCATGTCTGTCTATATGCATGCTTGTCTGTATGCATATCTATTTCTATGCATGTTTGTATGTATTCATGTATGTCTATATGCATGTTTGTCTGTATGCATGTTTTTTCTATGTGTATATTTGTCTGTATGAATATCTATCTAATATACATGTCTGCCTATAAGCATATTTATCATATGAAAGTCTACCTATATGCATGTTTGTCTATATGCATGTCTATTTTTATGCATGTATATTTGTATTAATGTTTGTCTATAAGCATGTCTATTAGTATATGTGTCTATTAGTATATGTTTGTCTATATGCATGTCTATTTTAATGCATGTCTATCTATATGCATGTTTATTGTTAATTAAGTACTTCATCCTTACAACATTGAATATGTAGAAAAAGTATTCATAGTTCACATATGTTTCCACACTATGCTCCCACAAATATTCTAGCTCTATTGTAAGGGGTTGTAGAAAAATATTCAACTTTTTTATAGGTTTCTCAGATCAGACATGATAATACACAAAAATATGTATTCATCTTTTATACATATTCGTGGTGGTAAATTATAAAGTGTAATTATTAATTGTCCTGAAAAGTATTATTGTCATGTTTGTCCAAATGGTTGAAATCTATCTATGTACAACCCTAATCTATTATTTTGACTTTTATCTGCAAAATATGGATGTCAATAATCAAAATATTAATAAGAAAGAGAATCTGAGCTATCTCACATCATGTCTTCTTAAATAATATATATGCTCTTTATGTCAACTCATGTCATTAGCAATGACTTTAGATGCAGATAATCTTTGAAAATGAGAAGTCAATGGGAGATAATATATCTTCTTATGAGGAATATTTATTTTCTGCCTTTTACATGTAGTATTTATTTTGAATCGATGATAATTATCGAAATTACAAACAATTATTTCACTATTTATGTCCTAATATATCATGTAGTCATTAATGCAACAATGTATTTTTTCTATGGGCAAACCTAAATCTCACATTAATTTCTTTGTGCTATAAAAGTCTATCATGATATTGTTCTTTGGTAACAATTTAGATTACAGCTCATATATTTCATCAAAAATAACTTTCTGAAAAATAATATTTTACCTTTAAATTCAAGAATCTAGCCACCACAAATAAATTTGAGTGGTCATATAGATTACCTTGTCAAAGCTCTTCTTCTAATACTTTTAGTATTTCATAAATTTGTTTTGCTAATGATTTTGGAATATCATTAGTGACATTCAGATTGAAAAAAAAAGACAAATATTTTTCAACATTGTTTCACATGCATCATTGGGATTGACATATTTCATTGTAATATTTGAATCAACACTTCTATATATATAATGTTTTGTTGTTTGTGGTACAACTATTTCCTTATGTTTATACCAAATATAATAGTCTAACAAATCTATTTTTTGAAATATAAAGTTGCACTGTGTCCACATCATAGAAACTCCGATTCTAACATTTATTGTGATTACATGGGCATCTTATTTTCATTACATCTATATATTCAGGTTATTTTTCAGCAAAGTCAACAAACTCTTCAATCCCTTCAGCAAACTTATTAGTCAAAAACTCATCTTTCATTTTGACATTCATCCATTGACGATCAAGTCGTATAATATTATCTTATCTTGTAACACATAACATAAACATATTTTGAATTATAATAATGTCAATAGTGACTTATATGTAATAAAGTTATAGTAATATATTTAGGACATTACATAAATATCATAAAAATATTATAATCACATCAATAATAGGTAAGTTTACATTAAAATGAGATAGGGGGTTGCTTTAATCTCTTAAATTTTCTACCATAAGCCTTCAATTGTATTTTTCTCATATACATAAAACTAAATATTTGATATTTATCTATATAAGATGAAATTGCATAAATTAAGCAAAAATAAAAAAGTTGAGTATATGCTAGAAACATTTCTTCCATTTTGTTTATATCTGAAAGACCACAATATAAAATTTTTTTTAGGGTCAACAATTCTCTCTTCAGATGTGAAAATTGTAATCTTTTATGAAATTAATTATTTTTTTATTTAGGGTTAGTAAAATGAACATTATTAGATTCTATTAAGTTTGGGATAAATTCAACCATTAAAAAAAATAATAACGTGAAACCTAATATGTGATATTCCAATGGGTCTAAGTGCTCTTGTCTTTCTTTGATCTTAGCAAATTAAGGTTCTATAATAATTGATGTCTTTAAAATTAAAAATATGTACTAACTATTTTGAAAAAAAGCATTTTACGTATTAGAAATCCTCCAAAAAATCACAATGCCAATGCATATCAATATATCAATGAAAATATGACAACAAACATCAATTAGTGATGAAGAACATGAATAGATTAATAAAGATATTAACTAATTTATATGAAGCATGTAACATAAATAGTCATCTACTACCTATGAGATGTAATATGCATATTTTTTAAAATATCAAATAATGAGAGGTCTTATTTATTGGATTCCACCTTTAGTAAAGTATAGATAAAGTAACTCTATAAATTTTGAAGTTATTCATTATTATTACATTTCAACCTTCAAAATTATTAATATATATACAAATTGTTCATTTTTAAAGTTGCATATCTTCAAATTTTTTTGATATATATATAATTTTTATTGTCTCTGTTTCATACTTTCAATTAACATACAAAATGCATGCCTTCAAACTTTTTAAATCAACTCTCTCAATTATTGAAGTTGTTAATTGTGATTATGTTTCAACCTTCTAAATTTTAATATTTATAAATTCAATTAAATAGCTCATTAGGTAACCTAAAAAATAAACAAATCCTAGTAGGCATAATAATTCCATATTAATTAACATGATAAAAATTATAGGTAACAACATTTATATACACAAATTGCATACCTCAATTGGGTAACCTAAAAAGTGAACAAATTATAGTATGTTCCAAAAATGAGAAATGTAAATTTTATTAATTAGCATGGAAAAAATTCAAGAATACGAGAAGAGACAACACGTAAGAATGTTAAACATGAAAAAAAACTATAGGTTATAACAAAACACAAAAATTACACACCTCAATTAAAGTATATATTGGAAAAATGAAAATATTAAATTGCATA
Source organism: Sapria himalayana (assembly GCA_029783825.1). Taxonomy (NCBI): domain Eukaryota; kingdom Viridiplantae; phylum Streptophyta; class Magnoliopsida; order Malpighiales; family Rafflesiaceae; genus Sapria; species Sapria himalayana. Next base: position 1,289,141 of record JAREIK010002450.1, on the reverse strand, counting down.
CCTCAATGATATTTGAGTAGTGTGAGGAACACGAAATGATGGAAATCAAGCTTGAACACAAAATGGAGGAAATCGAACACAAAATCAAATTAGCCCAAACCCTATATTATTTTTTGAAGGAACAAAGTATTTTTTGAAAATTTAATTAGCGTAATTTAGCAATGGGATGAGTTTCTATTTCTAATTCAACGATGAAAATATATTTCATCATTGAAATTTTTGAAGTTCAAAAGCGACATACTCTCAGTATATTTCATATTTTAGCAATGATATTTAATTCCGTTGCCAAATTTAGAAATGAATAAGGATTCTATTTCAAAACAAATTGAAATAGAATTAAATTCTATTATAATATATTCATATAACTTGTAATTTTTAATACCTAATACATCTAGAAATTAAATTTTCTGTCGCTAAATGCCTCGAAAGCTATTTGGCCCAAGACCATGCATCATATTAGTGATGGAAGGCTAACCATTTCAATTTTTGTCTCTAATTTCATTTCTAATTTCATTTCCATATATTATCAATTAATCCACACCTTTTAATCATCAATGATTTTCTTTCTATTTCTAACTTTTTCAAAAGGCTTTTATTTTAGTTTCTAATCCGTTTCAATTTTATTCTTAATTTTAGAAATAGAATTGGACATTTCTAATTTTCATTTCAAATTGCTTTCTATCTTGTGGTGTATAAACATACAAACATAAAAACATATAGATGTGTGTGTGTTTATATGTATATACGTGTGTGTTCCTATGTGTATGTTTATATGTGTGTGTATATATAGACATATACATACACACACACACCCACCCACCCACCCACACACACATACATATACATATTTATTTATATTTGTATGTATATATATAACTTTTTTGATTTGTTCTTTAATTGATATTAATCTTGTGACCGTGTTGTACATTGCCATTTTGGCAACGTGGATGCCATTAGTTCGAATCCCAACTCGCCATAGACAGCATTAATTAAATTTTTTAACTATCTTTTGAGAAATTATGATTTCTAAATTTGGAAATGTGATTTATTAGTTTGCAACAACTATTTCCAATTTAAATAAATCAAATTTTATTTTATTTTTTCAAATTTTGGAGGATAAAATTAAGTTAATTATTTTTAGTATACAAAAACTTACTATATGCATGCATTATTATTTTTCATAATGAACAATAAACATCATGTACATTTTATAAATTTACTACATGCATGCATTATCATTTTCATTCTTTTTGTTTATAAAAAATTTTAATTATAACTACGAATGAAAATATAAACAAATCATCATGGTTAAATATGATAATTTTAATTTATAATAAACTATGATATTGCTACTTATCAGATATTATCATTGACAATTAAAATAATATTTGTGCTATAAAGTTTTGGATAAAAAATAAAAATGAATAAAATATTAATTTAGTGGCAAAAATATATGTATATTTTGTTTATATGTATATGTACATGCTGATATACAATTACTTACATGTTTATTCCTTTTACTTATTATATAGACGGGAAGATATTTAAGGAGAAACTAGTTATGAAGAGTATAAAGTGGAGCAACGTACTTACAAATATAAAAGAATTTTATTAGGAAGAATTTGAAATATAATTTTGATGCATTTACTAGTTTTCAATTGGTTTGATATGAAATACTATGAAAATAAATGCATGACAAAGCATTCTTGTTTTATTTGTTTTTTTGTAGAAAAAATATGAATGTAATAATGATTTGGTGATCTCGGTGAAGGATACATGGAAACATGTGACCAGTGTCAAATATAATGACAAGTTTGATAAATGGAGGAAAAAGTATGGCAAATATACAAAACCAAATAATATTCTCCTTAATGTTAGGATTAAGTGGTGGGAATACTAGAATAGTGAGGAATTCAAGACCTTGTCCAAGATGACATTACACAATCATTGATTATAGAAAGTATGAGAAGGATCATGACATTTGAAACATATGAGAATTTCAAAGGCAACTTACCAACATTCAGTAGATTTGATAAAATTGTCTTTTCTAATTTATTATTATTTGAACTTTGTGAATAAATGATAATAAATGTATGAAAATGTATCATGTACAACATTAGTAATTATTATTTATTTTTAGGAGACTAAGTTGGAACATTCACCAACATTATTTGAGGTGTTAAAGCGGATGCACTAGAAGAAAGATGAGTCATTTGTAAACAAGTAGCCAAATGATATTAATATAAGTTTCTCAATTTGTACTTGTTCCATATGTGATTTGCATTAATGAAGGAAAATATTGTAAAAAAAATTTTTTTTGGCATTCATAGTAATTAATATGTAAAGTCAAGTATTTTAATTTTACTATAGATGATGAGTTATTATAAATGGACTAATTAAATATAATGGCTAACTTCATTTTTAGATTGATTTTTAGTTGGGTGATGACAATTTTATATGCTAGTATTAATTTTATCTAAATATAGTAATGATGAGTTATGTTGTATTTTAACAATTGTATGAAGCTATGAAAAATATGATTTTTATAACTTCACAATTAATAGATCATTCTATAAAGGTAGTATAGATTTTTGATATGCATATTTCCCTTCAAATTGTCGAAATGGAGCCGAAAAAATGGCAAGTTTATGGTCTTAGTACCCATGCATCTACATTGTATCTAAGTTCTATTTGGAGTTTATCATCATCATCTTCCAATTATAATAATCTGTTTGATGAGAGATTGCGCAAAGAGATGCAAGAATTTCAAAATAATTTACCAAGAAAAAATAAAAAGATACAACAAAAGAATGAAGAGATGCAAAAACAAATTGAAGAAATAAAAAAAAAAAGTGAGGAAGAAAGAATGAAAAGAGAGGAATAAATATAACATAAGATTTTGAAGATAGAGAAAATAATGTGGAAATTGGTAGAAGCCTCATCTCTTTTTCATCATTTTGAAGAATATCCATCCAAATTTCTGGAGGTCAATATTTATCTCAACAAGGACTCATAGTTGTTTATGGTATTGTGTTAATACTTTTTTACAATGAAAATCTTTGTGGTAAACTTATGGTTTTTGTGTGTTTTTTTTTGAAGTTATGAATGTTTACTATAATTGATTGACTTTTATGATTTTTATTTGACATGTTGCTCTATAGTGAATATTATGTCAATGTCATTGGATGAATAATATATGCATGTACTTATAGGATTGTAGGATATATATATATATATATATATATATATATATATATTATATACAACACACATAAACTACAACAAATGGGACAAATTCCTACTGTAAAAAATAGAAATGGAAATTTACATTTCAAAACTCATTTCTAATTTGAAATGGATTTTGTGTTTCTATTCTATTCTATCACTAATTTAGTATTGAAATAGAAATGACAACCGAGATCCTGTTTTCATCGCTAATCATAAAAATTCTGTCGCACATTTTAGAAACACCCGAGCATTTTCTATTTCTAAAATTTAGAAAGGAGCATTTTAGAAATGAAAATTTTCTATTTTTATTGTGGTCACTATTTCAACATTATATTATGATGGAATTAGAAATAGATTTGGGCATTTCTAATTCTATTTTTTCTTGTAGTGATATGTGTGTGTGTGTGTGTGTGTGTGTGTGTGTGTGTGTGTGTTTATATGTTTATATAAATATAGACACATATAAATATAATTATTATATATAAATATATATTTATATAGATATGTATCATTATATATATAAGTTTAGTAAACCAAAACTTAATAATTTTAGAATTTAATATAATTTTTTAATTATAACAAATCTGGTGCACCAAAACATAAATATTTTGTGTTTGTTACACCAACACACATATATCCCAAAAAGAAAGCACCAAAAATCTGACATATTTATTTTAAAAATATGTTAATCCAAAACCCAAAGTTTATGGAGGTCATTTCAAAATTTCCTCATTGCTAGCAATCAAACCCTTCTCTTCACATATTCCTTTTGTTAGGGGTAAAATGAAGTTCTGATATCAAAATCTAGTTTCAAAAATTTTGTGGTACCCATGCATTGGTTTATTAATATTTTTTCTTGTGATTTTAAATCATTTATTTTAACATTTTAAATCATTACTAAACGTGTCCGAATTTTCACAATATATTTCTTGTTTCTTAAAATATATGTTTCTGTTTTCTTAAAATTAAATTTGAATTTACTCAAATTTAATTTTAAATTTTATGAAAAATTAATTATTTGAATTCTATTTATGAAATCTTCACTGGTCCATAATTTTAATTTTTATTCTACACAAATAATTTCTATTTAAAATTGATAGTTTTCATTTTCCACTCACATATAAAATATATTTCCTATCATAAAAAATACTATCGATTTTGATAATTATCCATTATTATTTTTTAAAATATATCTTAATTTACCCAATTTATATTATATCGAATCTTTGCAGAATATACTACCAATCCTCGAAATCATAACCAAATTAAATAATAAACTAAATGTCCAATACAACCACAAAGTGAAAATTAAACAAAAAATCATAAATTATAACTAAGACACCTAGTTTGAAATTATGTCTGGTAATCTTCATTTTTATATCTAGAAAGTTATATTTGATGCTTCTCCATGCTTTCTGGTGAATAATCCAAGCACCCGAACCATGTCCAGTACACCCAAGCCATAACCAAATTACAAGTTTTCTTTTCTTTCTAATCTCATATATTTTCCAAAAAAAAAAAAATCATGTTTTATCTTCTTTCTCTATCTTATTTTAGTTTTCCATCTCCAATTCTCTTTTTCAATGTGCTCAAGCTTTCACTTCACTTTTTTTTAGTTTTATTTAACACCATAGTGACACTTCATTATTTATGCGTCACTTTAAATGACACAAACTAAATTGAACCTATGCGCAAAAATGGTAAGGCAACGCAACAAAAATAAGACAAATTTCAAATAAAAAAACAACAATTCAAATTTAAACATACCAAAAATTAAACAAATTTAAATTAAATTAAAATGATTTTTATTTTTTAATTAAATTGATTTTCCTAATCAATTTAATAAATCAAATCTGCCCAACTAGAGTAGACATAACAATCTTTCCTCTACCGTATTTGGGTAGATCTAGACTAATCTATGATTCAATTCTCATATAGACTTCGAAATTAATTCTTATTCTTCACTCAAGATAGAATTTCCTAAAAAATAATTTTTTCTAAAAAATTGCTCGTGGCACTCTTTTTTTCCTTTATGACTTAAGCTCCTCATTGTTTCGACTAATCTTCAAAAGGTGCCAGAGTAAAAACATTCACATTTTCTTCCAACTCATAACCTCTCTTTTGATATGTTTGATTCCTAGGAGTAGCTAGAATAAAAGCAGTATAATAAGGGATACATATTACTATTTTTCTTATCTCAAAATAAATACATGAGATACTTAGATCGGCCATTCTTGATCTCTTCGAAAACTAGGTAAAAGTAACATAATTTTATGTCTCTTCCTAGTCATATAAGTTATCATTCCATTTCTAGGTGACATTGAGATAGCAAGTGAGGGTTGCTTTCATGTAGAAAGCTGATTGTCTACACATACATATCCATGTCTATGTGGCACAAAATAAAAACTTATTTTTCCCACTAAGCACTTACCAAATATGAACAAATCATATTCTGGCTAAAATAGATGAAATATATATTCTCACCCCTCGTAAGTCATAATAATTAATTATCATTTGACTAATTTTCATTTGTCTATCCTCATTGTAGAGATAAATCTACAACTCATTATCATATCATGGTAAATATCTCGTAGTGTAATTTCATCAACTATTTATTACTAAATTGTCCAATTTTGGTACACCAATAACTAGGTCATATAGATTTCTAATCAATAAAAGATTCATTTTTTATTTTCCTGATTGAATAGTTGAATGATTCTAACTTAATCATTCTCATTTAATTATTTTTTTTCTTTCATTTCAGAGAAATAGTAACTCAATTTCTTGATTAATAAAATTATCTAGTAGCTCAATCAAAAATATCAAAACTCACTTTTGAACTTTTCTCATGCCAAAAAATTAGTTAATTACTTTTTCATGTAATTTTAAATCTTTTAATATAATCTTTTTAACTGTTATTGAACATAGCAAAATCTACCCAATATATTTTGTCATTTTTCAAAATTAATTTTTTTTTCTTAAAAAATAAATCTTTATTTACTTAAATTTAATTATAATTATGTGACCAATTAATTTTTAATTTTGCCCAAGACTAATTTTAAACTTTTACTGAAATGCACAATAATCACCATGAAGCCTTTTTTATTAGAAGTCCACATGTTAGTGGTGATTGCAATTCTAACCCTATTATCACCCAACAAATCCATTATTATTGATTTCTCATAATCATAAATTTTCATTGTCATTCTTGATAGTATGAACATCTAAAATGTTCTTGATCAAAAAAATAAGTATTAAGCGATAATTTTCCACAACTTTCCTTTCTAGGATTTAAAAGTACTTTTTAAATATCTATTTTCTTTCGAAATAGATATTTATTCAAATAATCATGTAAATATTTTTTTCCATTCATACTTTCACCATCTAATTTTTTCCCACAATAATTATAAATTATTTTGTCTATCACACCAATCATTTGTTTCACATAGTGGTTCCATACTATAAAAGTTCAGTTTTTTCCAACCCCAACTTGGTCAAAACAAAAATCTATAGAATGAATAGTTTTATTTGAATTTAATAGAGTAACTAATTCTTCAGAATATATACTATCCTCGACATGGGCACTTCAAATTGAAGGTTGATTAATTGAGACATCTAGACTTACTGAAATTTGAAAAAAAAATTAAATGCAAAGAGATTTTGATAATGATTATAAGAATAAGACTTTAGAGTTTTAAAGACTAAAATTATGAATAATCAATAATACTACCTCTACCAAATGAAAAATTGTGAAAATTAACAATTAAGTTAAATGAATAAGAATAATCAATAATAATTCATAAAAATAAATATGAATAACAAATAATAATATCAATATAAGATAACAAGAATACCAATAACATTAATAATATAACAATAATATAGTATTGTAGTGATGTAGCATAATATTGTTAAATTAATAATTTAACAATTTAACAATTTAACAATTTAACAATTTAACAATTTAACAATTTAACAATTTAACAATTTAACAATTTAACAATTTAACAATTTAACAATTTAACAATTTAACAATTTAACAATTTAAAAAGTTAACAATTTAAAAATTTAACAACTTAACAACTTAATAATTTAACAATTTAACAATTTAAAAAGTTAGCAATTTAACAATTTAGCAATTTAACAATTTAACAATTCAACAATTCAACAATTTAACAATTCAACAATTTAACAATTTAACAATTTAACAATTTAACAATTTAACAATTTAAAAAGTTAACAATTTAACAATTTAACAACTTAATAATTTAACAATTTAACAATTTAAAAAGTTAACAAGTTAACAATTTAACAATTTAAAAAGTTAACAAGTTAACAATTTAACAATTTAACAATTTAACAATTTAAAAAGTTAACAAGTTAACAATTTAACAATTTAAAAAGTTAACAAGTTAACAATTTAACAATTTAACAATTTAACAATTTAACAATTTAACAATTTAACAATTTAACAATTTAACAATTTAACAATTTAACAATTTAACAATTTAACAATTTAACAATTTAACAATTTAACAATTTAACAATTTAACAATTTAACAATTTAACAATTTAACAATTAACAATTTAACAATTTAATAATTTAACAATTTAACAATTTAACAATTTAACAATTTAACAATTTAGCAATTTAGCAATTTAGCAATTTAGCAATTTAGCAATTTAGCAATTTAGCAATTTAGCAATTTAACAAATTAACAATTTAACAATTTAACAATTTAACAATTAACAATTTAACAAATGAACGATTCAACGATTCAACAATTCAACAATTCAACAATTCAACAATTCAACAATTCAACAATTCAACAATTCCAACAATTCAACAATTCAACAATTCAACAATTCAACAATTCAACAATTCAACAATTCAACAATTCAACAATTCAACAATTCAAAAATTCAACTATTCAACAATTCAACAATTCAACAATTCAACAATTCAACAATTCAACAATTTAACAATTTCACAATAACAAACAATTTAACAATTTAATAATTTTATAATTTAATAATTTAATAATTTAATAAATTAACAATTTAACAACTTAACAATAATAAACAATTTAATATTGTAATAATATCAAGATTCAATAATACTTCATGAGGACCATATGGAGATGCTTGAGATGAAGTTGGAATAAATGAATGTGGCAATGAGAAGTATAAAGAATCAAATCAGAAAATTGGCACTATTGATGAAGGGAAAGAGCATTAATGAACTGCTGAGTGATATTTAGACAAACTCAAAGAAGTGATTGTCAATTATACTTAGAAGTGATGAAGAGATTGAAGAACAACAAATAAAGGAAGCTAAAATAGAATAAGATGAAATTGATATAATTTTATAAAAGCCACGACTTTTAAAAAAGTCATGGCTCATAATACAATATTTTCTAAGAGCACATCACTTGAGGAATAGAATTCCGAGCTCAACTTACGAATGATGATAGAAGGAGTAATGGAAAAGCAATTGAAGATAACACAAAGAACTAAAAATATGAATTTGATAGAGAATAATGCTAATGATAAATTTTCCATAAACCTTCCTTTTCCTTTATATTTTAGAAATAACAATTTGAATGAATACTTTGGGAAGATTTTTAATATTTACCATTAGTTGGAAGTAAATATTCAATTTACCAAAGCTTTGTCTCAAATACTCAACTATATGAAATTAATTAATGATGATGCGATGAGTAGTAAGAGAAAATTAAAGATGTGTGGAACTATCAATATGATGAATAAATATATCACATTTATATAATAAAAACTCATAAGAAAGTTGAAGGATCTAGGAAGATTTATGCATAATTAGAGACCACACATTCTAAAAGATATTATGTGTTCGGTATATAAATTACCAAATATTCTTGTGACATTTGTGATGATACTAGATGAATTGTAAATATAGAAATAAGCTATAATTGGATAAATTCCATAACTTTGATATTTTGTTGAATTTTAATGAATATATATGAAATCAATATATTTTTATAGGTAATTGGCAACTTGGTGATATGTAGATTATCATAAAGTTTTAGTGTCCGTTCTTGGATTAACTTTACTTATTTAGTTGTGGTAATATTTGTATGCCACAACTCTATTATCTCATTAGCATAATCATTCAATTATGCAATATATTTTTTTGGTTGTAATATTATTTTGGACTCAGCCAAATTTATCTCGTAATAATTAAATGATTAACTTCACATCAAAGTAATAAAATACCCTATTGGTGCTAAAAGTTATAGATACATGTGTCAACCAGGCCGGGCCGGCCCGGCCCGGCACGAGGCACTGCACGGTTCAGCCGTGCCTGGGCCGGCCCGGCACGAAAAAATTCCGTACCCGGGTTAGGCGCGTGCCGTGCCGTGCCGTGCCCGGCTTGAGCCGTGCCGTGCCTGACCAGGCATGGTTCGGAACGCGGCACGGCACCCCGGCACGGGTCAGTCCCGTGCCGGGTGTCCCGTGAGCCCGACCCCAGGAAGCCCCTCCCGCAAAAAAAGACAGTGGGTCGGGTCTGATTCGACTCGACCCGCAGTCTTCCCGTATCCCGAACCACTCGGACAGGCAAGCCCCGAGCGGGCCAGGCAAGGCACAGCACGGCCCGTTGTGCCTACGGGCCATGCCGGGCTCGGCAATTTTTAAACCGTGCCGGGCCGGGCCGGCACGGCCCGGCCCGTTTGTCTTTACCAAGATTATGTATTTTCAAGTCAAAACCATGACCTTTTTCAAAAGTCATAATTTTTAGGATATAAAAAGTTATATAACCAATACTGCTCAACCAAAAACATGGAAATTACCTACCTTTGTGAATTTTGGACACATAATGTTATATATAAGGCATTACTTAAATATGCCTACTTTTCAAAGTCATGACTATTGCCCTCATGACAATATAAAGCCATGATTTGAATGTACATGCTATCTGTCAAAGTTATGACCATATAATATACAAAAAATACCAAGGGCCAAAGTCATAGCTATTTCTAGTGATATGTCTATTTGATACAAAAGAAAGTCCAAAGCCAAAGCTATGACCATTCCTACCACTATGACTTTGTATTACAATGGCAAAATGCTTAAGTCATGGATGCTTTCTAGTATAATGACTTTGTATTACATAAATCTTAGGAGTTATTCCCAGTCGTAAATACTTCCAAGATTCATACACTCAAACACAAGAGACAAATATCAAAGTCGTAATATCTTCCCAAAACTACAACTTTCTACTTTGAAAAATACTAGAACCATAGAGTATGAAAAAGAGAGAAGATAAGTATTTGAAAAGAATTTGTTGTATATAATTTGTTTTGATTATCTATTTTGTATAATCGAAATGTTTATTTTTTAATATTTTCATGTAAGTGTAGAAAAGAAAATATTAAGAGGCCGGGAATGTAGCAATAGCACAATAACAGAGATCTCGTTATCTGTTCAGTGGGCCGAAGAATTTTTGGAGCATATCTTGGCTCATCCGAGTGATCTGACCCGCTCTGGTTAATTAAACTGTGAAATTATATTAATATAAATTGTTTTTATTTATGTTCTCAGGCTACTATTTTTTGGGGTGTGAAACTGTTCATCTCTTTCTCCTCTCTGTGCAATTTTTATCACGATGGTTTTCTACACATAAACTGTAAGATATTCTGGACCTCTATTTTAGTTATATTCTATAAACACACAAGCATTTTTCTGGTGGATGTAGCTAATTGTGTTAAATGATTAGTTAACCACATTATTTCGTGCGTTTCTGTTGTTGTTTCTATTTTGTTTTTGATTCTGTCGTGCTTGGATTGTGGTTTTGGATACATCGTTTGTTGTTCTTTGTTATACTCCTCTTCTGAATCACAGACGTGAAAGCAAAATTGCAATTCAAAATTCTTTGTATTCTTCATGCACTAGACTAAAATAAAGTTGTAGAATCAACCATATAAGAGATTGCAACACTCCCTAGGAGATCCATAAAAAAATAATGGATATAAGACATAAGCTAAACCCTAGAATTAGGGGCACTATTATAAACCTTCTTTCTCTAAAGTGTATTTGAGAAATCAAACAAAATAGCATAAGATTAGGGTTTTTGTATTATATATTTTTTGAAGGATATAATTGGGAACTTGAGATACATATATCATATAAACCAAAATAGCATGAAATTGGGGGTACACTTTTTCTCTTGTACCTCATTTGAATCTCTCCCCAATGTAAGACAATATTAAGATTTAGGGTTTGTGTAATCATGGTTTATGTGATATATGAATGGTTTTTAAGTAATTGATATTTTTGATATATGTAGTAGAATTTAAATTGATAAAATTAATAATTAAATAGAATTTGAATTAGTTATTTGACTATTAGTGGGTTTATGAGTATTTTTGTGATAGATGGTGATAGACAAATCGCAAGACTCACTCTCATATGTGGTAGGAAGGAACTGACAACCCTTTTGATCATGATGCATGAGACAAACCTATTTTTTAAAATATGAAATTAAGGTATATTAATCATTATAAGTATGATACTCATAAAGCCAAAAGTACGAATAATTTTACATGCTACTCAATTATACATGTCTTAGAAGAACTAGCAATTGATTGATATGGATGTTTAATAGAATATTCTTCTAGTGGTTTTACCTATAGTTTATAAGTTGCATCATGATTGATATAGATTTTACATGCCACTCAATGAGGATAGGTAATCCATGGGACATATGTAAGTGATTATAATTCATAAGTTGGTTACAATCCTTTGAGTTACTTTTACTTGTATGGTTATCACCAGTGATATTTGAGGGAAGTGAATATTAATTATGAAACAATGATACTTATGAAATAGAAATTGTAAACACTTATAAACAACATTAGTTCTTGGCTTTTATAACACTTGAGGATAGAGAATATGAATGTAGATATAAAGCAATTATTAAGGATAGTTGATGAGTTGTCTAAAATTCATGAACTAGTAAATAAATCTCAAATAGAGCTGATATGTTATCTAGGTGGTAAAGTATTGAGTGAATAACTATGAGGAGACTATCATTTAGAATGACTCAATGGTAATAATCACTTTATATACTAGGGAAAAGGGATATTCTAACAATAATCCAACCTTCATTTTGTATCCAAACCCACTATAAATCAAATTATATGAATATCTATCATGCGAATCAAGTAAATAAACCTTAGGATCTAAGAATCATATCAAAGTCCATAAATATCTTTTCTACTAGAATAATATTATTTCACTATTGGATAATCAAACTGCCGATACAATCCTTGTGGGATTTATATATAGATAAAAACTATTTTTACTACTTGTATTACCCATATACTTGTGTGTATTAGATGACAATATATCCTTGCCAATGAGCTTTTAGGATACTGTCTAACAAATAAAATTGGATCACATAATAAAGTCACAATAAGTTTTGTGCACCATTTCCAAATATTATTTATTTGTAAACATGAATTGCATGATTATTCTAGAGAAAGAATAATATTTTAGCAGATTAGATTGTGTATATTTTGGATATGAGGTTTTTAGGTAACTATTAGTTGTAGCAAGAAGATGGAGAGCTAAAACTACATAAATATCGACAGAAGCAGGGATTAGATATGTCTTTCGAATAATGACCCTAAACCTCCTTGTGTACTTGTGGTGGAGTTCTGCTATGTGGAGGCAATGGTTGCCGGGTTGAAAACTAATAAATTTTTTTCAAGTCTTTAGACCATGGGAGTGAGTGTGTGTGTTTCCTAAAGGGAGTAGTAGCTAGGCTAGAGCTAGCAAGTTAGTTTTTTTCTCTATATGTCTCATTGTGGCTTAGTGGAGCCTTAATATGTATAAATTATGTATGTTTGTGAAAATGGAATAAGGATTGAAAAATAGATATTTTGAGAACTTACACACATTCACATTATGATTTAATGAATTTGAATAGCCATTTATATATAAAAATATATGTATGGATGTTACCATAAATATTCTTAGACTCTTAAATTATATATTGGTCACCCTTATTTTTCCCAGGCGGAGGAAATGTTAATAGCCAAACCCAATTCGGATGCTTGTAGATCTATGCAAGGGTTTTGGTGAAACATTTATATAAAGGTTTTTTGAAGCTTTGCTATATATTTGGCCATAAGGTCCATTTTATATAATTGTTTTTTCTTTTGTATGTGAATGTTCTAACTTGATGGTTTATGTTTATTCATGATGTTCTCTAGAATTTGATTTATTATAAATGACTAGATGTGAGAGATTTTGACCTATTTTTATTTCCTTGATTCCACTAAATTTTTGAGGTTATGAGTAATTTACTAAATTTACAAAGATCCTCAATTACAAACTAAAAAACCTTTCAAAATGGGATTTTAAAAGATTTTAAATCCTATAAAATTTAACTAATCAAACAAAGCATGTCACAACTCCTGAGTGGGAGTGCCTCAAGTTCATGAGACATTTTATGAGAAAAATTTTTTGGGACTAAGCTAATCCATCTAGAAACATTTTTAGAGAGAACCTAGAATGCTATATAAAAATAAAGAGGTGATAAAGAGCCCATAGTTGGAACTAACCGCAACATAAAACAGAGAGACATGGATAAAAATTAACACACATATATATAGACACACATATAGATAGAAACACATAGAGATATACACACATACAACCAAACATGCATATAGATGGACACACATACCTACATCCATACATATAAATGGACATGCATATAGATAGACATACATATAGATCGATATGCATAAAAATAGGCACACATATAGATCAATACACATACAAACAGACACACAGAAAAATATGCATATAGATAGATAGACATACAAATGGACATGCATAAAGATGGACGTGAAAATATTTAAACATGCATATAGATAGACACCCATACAAATAGACATGCACATAGACAAACATACATATAGACATACATGCATATAGATAGAAATGCATACACACACACACACACACACACACACACACACACACACACACACACACACATGCATACAAACAAAGACATACAAATAGACACGCATACAAACAAACACACATTTAGAGACACATATAAACAAATATACATATAGAAAGACATGCATACAAACATACATGCATATAGATGGACATTCGTATAGATAGTATAGACATACACACATAAATAAAGACATGTATATAGATAGATATAGATATTGATAGACACACATACATACAGACATACATATATACAAACAAACATATAGATAAAGATGCATATATATAGATAGACAAGCACGTAGTTAGATACACATATAGACATATATGTATATAGGTAGACACACATACAAATAGACATGCATATAGATAGGAATGCATGCAGATAGACATGCATACACATGAACATATATTTAGACATAAACACACATAGACAGACATGCATATAGATATACATGCTTATAGAAAGGCAAGCATATTGATAGACATAGATACATATAGGCAAGCATAAAGATAGACATGCATACAATCAATTACACATACATATCGACATGCATACAATCAATTACACATGCATATCGACGTGCATACAAATAGACACTTACAAATTGGCATGCATATAGATAGACAAACATACACATAGATGCACATAAAAATAGATACACATATAGATAGATATGCATATAGAAAGACATGAATAGAGACAGAAAGCATATAGAAAGACACACGTACATATAGACATGCATATACATTGACGTGTATATAGGTAGACAAGCATATATAAGCATTCAAGCAAACATACAAACTTGAATATAGAGAGTCAAGCCAAAAGATAATCATGCATATAAAGAGACATTAATATAGATTGACATGCATACTAATATACATGCATATGGATAAGCACATACAGATAGATATTCATACATACATATACATATAAAAAACATACATGTATATTGATAAACAAAAATCCAAAAAGACATGTATACAAACAAACATGCATATAGACATACATGTATACAGACAAATACACATCCAGATTGACATAGATACACAAAAACACATACAGATAGACATGCATATAGATGGACACACATATATACATTCAGGCATATAGATAGACATGCATACAGATAGACTTCATATAGATAGACATGCATACAAATAGGCAGGCATATAGACAGAGATGCATAGAGACAAACAAGCATGTAAAAATACATGCAAACATATAGACATGCATGCACATAGACATGCATGCTGATAGACATGCAAGAAGACATACATGCATGTAAACAGACACACATGCATATAGACATGGATGCAGATAGACATGCATATATATAGGCATGCATATTGACATATAGGTATACAGATAGACACACATACAGACATGCAAACATACATACATATACACTATAAGAAAAGACAATCAAAAATGTCATATTCCATTTCTAATTCTGTCGATATGATCAAATCGCAATGTAATTAAAAATGGAAAAAATTAATTTCTAAAATGCACCTCTCTAATTTTTTAGAAATGGATAACACAATGCCATTTCTGTAAAAAGTGATGGAATAAATCCATTGCTAAATGTTGCGACGGTTAAGAGATCTTGGATTCCATTGCTAATTTTGTGATGGAAAAATAGAGATGTGTTATCCATTTTTAAATGAGCAATTGATTATCAAAGAAGTGCATGATCCGGAATTTTTTATTTATATTGCCTACAATAGAAATATGTTCCATTTGTTCAGTTTCTCTATATTATATATAATATATAATTACATAAAAAAATAATATGACCTACAACCAAATAAGCATATTCATATATCATTTATCAAATGATATTCACATAACATCCACCTAGAGGTGTCAACCGGGCCGGGCCGGCCCGACACGAGGCACTGCACAGAAAAATTCTGTGCCTGGGCCCGTGCCGTGTCATGCTTGACTAGGCACGGTTCGGCCCACGGCACGGCACACCAGCACGGGTTTGTCCCGTGCCGGGTGTCCCGTGAGCCCGACCCCACGATGGCCCCTCCCGCAAAAAAGATCGCGGGTCGGGTTTGATTCGACCCGACCC
This sequence comes from Sapria himalayana, assembly GCA_029783825.1. Classification (NCBI taxonomy): domain Eukaryota; kingdom Viridiplantae; phylum Streptophyta; class Magnoliopsida; order Malpighiales; family Rafflesiaceae; genus Sapria; species Sapria himalayana. Next base: position 1,272,816 of record JAREIK010002450.1, on the reverse strand, counting down.
GCGGTCCCCCCGAATTCCGACCCGTACGGACATGCAAGCCCAAGCAGGCCAGGCAAGGCACGGCCCGTCGTGCCTATGGGTCGTGCCGGGCCCGGCTATTTTAAACCGTGCCAGGCTAGGCACGGCGGATTACAAAAAAAACTATAATTTTACATCAAAAACATTTATTACAAAAAATTAATAACACATCACAAATAACTACAAGTCTTTCTGATGAGTATTGGCCTCCAGATATCTAGATGGATCTTTTTTAGAATGATGAAAAATATATGATGTATTTGCAAGCTTGCACATTATTTTTTTTATCTTCAAAATCTTTCATCCTCTCCTTTCAATCTATTTCCTCTCTTTTTTTTTTCATTTCTTTAAAATCCTTTTTCATTTATTCATTCTTTTTTTGCATCCCTTCATTCTTTTTTTATATCTCCACATTCTTCCTTTACAATGTATCCCAATTTTTTTGCATCTCATTGTGCAATCTCTCATCAAAAATGTTATTATAATAAGAAGATGATGATGAAGAACTCCAAATAGAACCTGGATAAAATATAAATGCATGAGTACCAATGTCATATACTCACCATTTTTTCAGCTACACTCCGACAACCTGAAGGTAAATACGCACAACATCAATCTTTTGTGCTTCTATAGATGGAGATGTCAATTGTGAAGCAATTATAATCATATTTTTCATAGCTTCTTATAATTATTAAAATACAACATAACATATCAATTAATTTATTAAAATAATTTTTATACCAATATAAGAAATAGTCCTCTCGCTACTAAAGAATAATATAAAAATAAAGTTATTCATTATATTAAATGAGTCCATAATTAATAAATTATTTATTATGATTAAAAAATATACTTGAGTTTGTATTTTATTTACTGTCAATTCCAAATAATAATTTTTTAAATTTTATTTCTTTTATTATTAGCAAATTTCAAATAAAACAAGTATAAAATGAGAAACTCATATGTATATATCATTTGACCACTTGTCCACAAATGATCCATCATATTTCTTGTGCTTTCGCTTGAATACATGAAATGGTGTTGGTGAACGTTCCGACTCAGCCTCTTGAAAATAAATATTAGTTACGATTAAGATACATTATTCATTATCACATAGATATTATCCTTTGGATTCAAAATATTTAAATTACAACAAAAAATAAAAGATAATTATACCAAATCAATTGAATGTTGGTAATCACCTTTAAACTTCCAATATATTTTGAAGGTCCTAATCCTTCACTTACTTTCTATGATCGATGATTGTGTGAGGCCATCTGGGACAAGGCCTTGAATTCCTCACTATTTTAGTATTCCCACCACTTTATTCAAATACTAAAAATGATACTAGTAGGTTTTGCATCGTTACCATATTTTTTTATCAATTTTCAAGCTTATCATTATATCTCACACTTGCCACATGTTTCTATATATTCTTTACTAAGACCACCAAAACATTATTTTATTTGTATTTTTTTTGCAAAAACAAATTAAAGAATAATACATTGTAATGCATTTATTTTTAGACTAAATAATATTAAACTAAATTAAAAAAATAAGTAAATGCATGAAAAATGTACCTCAAATTCTTCCCAATAAAAATCTTTCATACTTTAGGCACTTTGCTCCACTTTATATTCTCTATAATTAGTTTCTCATTAAAAATCTTTCAAATTGTATGAGAATCAGAAGGAATAAATCTGTAGGTAATTTAACATCATCACATATATACATATAAACAAAATATACAAATTTTGCTGTTACTAAGTTAACATTTATTTCATTATATATTTATTATCCAAAACTTTGTAAACAAAATATTTTAATTCTAAATGATAATGTTCAGTAAGTATCAAGATCATACGTTATTATTTGAAAATACCAAAATTCAAATAGTTTAATATACTTATAATTTCATTCGCATATGAATTTATATTTAATTAAAATGAAAAAAAAATAAAAAATGATAATGAATGCATGTAGTAAATTTAAGAAAGCTACATATTGTTTATTGTCGATTGTAGATCAAATGAAGATTTTCTCATAACATAGCATGCAAATTATGGATTATGAATATCCTTCCTCTCTACTATTGTTGAAGTAATGCATGAGCTTCCTAAGATAGGTGAAACAAAACTATCAGTATCTTCTGGTACAAAATGAGATGAAGATGAAATATATGTGGTAGTAAATTCGTTTATGTCACGATGAGATTATGCCAAAGTTTCTTCTATACATATTTGTTGGAGAATGTAAAAAATCATTTGTAGTATTTTCGTCACTGAATACATGTAGATTTTCTTCATGAACTATTAGTTGACTTTCTCTACCCATCTTCACATATTGAGATCCTCAACTACTTGAATGATTATCTCTCGTACCTAATTCAAGTTATAATAAACATCAAAATATATATAGACAATAAAAATATGTTATGAAAATATCATAATAACAAAATAAAATGAGAATGACAAAATAAAAAGGCAGTACATGAATTTCTAGTCATCGTCAAAAAATTTTAACAAATTATTTCTATCTACATATTCATCATCATTTGATTCTGCAATTAATTCCTTATCATTATCTTCTTCAGCATGACCATCATTAATGTCCAAATAAAATTCACATTCACCAAGTAATATTTGAAGCCCATCATCTGCCTCACGAATAATTAAATGAAATTTCACATTATTCTCTTGAAATGTTGCTACACATGATAGAGTGATAATAACATCTTTTTCAACAACTTCAATATTTAATCTAGGTTTTATTTTCCATATTATCCACCAATGATATGAATTTCTTATTGTGGGTGGATAACACACTCTTGTTTAGCTTGTACCACAAGAATAAATGGCTCATAGTTATGATAATATTTCTTATGGAAAACATTAACTAAGTTGTATTGATGATGAATTCTAGTACTTATATTTGGAATAGGATCAAATCATTCACACTTAGATAGAATTGTCCTCTTGGTTGGTATATCATGATACTCCACATGTAGAATTTCAATTAGTCGACTATGAAAATTAGTAGTAAATGTAATATAGTTAGACCCCTTGATACAAATATAACTATTCATTACAGTTTTATTTGAACCATGTTTCAAAGTATGAAATTTGTATCCATTTACATAATGTATGGGATACATCTATAAACTTCATAATGGTCTCTTTATAAGATCCTTCATTTGTCTATTATAAATATTTGATGAAGATAATTGTACCTAAAAAATGATAAAGGAACAGTTAACACATATATAATGTTGCATGTAAATATTTAGAATCAAGAATGCTAAGTTATTACTGACAAAATTTTCAAAGTAATTCATGAAATTTATTCAAGCTTTGCATCAATAATCAATTGAAGCATCATCAATTTGATATTCTTTTTTTTCGTAATTCCTTAGCATATATTCTTCAAAACCAACATTAAAGGTTTTTTGAATTATTAAAATATTATAATGCATACAATGATAAATAAATGAGAATATGAAATTATTATAAATCTTACTTATTATAAGATGTAACTTCCACGTAGTTCAACAAAATATATGTGTATGTAGCAGGATATTCCAGGTCATCTAATAAATATTTTAATGTTGCTCTACCATATGATCGATCCACATGTCTAAAAATAGAAAGTATACCATTTTTTTCTGATCCATCCCTTAAGCTATATATATTATTTGGTGATAATTTATTATTCAAAGTATTCAATTGAGGCCGAAAGTAGTACGCATAAAATTATAAAGCCTCTTCAATCAAGTAGGCATTGCATACTGATTCTTCGACTTTTGCTTTATTTCAAACATTTTTTTTCAATTTTCTAAGATATCTAAAATTGATATAAATTAGAAAAAAATATTCATCGGATACATTAAAATTTTTAGATTAACAAATAAAAATTATGTAACTCACAAATAGATACATTTATTTGTATTGCATATGGCCTACTATCATGGATTCATAAGACATGTAGACTGAGAGATGTTCCATGGAATCAAAAAACTAGGGGAAAAAATATGCTCAAGTCTACATAAAATAATGGTGATGTCATTATGTAATTTCTCCATTTCCTCTTTTCTTATGACATTACAAGTGAGATTTAAAAAAAATGCATATTTCAATATATACTTCCCAAGCTTTTTGTGGAAGTAATTAACAGAATGTATGTATATATGCATGTAGCTAAATATGCATACAAACAAATATGCATATAGAAAGACACATATAGACATACATGCAATTAGACAAACACCCATGTAGACAAACACACATGTTGACATTCATGGAAGTAGTTAAACACGCATGCAGATAGATATGCATGCATGTAGACATGCATGCATACACACATGCATAAGCATATAGACAAATGCACAGAAATTAAGATATGAATTGATACAAACATGCATATGAATAGGCGTGCCTACATATTAACACACATATAAACTCACACACATACAGACAAATAAATATATAAATAGACATGCAAATAGATTGACATGAATACAGAGAGACTTGCATATAGACAAAGACAAATATATACAAACACGCATGCAGATAGACATGCATGCAGATAGACACGGATGCAAATAGACACACATGCAATAGACACAAATATAGATAAACACACATACAAAAAGACATGCATATAGATAGATACTGTGACACCCCATTTTCCAGGGGTCCCATTTATTCTATCACACAATACAATGTGTAATAAAATAAAATTTTCTCAAATGTACAATACATTTTTTTTGTTTTGCATTTTATTTGCATAGCGGAAGAATAAAAACACACAACATATTATTTAAGCCACAACTGGTTTTCCTTCACATGTGCGATCCCGTATGTGGATCTGTCATATGTCCTGGACAAGTACCTGAAAAGGGGTCCCACATCGGAGTGAGCAAAGCTCAGTAGGGTAAACTTCTTCAGGGTTACTCCATACCTAAGTACAAGTAAAATAACTTGAATATATATCAATACCCATTCAAGTAAAATGTTTATATGAATGTAATTATGGATGAAATATTTATATGCACATATTCTTGAGTCTCATCAACTCCCTCACACATGCTGAAGCCAAGTGTGGCATATTATATATCTGGATATATATATGCATATATGTATATATATCTATATAAATATTTATTTTTTAGGAATTATTCCGAAAAATATGGACCTCCTCTAAAAAACATATTGGATATTTATCCAAATAAAATATAATTTTCTTGGATTTACTTCGTGAAATAAACACCGCCATAACTCTGCCTGGACATTGTCCCAATTCGAGTTCGAAATTTATAATAACCATATACCAAATACAATCTCGCGCAACTTAGTCTGGACGTTGTCCCAATTCGAGTTCGCTAAATACCATCCACCCATGTATATGGAATATTCATGTGCACATGAAATACAATTATGTCATTTTCAATTCAACCCATATTCCAAACATAATTATATCAATCCAAATCCAATTCGTCTTATACTAATTTTTACTAAACGAATTACCAAAACTTTTCACCAATTACTTATTTCTAATAAAATTTCTAACAATTCGAATTGAAATACAAAACATGATCATTTCTGGCCATTAAATAGAAAGAAATTCTGATAAAAGAAAATCACTACCTTTCAGAAAATTTCACATAAACTTTATAAATTTGATATTAATGTGAAGATCTCATCGAGTAGAGTAACTTTAGTTCTTGGACTACTTCATTCCGATTCTAGAATAATTCATTATGATTAAAAAAAATTCACGGATATTTTTTTTTCTGTATTGTCTCTCTCCCTCCGGTGACGAACTTTTTTTTTCAGCCTTCCTCTCGTTTTTCAGATTCCTGATGTTTTTCTTTTTTTTTTAGGCTGACACCTACACAGCCGACGGACCGCCCGTGCAGGCACATCCACGTGCGGACGACGTGGCGTGGTCTTTCAGTTGAGTAAAAATTTTTTTTAATATATATATATTATAATAATTATATAATTAAATAAAAATATAACAAATTCTGATTTTCTCAGAATTTAATGAAATTTGACACTGTAGCTATATTTTCCAAGACGAATTCAATAACAATATCCATTTTATCACTAAGGCTCTAAAATTTTCAGGTTATTTTCTCTTATTGAAAAATTACCATTTTGCCCTTTTTCAGAAATCAAATTATGTTAGTTATTTATTCATTTTTTTTCGAGATTTCACATTCTCTCCTCCTTAAAGAATTTTGTCCCGAAATTCTCACAATTACACCTTTACACTTATAAAATATTATAAAGTTAAATAATTATTAAATTACTAAAATACATACCTTAATTTTCAAATAAAAAAGGATAAGCACCACGCATCGTGACTTCACGTTCCCATGTTGCTTCCTCTATTCCTTGATGCTGTCATATCACTTTTATTAGTCTCACAGTTTTGATTCACAAAACTTGATCTCGACTATCAATGATTCGCACTAGCATTTCTTTAAATGTTCCATCTGTGTCAATAACTAATTTGCCCCAATTCATTACATGAATTGGATCAGAAATATATTTTCTAAGTATAGAGATGTGAAATATCTCATGGACACCAGATAAATGTGACAGTAATGCCAATCAATAAGCAACCAAACACACATTCTCGAGTATTTCGAAAGGCACAATATATCTTGGTGATAACTTTCCATGCTCGCCAAATCTGATTACTCCCCTTTTTGGCATCACTTTCAAGAAAACATGATCTTCCACTTCAAATTCTAGGGGTCATCTTCGTTTATTAGCATAACTTTTCTGTTGACTTTGTGCTGTAAGAAGACGTCGCCGTATCAAATCTACTTTTTCTGAGGTATCTCTAATCACATCTGGACCCGTGATGGATCGGTCTCCCACCTCAGCCCAACAAACTAGAGATCGATATGGCCTCCCATAATATACTTCATATGGTACCATTTAGATACTTTCCTGATAACTATTGTTATAGGCAAACTCGACCAAAGGTAGATGTTCTTCCCAACTACCTTTGAAATCTAGACAACGTGCTCACAACATATCTTCCAAAACTTGTATGGTTATTTCCGACTGACCGTCTGTTTGTGGATGGAAAGCAGTTCTCATTATCAACTATGTTCCCATTGCTTTTTGAAAACTCTTTCTAAAATGAGCAATAAATCGGGAATCCCTATCCGATACAATAGATACTAGCACTTCATGTAATCGAACAATTTCTCATATGTATAGCCTACACAATTCCTCACATGTAAAGTTCATTCACATTGCTAGAAAATGTGTGGACGGTGTATGCCGGTCCACAATTATCCACACAACATCATGTTTTCGTGATGTCTGTGACAAGTGAGTTACAAAATCCATCATGATATATTCCCATTTCCACTATGCTACCTCCAAAACTTGGAGTAATCCTGCTGTCCTCTGATGCTCAACCTTTATCTACTGACACGTGAGACATCGTCAAATAAAATCCCCTATATGTTTCTTCATCCCATTCCAGTAATACTGGCGATGAAGACCATTATACATTTTTGTGCTACCTGGATGTACTATAAAACAAGAATAGTGAAATTCCTTAAGAATCTCCTCTCTCAATTCCACTATCCGGGTAACCACAATCCGTCCCCTAAACCAAAGACTACCCTCTATATGAATAGCCCAACCTTCATCACATGTATCAGTCTCTACTCGGTTCTTTATAGATAATATTTCTATATCTTGTTTCTGTATTTCAATCACCTTATTTAATAGTGAAGGTATAGCTACTAAACTTCTGATAACATCTTGACTTTGACTGCTATATTATAAGCTGAATCGTCCCACAGTTTCAAGCATATCTTATTCCCGCGTAGCTATACTAGCTAGTACACCTCGTGACTTTTGACTAAGTGCGTCAGCCACCACATTTGCCTTACCTGGATGGTAATGCAAAGTAAAATCATAATCTTCTATATACTCCATCCATCGACGTTGTCTCATGTTAAGATCTCATTGTGTAAAGATATATTTCAGACTTTTAAGATCTGAATATACCTCAAATTGCTCTCCATATAAATAGTGGTGCCATATTTTTAAAGCAAAGACTATAGCCGCCAATTCTATATCATGTGTGGGGTAATTTTTCTTATGTTTCTTTAATTGTCTTGAACCATAATCTATCACTTTCCCAGATTGCATCAGAACACATCTCAATCCATCTTTCGAGGCATCACAATACATTGTATATTTCTGCCCCCTATCCGGAATTATCAGAATAGGCACTAAAGTAAGCCTCCTTTTCAATTCTTAGAATGTCATTTCACATGAATCAGTCCACTCATACTTGACTTCTTTCCTGGTCAATCTAGTCATTGGATCAGCTAACCGTGACAAATTCATAATAAACCTTCTGTAATACCCAACCAATCCCAAAAAACTACGTATTTCAAAAACTGACTTTGGCCTTTCCCAACTCATGACTGCCAAGACTTTTTTAGGGTCCACTTAGACACCTGTAGCTAACACTACATGTCCCAAAAATTTTACTTCTGTCAACCAAAAGTCACATTTACCAAACTTGGCATTCAACTTATGTTCTCTCAAGGTTTGGAGAACAATATGTAAATGATTCTCATGCTCTCCTTCAGACTGAGAGTAAATTAAAATATCATCCACAAAAATTACAAAAAAAAACAATCTAAATATGGCTGAAATATTTTATGCATAAGATCCATGAATGCTGCTGGTGCATTCATTAATCTGAAAGGCATTACTATAAACTCAAAATGCCTATACCGTGTTCTAAATGCTATATTAGGGATGTCGGCCTTCCTAACTCACAACTGGTGATATCCAGTACGAAGATCTATTTGGAAAAGACCTGTGCCCCTTTTAACTGGTCAAATAAATCATCAATCATTAGTAATAAATATCGATTATTTATCGTAACCCTATTCAACTATTGATAATCAATGCACAGTTTAAGGATTTTATCCTTCTTCTTTGAAAATAAAACCGAAGCACCCCAAGGTGAAGTACTGGGCCTAATAAAACCATTCTCCAACAAATCTTGTATCTGGACCTTGAGTTCTTGTAATTCAATCGGTGTCATCATATGTGGAGTCATATAAATGGGTGATATACCAGAATGTTACTCAATACAAAAATCAACATTCCTGTGCGAGAGTAATCCTGGTAATTCATCAAGAAAAACATCCTCATTTTCACAACCTATCCGAAGAAGATTCATATTCAATGTCCCTTCTTCTTCTAGGGTGAGACATGTCAGCCAACCCATAAGTTATCCATGTCATTTAGAATCATACATAATATGGGGTAAAGCATCAAACTTATTCCCCTGAAATACAACACATATATCGTCTGGTGTGTGGATAATAATTCTTCTACGATCACAATCAATAATGACCTGATGTGCTGTTAACTAGTCCATGCCAAGAATTATATCAAAATCTGATATATCCATGACTCTATGATCTGCCATGAATATAATCCCTGAGATTTCTAACTCACAATCTTGACATTTCTGCCTAATTTCCACCATAGACCCCAAAGGATAAGTCACATACAAAAACTTGTCCAAGTTTTTCTCAACTTGCCGTAACCAATGATCTACTATCATTGTGTCCCCTCCTCCCATAAATATTGGAGGATGATGTGTCTTGAAATTTTAGAGGTTCCTTGATCATTCTTGACCTCCAGTTGCACTAGTTTGTGCAACCCTTGCAACAACAACACCCCATGCCTCTATCAGAGCTTGCTGATCAAAGGGTACTGGGGATTGATCCTCATTTCGTGGACGTCCCCGGTGTCCTCGTTCTCTACTTGTCATCTTCATAAGTCAAATAATAATATAAGAATCATATTCATCCTCTATTATTAGTGCACATGCCAACTAATAATAGTCTTTTCATTTCGAACATAGTATTTCTTTTTCTAAACCACTAAGGTTATGCTTATTTAACCTAGTGTTTTTTTTTCTCGAGTATTAGATATTTATATATCTAAACTTTCCTACCACATTATGAAACTTGTATCAATTACGGAGTTATAGGTAATCGTATACCCAACCTCTGATACCAAGCTGTAACACCCCATTTTCCAGGGGGTCCCATTCATTCCATCACACAAGACAATGTGCAATAAAATAAAATTTTCTCAAATGTACAATTCATTTTTTTTTCATTTTACATTTTATTTGCTCAGCGGAAGAATGAAAACACACAACATATTATTTAAGCCAACAATCGGCTTTCCTTCACATGTGCGATCCTGTATGTGGATCTGTCATCTGTCCTGGACACATACATACCTGAAAAGGGGTCTCACAACAGAGTGAGCAAAGCTCAGTAGGGTAAACTCCTTCAGAGTTACTCCCTACCTAAGCGCACGTAAAATGGCATGAATATATATCAATACCCATTCAAGTAAAATGTTTATATGAATGCAATTATGGATAAAATATTTATATGCCCATATTCCTGAGTCTCATCGACTCCCTCACACATATCGATGCCAAGTGTGACATATTATATATCTGGATATATATATGCATATATGTATATATATCTATATAAATATTTATTTTTTTGGAATTATTTTGAAAAATATGGACCTCCTCCGAAAAACATATTGGATATTTATCCGAATAAAATATGATTTTCTTTGATTTACTCTGAGAAATAAACACCGCCGTAACTCTGCCTGGAAGTTGTCCCAATTCGAGTTCGCTAAATACCATCCATATACCTTTATATATATATATATATATATATATATATATATATATATATCATGCACCCACCCATGTAAATGGAATGTTCCCGTGCACATGAAATGCAATTATGTCATTTTCAATTCAACTCATGTTCCAGACACAATTATATCAATCCATATCCAATTCTTCCTATACTAATTTCTACTAAACGAATTATCAAAACTTTTCACCAATTACTTATTTCCAATAAAATTTCTAACGATTCGAATTGAAATACAAAATATGATCATTTCTGGCCATTAAATAGAAAGAAATTCTGATAAAAGAAAACCACAACCTCTTAGAAAATTTCACATAAACTTTATAAATTTGATATCAATGTGAAGATCTCATCGAGTAGAGTAAATTTAGTTTTTGGACTATTTCATTCTGATTTCAGAATAATCCGTTATGATTAAAAGAAGATTCACGGATATTTTTTTTCTGTACAGTCTCTCTCCCTCCGGCGCCGAACTTTTTTTTTTCAACCTTCCTCCTGTTTTCTGGATTCCTAACGTTTTTATTTATTTATTTATTTATTTATTTATTATCATTAATTAATAATACTGATAATTTTTTTAGGTTGACACATGCACAACCGACAGACTACTCGCGCAGGCACAACCACGTGCGGACGATGTGGCACGGTCTTTCGGTTGAGCAAAATTTTTTTTTAATATATATATATTATAATAATTATATAATTAAAAAATATATAACAAATTCTGATTTTCTCAGAATTTAACGAAATTTGACATCGTAGCTATATTTTCTAAGATGAATTCAATAACAATATCTATTTTTATCATTAAGGCTCTAAAATTTTCAGGTTATTTTCTCTTATTGAAAAATTACCATTTTACCTTTTTTTCAGAAATCAAATTATATTAGTTTTTTATTCAATTTTTTTTTGGGATTTCACAGGTACACATATAGATAGGCATGCATGCATACATACATGCATGCATATAGACATACATGCATGCAGATAGACACACATATAGACATACACAAATATAGATAAATATGCATTCATACTAACACATATACAAATATATAGCCATACATGTTGACACACAAATATATAGAAATGCATACATATAGATAAGCTAGCATATTGACATACATACAAATAGACAAACATATTAATAGACACACATACATCCTAACACCAAAAAATGTAGACACATATACATATAGATATGCATAGAGATAGATAACCATATAATCAGACATGCATATAGATAAAAATACATACATACAAACATGCTTATAGATAGACAAACATGCAAATAGATAGACATTAATGAAAACTGACACACTGACAAACCTACACACATAAAGACATACTTGCATTTAGATAAATATGCATACAAATAGACATGCATATAGAGAAACACACGTATAGATAGACATGCATATTGAGATATACATGCAAATAATCAGACATACATATAGACAATCACACATATTTTTAGACATGCATAAATATAGATATGCATAAAGAGAGACATGCATACAAATATATTTGCAAACAAATAGAAATACATACAAACAAACATACATATAGACATACATGCATAAAATAAAAAATTTTACAAATGGAGACACATAAAGACTAACATAGATACAAATGGATATGCATACATACAAATAGACATATAGATCGACACACATATATATAGGCACACATACATACACACATATTGACAAACATACATATAGACAAACATGCATATAGGCAAACATATATACAGACACACATATAGACAAACATGCACACAAACAAACATGTATGTATATAGGCAGACACACACACAAATAGACATGCATTTAGATAGACATCCATATGTATACATACATACATACATACATACATATAGATAAACAAGTATATATACATACATACATCATACATGCAAATAAAAAAAGACATGCATATAAATAGTCAAACATACATACAGACACACATATAGACAAACATGCATACAGAAAAATATGCATATAGGTAGACACACACAAATAGACATGCATACAAATAAACATCCATAAATTTAGTCATGTATATAAATATACCTACACTTAAATAGACTTGCTTATAGACAAACATGCATATATATATATATATACACACACAGACATACATGCATATAGAAAGACACATACAAAAAGTCACACATATAGGCATACACATACATAAAGATACACACACAAACATACACACATATAGAAAGATATGCATATAGATAGACATGCATATAAATAGATATGCATATAGACAGACATGCATTTGGATGGATACACGTAAGACAAACATGCATATAGGAAAACTCACATACAAACAAACACACATACAAATAGAGATGCATACTAACAAACTTGCATACAAATAGACATGCATGTTGAAAGACATGCATACAAACAAACATGTATATTGTAAAACACACATACAAACATATGTGCATATAAACAAGCATGCATAAAAATAGACATGCATACAAACTGACTCACAGACACACACACATGCATACAGACAAACATGCTTATAGACAGACGTATATATATAGGCAGAAATGCATATAGATAGATATGCATATAGTAATACATGCAAACTAACAAACATGGATTTGGAAAGACATGCATAATGACAACTATGCATAAAGAGAGAAATGCATACAAACAAATTTTCATACAATTAAACACTCATATATATAGACATTCATGCAGACAAACATGTATACAGTTCAACATGCATGCAAACATACATGCATGTTGACAGACACTCATTCAAACATGCATGAATGTAGATAGAAACTCATTCCATCAAACATGCATGCATATTGACAAACATGTAGATAGATATGCATCTAGATAGAAATGCATACAAACATTCACACATCTTGATAAACACATATTTAGAAAGACACACATACAAACAAAAATGCAATTAGACATAGATTAACACATATAAACACACATTTAGGCAGACACACATATAGACAAACTAGCATATAGGCAGAGACACATACAGACACACATTTAGACAGGCGCAATGCAAACAAACATGAATGTAGCCAGACATGCATGTAGATATTCGTCAAGATAGACACATATACAAATAAAAATGCAAACAAACAAACAAACATATATAGACACACATGTAGATAGACACAAATACAAATAGGCATGAATAGAAATAGATACATTTCTAGACCAACATGCAAACAATTAGACAAGCATACATACATAAATCAATACACACACACACACATAGAAATACATGCATATAGATTGAAACATATATAGACAAGTAGACATACATACATATAGATCAACATGCATATAGACATACATGCATATAGAGATACAAGCAAAAAAAAAATAGACACATATAGATAGACATGCATACAGATTGACAGACATATAGATAGATAAGCATACAAATAGACACACATATAGACAAACTTGCATACAGACAAGCATACATATAGATAGAGATGCATATAGACACACATGAATATAGATAGGCATGCATAAAATTCTCACATACAAACACGCATACAAACAGACACACATATAGATATACACACATATAAATAGACACGCATAGAAAAACACACATATAGATAGACATGGATACATATATATTCACACATATAGACAAATAAGATATAGATAATCACAGATAAAAAGTGATACACATATAGATAGAAATGCATATAGACATACATACCTATAGAAAGATATGCATGCGGATATATACGTATATAGACAAACATGCATTTAGAAAGACATGCATACAGATAGACACTCATTCAGATAGACATTAATATAAACATACATGCATATAGATAGTTAAGCTTACTGACACACATTAATATAAGAATGCATGCAAATAGACATGTATGTAAATAGACACACATGTAGATAGACTTTCATCTAGATAGACATGCATAAAGAAAAACAAGCATATAGATACACATGCATACAGATTGACACCGATATAAACTTACATGCATATAGACAACCAAGCATATATATGGGCATGTATATAAATAGACACACATATAGATAAACATGCATATAGATAGGCATGCATACAGTCATACACACATTTAGACAATCACCCATACAATTAAACATGCATACAAGAGGAAATGCATACAAATATATATGCATATAGACAATCAAAGATATAGATAAACATGCATAAAAATAGACATGCATACAAATGGACACACATACAGATAAGTGCACATACAAATGGACAAGCATACTTACAAACACATATAGATAGACACGTATATAAACAAACATATAAATGGACACACACCTATTTACACGTAGAAATACAAACATATAGATGGACACACATACAAATAAACACACCGATAGATTGACATACATATATATAGACACGCATTTTGCTAGTCATGCATGCAAATAGACATGCAAATTGACTAAAAAAATACAAACAAACATGCATGCAAATAGAATGCAAATAGACCAACATGCATATTGACATACACTCATACAAATAGACATGCATATAGACAAACATGCATGCATACATACATACATACATGCAAATAGAATGACACGCATATAGGCAAAAACACACAAATATAGACAAGCATATAGAAAGACATACATTTAGATAGACACACATATAGCTAGACATGCATATAGGTAGACATGCATAAAGATAGACATGCATATAGATAGACATGCATAGAGACAAACTTGCATACATACCAACATGCTTATATATAGATAGGTATATAGACATACATGCATATAAAAGAGACACATATATAAAAATTCATGCATACAGACAGACATGCATACACGAAGATGCACGTACAAATATACATACATATAAAAATATATGCATACAGACAGACATGCATATAGATAGACATCCACTTGGATGGATACATATATAAATAGACACACATATATATGAACATGCATAGAGACAAACACACATATAATAGAGATGCAATACTGATAGACATGCATATAAATAGACAAGCATATAGATATACAAGCACACAAACAAACATGTATACATACAAACATATGTGCATATAGAATACATGCATACAAATCGACAAACTTACAAACTGACTCACATACATATATACATTCATATAGATATACATGTATTCAAACAAGCATTCATATTGATAGACATGCACACAAATAGGCATTCATATAGAAAGACACACATACAAATTGACATACTTATAGACAAAAGACATATAGAGAGACATGCATTTAGATAGTCACACATATAGATAGAATTTCATATAGATAGACACACCTAAAGATAAAATGCATATAGATAGAAATACATATAGATAGACATGCATATAGACATACATGCCAAGAAATAGACAAGGATTCAGACAAACATGCATATAGACAAATATGCATATAGATAAACATGCATCCAAACAAAATTGCATGCAAATAGACACACACACACACACACATACAATCCTATAGACACGCATGCATAGAGACAGACATGCACGTATAAAGGCACACATGTAGACAAACACTCTTTCAAAAAGACATGAGTGTAGATAGACTTTCATTCAGGAAAACATGCAAGCAGATAGACACGCATGAAGATAGATATGCATCCATACAAACATGCATACAAAAAACACTCATACAAATGAACATGCATATAGAAAAACACATGCATGCATATAGACATACACTCATATAGATAGACATGATTCAAACAGACATGCATCAGGACAAACAAGCATACAGACAGACACAATACAAACAAACATTTATATAGTGAGACATGCATATAGGTAGACACACATGAAAATAGATGCACGTGTAGATATATACGCATGCAAATAAACATGCATGTAGACAAGCATGCATATAGATAAATATGCATCTAGATAGACATGCATGTTGATAAACATGCATCCAAACAGGCACAAAGTCGGACAAACACATAAACACAGAAAAACATGCATATAGGTAGACATGCATATAGGTAGACATGCATATAGAAAGACTTGCCTATAGACAAACATGCATATAGGTAGACATGCATATAGAAAGACTTGCCTATAGACAAACATGCATATAGAGAGATATCCATACAGACAAATAGACATATAAAGATATATTTATACAAACAAACACTCATACAGTTAAACACACATGTAGACAGATGTGCATGAAGATAGACACACATGAAAATAAGCATGTAAGCATACATACACACATGCACATAGAGATGCATACAGACAAACATGCATATAGATAGACATGCATCCATAAAGGCAAGCATTTAAATCCACATGCATACAAACAAACACACATATAGATTGACTCGCATATAGACAAATACACATATAGATTTAAACACATACAAAAAGACACAAATACAAATAGACATGCATACAACCATACACACATATAAACATAAATGCATATAAACATACACGCATATAATACATGCATATAAACATATATCCATATAAAAAAACATGCATACATACTATCATGCATTTAGACATACATGCATAAAGAAAAACATGTATAGATATAGACATGCATATAAATAGACATGCAGTCAAATAGACATTCATAAAGACAAGCACCCATATAGATAGACATGCATATAGATAGACAATGATGCATGAAAACATGCATTCATATAGACAAGCACACATACCGACAAATATACTAACAAACACAGATACAAATAGAATCACATACAAACATACAAATATACAGATAGACACACATAAACATTTACACATACAGACAAACACACATACAAACAAATATTCATTCAATCAAACATTCATATAGATAAATGCACATATAGACAAACATGCATACATACAAACATGCATAGAAATAGACACACATCTTGATAGACACAAATACATACAAACATGCATACAACCATACAAGCATATAGACAGTCACAGATATAGAGTGACAAGCATACTAATAAACACATTAATACAAAGTAACAAACAAGCATATAAACAAACACACATATTAATAGACATGCATTGAGATAGACATGCATACAAAAAGACAAGCAAACAAATAGACACACATGTAGACATATACCCATGATGACATACATGCAAGAATTCAAACATGCTTGTAGACAAACATGCATATAGACATACACACATATAGACAAACATGCATGTAGACAAACATGCTTACAGATAGATAAGCATATAGATAAACATGCATAAAGACATCCATGCTTACAAATAAACTTGCATACAGATAAACACACATATAAATACACACATATACAGAATGACACGCATATAGAAAGGCATGCATATAGATAGACAATTATACATATAGCCATGCATATAGATTGACATCCATATAGGCAAACATTCATATAGAAAGACATGCATATTGAGAGACATGCATACATATAGACACATACAAACAAACATGCATACATAAAGACATGCATACATACATACAAGCATATAGAAAGACATGCATATAGACATACTTGTAAATGATGAAACACACATACATATAGGCATGCTTATAGATAGACACACGTATAGATAGACAAGCATATATATAAACATGTATGTAAATAGGCATGCATATAGAATGACAAGCTTTAAGTTAAACATGCATACATACCGACATGTATACAAACAAACACACATGTAGACTAACACACAAATAGATAGACAAGCATACAAGCAGACATACATACATATAGACATGCATATAGTTAGACATGCTTATAGATAGATATGTATCTATATAGACAAGAAAACAAATAGACATACATATAGATAGGCATGTGTATAGATGGACACATATATAGACAAACATGCATATAGACTCGCATGCATATAGGCAGGCATGTATACACAAAGAGATGCATATAGAGAGACATGAATATAGACATACATAGATACATACAGACATGAAAATAAATAGACACATATATAGACAGTCACACATACATAGAGACATACAAATAAACATACACATATATAGACAATTACACATATAGAAAGACATCCATATACATGACACTCATATAGACAAACATGCAAATAGACAGACATGCACAAACAAACATGCATATAGACAATCATACATATAGACAAAAATTCATACAAATAAACATGCATACATATAGATATGCATATAGAGAAGCATGCATATAATTAGACATGCATATAGATAGACATGCATGTAAGAAGACCAACATACAGATAGACAAGCATACAAATAAACATTGATACTAACATACACACCTATCGAGAAACATGGATACATACATACATGCATATAGACATATAAGCATACTAACAATCATGCATATAAAGAGTCGTGCATATAGATAGACATACATAAAGAAATACTTGTATAAAGACAGACATGCATGCTTACATACATGCATACATACATGCAAATAGACATTCATGAATACATACATACATACAAATAGACATGCATGCATGCATACAGGCATATAGACATGCATGCATACATACATGCATATAGACATGCATGCATAAATACAGGCATATAGACATGCATGCATAAATACAGGCAAATAGACATGCATGCATACATACATAGACACATGCATATAGATAGACATGCATATAAACATGCATGCATATAGCATGCATATAGACATGTATACAAATAGACCTGCATATAGATGAAAATTAAATATGTATAGACAAACATGAATATAGATAGACAACAAATAGAAAGACACGCATATATGTAGACATGAATAGAAATAGACACTTATATAGATAGATATGCATACAGATAGACAAGGATACAAGTAGGCACACATATATACATAGGTAGGCATGCATATAGATATAAAAGAATAACAATAGTCATGAATACAAAGTAACAAGCATACTGATAAACACACATATAGATAGATATGCATACAAACATACATGAAAATAAAGAGACACATTTAGATAGACAAGTATATAAATTAACATGTATACATACATGCATACATACAAACACACATATAGATCAAAATGCATAGAGATATACATGCATAGAGACATACATGCATATTGATAGATATGCATACAAACAAACACACCTACAGACAAACAATTCATATAGAAAGGCAAGCACACGGATAGACATGTATACATATAGACTTGCATACAAACAAATACACATAAAGATAGACACACGGATAGATAGACACACATTTAGATAGATATACATATATATAGATATGCATACAGACACACATGCATATAGATAGACATGTATACATATAGAAATGCATACAAATAGACACATATATAGACAAACACACATACATACCATCATGCATATACCATACATGCAAATTGACAAACATGCATACAAATAGACATGCATAGAGAGAGACATAGATACAAATTTATAAGGATACAGGCATACATGCATACATATAGATACCCATACAAACAAACATGGTTACAAACTAACATGCATATAAATATGCATGGTTACACATAGACATGCATTTAGACACTAAAACATATGAACATGGTTACACATATAAACAAACATGGTTACACATAGACATGCATACAAATAGAATGCATGAAGACACATATACATATGAACATGTAAATAAACACACATGCATACAAACATATATACATATAGACAGACATACATAAAGTCATCTATACATGCAGATAAATACACATATAATAAGACATGCATACAATAGACACACATATTGATAGACATGCATACATGCAGACATGCACTCAAATGGACAAGCTTATATACAAAGATGAATACATGCAAACATGGATATAAATAATTATATAGACAGAATCATATATAGACTGACATGCATATAGACAAACATGCATATACACAGACATGAATACATACATGCATGCATATAGATTGACATGCATATAGACAAACCCACATAGAAACAAGCATACAAAAAGATCAACACACATACAAATAGACATGAATATATACAAAAACACATACAAATAGACATGCATATAAATATATACAAAACAAATAGACATCCATATGGACAAACATGAATACATACAGACACCAAGAGACATAAAAGGATACAAATAGTCATGCATGCACAAAGACTCTAATACGACATACATGCATATAGACAAAAAAGCATATAGACCGAAAAGCATATAAACAGATATGTATAGAGTCAAACATGCTTATAGACATATACATATTCAGACATACAAGCATATTGACACACAAATATACAAATAGACATGTATACATATATATGCATGCATATATATAGACATACATACAGACAGACACACATAGTAATAGACATGCATACTGATAGATGTTCATTTAGACAAACATGCATATAGATAGACATATATAGACATAGACGTGCATACAGATAGACATGCATACAAATTGATGTGCATCTAGATTAACATGCATACATATAGACACACATATAGAAAGAGATGCATAGAGGCAAACATCCATACAGATAAACCTACAAACATATAGACATGCATGCATACAAACATGAATGCTAATAGATATGCAAGTAGATAGGAACCCATGCACACAGTGACACATGCATATTGACATGCATGAAAATAGACATGCATGAAAATAGACATGCCTATAGACAAACAATCATACAAATTACAAACATAAATTATAGATAGATCTAATATAGATAAACACACATACAAACATGAATATAGAGAGACATGCATAACTTCAAACTTGCATATAGACATACATGAATGCAGATAGACATGCATACATATGATCAATCTTACATACACATACCCATATAGGTAGACCTACATATATACACACCTGCATACATATAGACACACACACACACACACACACACACACACACATATATATATATATACACGTGCATACAAGTAGACATGCATACATACAAACATGCATGTAGGCAGACACATACATATAGACATGCATAAAGATAGACATAATTACTAACAAATAGACAAACATATAGATAGACAAACAAACATATAAACATATAAACAAGTAAACATGCACAAAGACAAACATATATACATACAAGCATGCATAAAAAATGACATGCATATGATATGCAAATAGACATACACACATACAAATAGACATGCATATAAAAAAATATGCATGCATACATACATGCATACAAACAGACATGCATAAAGACAAACATGCATATAGATAGACATCCAAATATAAAAAAACTCATGTAGATAAACACAAATGCTGAAATACATGCAAGAAAATATACATGCATGCAAACATACAAAAATGCATATAGGCATGCATGTAGAAAAACATACAAAAATGCATATAGGCATGCATGTAGAAAAACATACATACAAACATACATGCAAATAGATAGATACGCATACATATAAATATACATATAGATATACATGCATGCACAAAGACATTCATACAGACACACACACACACACACATGCATATAGAAAAATATGCATACAAATAGAGACCAATACAGGCAAGGATATTGATAGACACACCATATAGAGTAGAGGTGCCAAAAGGGCCATGCCAGCATGACCCAACTCATTTTTTTGGTTGCCTAGTCAGGCCACTATACTATGTCGTGGATGGCATGACACGACTTGAATATGGTCGGCCATGAACAAATCGACTATAAAACTATAGGCAAATTCAGGTTGGGTCATGCCTGAAGGCTGCTATCCTTGTCATCGAATCACCAAATGTGGCATATGATTTTAAATTTTTTTTTGCAAATTTAAATTTTAAGTTACTTATTATGAGTTACGACATTACATTATTTATTTATTTTATATAAATCATAAAAAATAAAATCATTAACATAAATGACAAGTTTAATACATAAAAATATCAAAAAAACATATCCATAAATCATCATCCAATCCATAAAAATAAAATAAAATAACACATCACAATAATAGCTTAAAATAAAAATCATCAATCATAATCATGCAAGCTCAATCTCAATATCAATTAGTATAAGTATACAACTGATCATTATTGCAAAATTGCCTGATGAATTTATTTGTAGTGGGTTCAATATTTTCAAAGTCTCATGAGTCATCATCTACTAGTAATTCCTCTACTCTGTTTTAAGCATGAGCCTGGATGCACAACCTCAAATCCTCCTAATCCTTCATGTATGCTAGTGTCTCAATGATATCTGGCTGTAACTCATTCTTCTATCAGAAATGACTTTAACTACAACAGAAAAAGTAGGCTCTGATGCTACGCTCGATACCCAAGGAGTTAGTAGATTACATGTCATCTTAGACAACAAATGATAGGTGGACTCATATGATTTCTACCATAATAAAATATCAAGTTTCTTATTATCACTATGTGATAAGATTGAGCAGTAATCGGTATCTAAGTACCGAGATAGTTCACTCCTATTCAATGATCTACCCAATCATTTCTCCCTTACTAATTGAATGGAGAAATCCTCTTCAAATATGATATCTATGTCCATACTTAGAGCCTGGCTACAACTACTATCATACTTAGTATCGTAGTATGTAAATAACTCAGACAACTTTTTGTGAATAAACCCTTCATGTTGGTGTTCTTAGTTCATGCACGTAGATATATATGTTAAAATTTTTTCTATCTCTTTCACATTAACCCTAGGATACGTGCTAGCAGCTAGATAATAAAGAGATGAAATAGTGGACTAGTACTTTAAGTACTTGGTTTCCATCTCAATATTCATATGACTAAATATCATGTCATCTCTAAACATCCTAAATATGCCACTAATATTGTATATGTACCTTAGTGCAATGCAAGTTGTGGGAGTTTAAACAGACAAATACATATTCGTCATGTCATAAAAAATCTTATGGAATTTCATAAATAAAATTATTGTATCCTAGTCTCTATCATCAATAATTAGTTTATCATTTTTACTATTATCGTAGTTAGATATTATGTATTTGTATCTAAGATATGACTCTAACATTAGGTAAGTATAATTCCAATGGTGTCTCACATCCATTTAGAAATTTCTTTTTCTTTAGACCCATAGACAAACAGGAAC
This sequence comes from Sapria himalayana, assembly GCA_029783825.1. Classification (NCBI taxonomy): domain Eukaryota; kingdom Viridiplantae; phylum Streptophyta; class Magnoliopsida; order Malpighiales; family Rafflesiaceae; genus Sapria; species Sapria himalayana. The sequence continues at coordinate 1,248,920 of JAREIK010002450.1, read as the reverse complement.
TACTAAACTTTTATTGTTTGTTAGACATCTGAAGATATTTTAGTGAGTTTTATATTTTTTTAAAAGAGGAGGAAACAAACTTCATCCCAGCTTGTACTATCAGGATAATGATGTGACACATGCATCTAACATGAAAAATCTTTCCTAATGACCCATCTCTAATATCCTAACAAACATATTAATGACTGCTCCATTATTAGATGAATTATCAAATATAAAACTAAATATTTTATTTTGAATATTATAATCTCTAAATATTCTCATCATGCACTCAAATATGGAAGGGTAAAGGTGTCAAACGGGCCGGGCTGGGCTAGCCCAACCAATTTTTTTGGGCACAATCGGGTTGGCGTGTTATGCCAAGCATGACATACTATTGTACCATGATATGCCTAGCACAACATGATTTCTTGGAGGGTATGTTTGACATGAGCCATGGCTCAGAATTTGCCCAGTTTTGGGCTAATTCGGGCATGGTCGATCAGAGCAGTTCAAATCAAGTCATGTCTTTTTTTAAAAAATTAGGGTTTCGAGCAGTTTGCTGCAATGCCGCCATCACCTGTCGAGCATGCCGAGCCATCTCCTGTTAGGCATACTGAGCCATCACCCGTCGGGCATGCCGAGCTGCTGCCTGTTAGGCATCACCATGTCATCTCCCCGTCAGGTGTTGCTCGGTGCAAGATCTTCCATGTCGTGCCCATGTGCCAGGCACCCATGTCGTGCCTGACATGACACGTTAGCCAAAACCCTATACAATGCACGATTCAATTCATGCCGAGGGTCCACCCAGCATGGGCCCGGGCATGACACTATAGAATGCCATGTTGGGCTAGGCATGGCCGAACCATGCCAGGGCTCGGGCTGCCGGGTCCGTTTGACACCTATATGGCAGGGTCATCATGAGGATGAAGAATCTCTAAAAATCTTAAAATCTTTTTATTAGGTATCTATTTATAATCTAAATATTATGTAGTGAGGCATACAAAAGATGTGTTATCATGATTAAGCTAGATATCAGATATCATAGACATTATGCCACTATATTGCCTAAATTCATTAGTTATTATTTATTTTTCTAACTATAACTTATAATATTTTAGTATGTCATTTCTATATGTAGAAATAGGAATCATATGATATGCTGGCAAAAATTAGGACTGTATGATACTAACTACCCTAAGATCCTCCAAAAATCTAATTGAAAGACCCATCGTGGTGACCAATTTTGTCATGCATTCCCCCCCCCCCCAACTCATTGTGGTATATGAAGGGGATCAACAAAGAAGCTAAACTAGATTCAACCTCAAAAATCTCACCACTTAGTTGGGTTTGCCTTACACCATATTTTTTGGTACAATGATTATTATGCCTCTTTAAGTACCTAGTCCAATGCACACACTTACATGTATGTATTTTTCTATAATACTTGCATTGTGTTGATTTTTAATCGATATCCCTAGAATTTTATTTTGAATTATGTTAAACTGAGTCCAAACTATATATATTCTTTTAGTTTTTTATTTTTTAGATGTTTAGGTTTGGGTCGAAGACATGAAAGAAAATATGGTTTTGATCTTGGATATTTCCATAGGGTTATCCTTATTAATATTATATATGTTTATGTTAATATTAATTTTGTTATCATTAAATTCACTATTAGTCATTTTTTATTTTTTTAGTTTATGAATTATATTCTAAATTAACAAAAATAAATAATATTAAAAAAATTTTAAAACAAAATAAAAAATAATACCTGATTAGGTTTATAAAGAGGAGAGAAAAAGATGAAGCCTGCACTTCAATTTTTTGCCTTGAATGTCCAAGTTCTTTAAGCTTTACAAAAAAATTCTAAATCTAAAATTATAAATTTTAGCTTTAGATAAAGAGAGAACTGAGATTGAGAGGAAATAAAGAGGGTAGAGTGAGAGAGGAATTGAGAGATCTGGATGAAAAACTCAAATCTTTTATTTCATTTATTTTTTTTTTAATTTTTTAAAATGTAAATAGCACATAAAGCCAATAGTCATCGGATCTTCTACTCTAGTAATTGGAATTGTATCCAATAGCCTGGATTTTTTATTATATATATATATATATTACTATTAGCTGCAGCTACCCATTAAAAGAAGTTTATGGGCAGTTCAGAAGCTTTGGCTCAATCCTCGGGGCTCAAGCTCAGCATGGACTCAATCGGGCTGGGGGGGGGGGGGAACTTTTCACGTATACCAGGCAAGGGCAGTCGAGGTTTTACATACAAATATTTTAATATTAATTTTAAAATACTACCAGGGTGGGCTCGATATGATTGGACATGCCCGATACTCAATCTAAGTTTTGGAGCACAATACCAATGCTACTGGAATGTGCTTGCAAGCTAGGCACCTGGGTTGTGCTTGGCCCTGCATGATGCCCGACACCTCCTAACCCCACATGGCATGAGCCATGCCTTAGGCCGACATGACCCATATGCAAGCACTATTCTATAACATGATGTGCTGAACCATGCACAGCATAGAAAGGCCATGTCTTGGGTCGTGCCCAACTCAGCCAACCCACTTGTCACTTCTAATATAAAAATACATACACATGGATAGACATGCATACAGACAGGCATGCATATAGTTAGACATGCATATCAGTAGACATGCATACATATAGACATGCATACAAATGAACAAGCATACAAATAGACAAGAATACATATAAATACACATATAGATAGACATGCTTATTGACAGACACACATACATATACACACACATATAGACATACATGCATATAGACAAACACATAGAAAAATAAGCATACAAATAGACACACATATAGATAGACACATAACAAATAAACATGCATATACATAGACATGGATACAAACACAAATATAGACAAATAAGCATACAAATAGTCATACATACAAAGAGACACGCATATAGACATACATGAATATAGACAAAAATGCATACAGACAAACATGCATACAAATAGATACATATATAGAAATACATGCATATTGACACACAAACTTACAGAAGACATGTGTACATATAGATAAGCATATATATATATATATATATATATATATATATATATATATATATATATATAGACACATACAAATAAACATGCATACAGATAGACATTCATATACATAAACATGCATATAGAAAGATATGCATAATAACAAACATGCATACAGATAGACATGCATTTAGATAGAGATGCATAGAGAAAATCATGCATACAACTAGATGTGCAATCATATAGACATGCATGCACATAAACATGCAAGAAGAGAAATAGCATGCAGAAAGACAAACATGCATATAGACATGTTTACAGATAAACATGCATACATGTAGACATGCATACAAGTAGACATGCATACAAATAGACGTGCATATAAAAAGATACACATACAAACAAACACACATACATACATTCATGTAGATAAACACGTATATAGATGAACAAGCATACAAGCAGACATGCATATAGACAAACAAGCATACAGATAAACATGCTTATAGATAAACATGCTTATAGATAAACATGCATATAAATAGACATGCATACATACAAACATGCATACAGATAGACATGCATGCAAACAGACATGCATACAAATAGACAAGAATACAAGTAGACACAAATACAGACATACAACCACACTTCTAGACATACATCCATACAGATAGACATGCATACAAATAAACATGCACATAGACAAACACATAGATAGACATCCAAGCATACAAATAGACAAGCATATAGATAGGCACACATATAGATAGGCATGCATACAAATAGACATGCATATATAAAGACATGGATATAGATAGATATGCATACATATAGACATCCATACAGATAGACATGCATGTAGATAGACAAGCAAACAGACAGACATGAATATAGACACACACACTTATAGATAGACATGCACATAAAAACATATGCATATATATAGGCATGCATATAGTTAGACACACATATAGATAGACATGCATATAAACAAATATGCATACAAACAAACACACATATAGATAGACACACATACTATCAGTGACATGGATAGACATTCATAAAGATATACACACATATAGATAGACATGCATACAAATAGACATGCATACATACATACATGCAAACAATTAGACATGCATGTATACATACATGCATACAATTAGACATGCATGTATAAAGACATGCATTAGATAAAAATACATATAAATAGACACACATGTAGACAAACATGCATGTAGATGAAAACACATGTTAATAGACATGCATGTAGATAGACAAGAATCTTGATAAAGATTCATATAGATAGATATGCATGCAAATAAATTCACATATAGATAGACACACATAGAGATATACATGCATACAGACATACATGCATATAGATAAACATGCATACAAACATACATGCATATAGATAAACATGCATACAAATAGACATGAATATTGATAGATATGCATATAGATGGGCATGCATTTAGATAGACACACATATAGATAGGCACAACTATAGATAGACATGCATACAGACAGACACATATATATATAGACGTGAATGTAGATGGTTACCCATATAGACAGACACGCATGTATATGGATACCTATATAGACATACACATATACAAACAGACATGCATATACAAATTTATCCAATTAGATAGATATACATATAGACCAAACACACATTCAAATAGATATGCAGACATATAGAAATGCATATTGATAAACATGCATACAAATAGACAAGAATACATAGAGACATGTATATAGATAGAAATACATAGTGATAGACATATATATAGACAGACACACAAATAAATAATGATGCAAATAGATAGACATGCATATAGATAGACACTCATATAGATAAACACACATATAGATAGACACTCATATAGATAGATACACATATATAACACATGAATAGAGACAATCATGCATACAAACAAACAAGGATACAAATAGACGTGCATATAGAAAAACAACCATACTAGTCAACACACACATAGACTTACTTGCATGCAAATAGATACACAAACAGATAAATATGCAAACAAATAGACACATAAACTGATAGAGATGCATACAACCAAACTTGCTTATAGACAGACACATATATAGATATACATGCATATAGACATACATAGATATAGACAAACACACATACAGACATACATGCATGTAGATAGACATCCATACAAATAGAAAAGCATTTAGATAGCATGCATACAAATAGACATGCATACTTATAGACACAAATATAAATAGACAAACATACAGGCAGACGTGCATGTGGATAGACATGCTTGTAGATATGCATGCATCTAGATAGACACACATATAGATTATAATTAGACATGCCTACATAAAGACATGCATATATATTATAATTAGACATGCATTTAGATAGACATACATATAGATAGACACATATAAAAATAGACATGCATTTAAATATACATGCATATAGATAGACACACATATGTACATGCATGCATTTAGAAAGACACACATACATAGAAATACACATACAGATAAACAAGTATATAGACAAACATGTGTATAGATATACATGCATATAGACAGACATGCATAAAAAACACGCATACATATAAATGGACAAGCATACAAGCAGACACACATACATATGGACATACATATAGACAAACACACATACAAACCAACATACATACAAAAAGGTATAAAGATAAACAAACATACCTATAAACATGCAAACAAACAAACATGCATACAAATAAATTTGCATATAGATAGACACACATATAGACAAACATGTAGATCGAAAAACTTGTATTCAAACTAACATGCATGCAAATAGACGCACTTGCAACCATACATGCATCCATGTAGACACACATTTAGACAAACACACTGACAAATAGACTAGCACACAATCAGACATAGATATATATAGACATGAATAAAGATAAACACACTAAGACAAACATGTATACAAATAGACATTCATGCATATATACACACAAACAAATAGGCACGCATACATGTAGACACACATGCAGATAAACATGCATGTAGATAGAATTACATGTATACATAGATGCATGTAGATAGAATTGCATGTAGACATACATGCATTTGGAGAGATAATCATATAGACATTCATGCAAGTAAATAGATATGCATGTAGATAGACATGCATCCATGCAGACATGCATCCAGATAGATATGCATATAGATAGACAAGCATATAGATGTACATGCAAAGATATAAACATGCATTAAGACATACTAGCATATCGACAGACATGCATACAAACATACACACACATAGACAAACATGCATATAGAAAAACACACATATAGATAGGCATGCATATAAAGAGATATTCATATAGATAGTCATGCATATGGATAGGCACACATATAGTTAGACATGTATACATAAAGACACTCATACAAATATACATGCATATAGACAAACATGAATGTAGACACACACACATAAATAGACATGCATATAGATAGACATGTAAACAAATCAACATGCATATAGATTGACATGAAAACAAATAGATATGTATATAGATAGACATGCATACAAACATACACACATACATATAGACATACAAGAATATAGAGAAACACACATGGAGACATAGATGAATACAAACAAACATTTATATAGAAGACACTCATACAGACATAGAAAAACAAATATACATGCATATAGACAACCATTCATGTTGACAAACATGCATACTTACAGACACACATACACATAGACATGCATACATATTGGCATGCATATAGATAAACACACATTAAGACACACATACATAATGGCACACATACATATAGACATGCATACATATTGGCATGCATATAGATAAACACACATTAAGACACACATACATAATGGCACACATACATATAGACATGCATACATATAGATATGCATACAAACAAACATGTAGATACAAATACATGCATTCAGATAGGCACACATATAGACAAGCATTCATATTGACAAACAAATAGACAGGCACACATATAGGCACGTTGTTTGTCTGTATGAATGCATGTCTATATATGTGCCTATCTGAATGCATGTATTTGTATCTACATGTTTGTTTGTATGTGTGAATATATGCGCGCATGTCTATATGTATGCGTGTCATTATGTATGTGTGTCTTAATGTGTGTTTATCTATATGCATGTCTATTTGTATCTTCTATTTTATTGCATTTATGTCTGTCTATGAATGTATAGACAAGCATATAGACAAGCATTCGTATAGATAAATTTACATTCATGTCTGTCTATGTATACAAGATAATATTTAATTGCACTAGCTTTATCCTTTTCTTTTTTAATAATTGAGGCTATATCTTTAATTTTATCTTCTAGATTTACAACCATAACCACTTATGTATTATCTACAAGAAAGAGAAGAAGAAAAAAAAAAGGAGAAGAAGAAAAAGTATAATAAGAAGTAGTTGAAGGAGAAGAAAAATAATAATAATAATAATAATAATAAGTAGTAGTAGAAGAAGAAAAAGAAAAAGAAAAAGAAAAAGAAAAAGAAAAAGAAAAAGCAGAAAGAGAAGAAGGATAAAAAGGAGTAGAATGCAAAAAAGAATAATAAGAAGAAAATAAGGTGAAGAAAATGATGAGAAGAAGATGATGATAATGATGAATAAGCAGAAGGAGGTGGTGGAGGAGGAGGAGAAAAATAAAGTGAAAGAGAAGGAGAAAAAAGAGAAGGAAAAGAAAAAAATGAGAAGAAGAAGAAGAAGAATAATAATAATAATAATAATAATAAGGAGAATGAGAAAGATATGAATAAAAAAATAAGAAGAAGAAGGAGAATGATAAGAAGAAGAAGTAGTAGTAGTAGTAGTAGTAGTAGACGGAGGAGGAGGAGGAGGAGGAGGAGGAGGAGGGGGAGGAGAAGAAGAAGTAGGAGGAGGATGGGAAGAGGTGGAGAAAAAATAAGAAGAAGAAGAAGAAGAAGAATGAGGAGAAGGAGAAGAAGAAGAAAAATAAGAAGAAAAAGATGAAGAAAAAGAAAAAGGAGAAGGAGAAGATGAAGAAAAAGAAAAAGAAGAAGAATGACTAGAAGAAGAAGAATAAGAAGAATAAGAAAAATATTAATAATAATAATAATAATAATAAATAGTAGAAGAAGAAGTGGAAGAAGGAAAAGAGAAGAATAATAATAATAATAATAAGAAATAAATTTTAAAGTAGTTCATTTAGTTGTTTTATCCTTTCTTCCTTAGTATCATCATCTCTTCTTAATTCTTTCAGCATTTCTTCAATTTTAGTTGATAAATAAGATTTTAAAGATGCTTAAGATTCATGAAATATTTTCTACACATTACTTCCATAGCCCCACTTTGCATAACTCCCTTCTAGCTCATAATATGGTTTATACTAGTTACCATAAGATTCATAATAAACATCACTACCTCAATGATGATAAGTTTCATTATAATGATAAATTGGGACAATCTATCTCACTTCTATTGCATATTTTCCAAAATGAATTTTGTCTTCTTCATTCTACTCCCATATGTCCTTAAAGTAGTCCATTAGGTACTTAAAGAAATAATGACTAAATATTCTTACTTTGTAGTTTGATGACTAAATTAAAAGAAAAGGCACATGCAAAAATATAAAATAGAACTATTAATTATCAAACAAGTTAACGAGACTTAGCAATTAGATTCGAAAGATTTATCAAACTCAATACTATCTAAACTACTAAAAAGGAATTATACTTTTACACGGATAATTACATCAACTCATGTTGACTAACCAAATTAAATAATTCCTTGCAAAGATACTAAAGACTTATTGTGACTTTATTATATTACTTGATTTTATCAATTATGTGATGTCCTAATAGACCATTAATAAATATCATCAATAGAGATCTACAAGTGCATGAGTTCTACAAGTAATAAAGGTAACTTTCATCTAGATATTGATCCCATAGGCATTGTATTGGTAGTTTGGTTATTCAATAGTGTGACAACTCATTTTTTTATAAATAGATATTTGGATTATTAGAAAATTTTAAGTCCTTGAGTTTTTTCACTTAATCCATATGATTATATTTATGTTGCTTGACTTATATTATATTTGACACATAATGAAGGTTAAGGTATTGTATAATTTCTCCTTGTCATAATAGCATACAAGGTAGTTATTACCATTGAGCACATTCTAATAGTGATCTCCTCATAGTTGTCCCCTCGTTATATCACCACCAAAATAATAATTCATCTTTACTTGAGATTTATTGATAATCTCATACTTTTTAGGCAACTTCCTCAACTTTCCTTGACCATTATTTTGTATGCACACTCTTATTCTCCAGTCTCAAGTGTCGTAAAGAATAAAGATTGATAAGATATATAAGCATTTTCTATTTTGGCTTTGTAAGCACCATACTTGCAGAAATAATGTATGCTTTCCTTAATTTTCATTGGTGGGAACCATATGCATAAAAGTAATTTCCAAGAGTTGTCACCACCTTGTAAGTTATCATGCGTTCATGCATATCCCAAAGATTACCTATCATAATTTTTCTTGGTGATAATGTGACTCCCACACAAAAATTAAACCCTTTAGAAGAACATTTAATGTAATAATGTTGCAACTTTATTATAATTCCTAATTTTATCTATTCGATCATATCCTAAAAGTTCATTAATGAGAATATCTTAACAATAGAGATTTGCAAGTATATTGGTCATATAATTAGTAAAATATACTTTTATATAAATATTAATCTCATAGTGTTTGTATCATACATTCATTTATTTAATAATTAACAAATCTTAGTTTGATGGTTTATTTATTTAATCTATATGAAGGTGTTTAAGTCGCTCAACTTATATTATTTCGGATATAGAATGAATGATATGGTATTGTGTAATGATTCTTTGTTCTAATGACATATTATGCAATTATCACCATCGAGCTTGTCTCAATGGTAGTCTCCTCATAGATGTCTTCTAGGTATATCATTATAGAGAAAATAATTCATCTTGCTTAATAATTATTTATAATCTCATATCTTTTAGGAAACTTTATTAACTACCCTTGATGATTAATTCATATCTATATTCTTATTATTGGCCTCAAATATCATAAAGACCATAGATTGACATAATTTGTAAGTATTTTCATGTTTAGCTTCGTAAGTATTATACTCACATAATTAATATATGATTACCTCAAATTTCACTAGTGAGAACCATACAAATAAAATTAACTCACAAGGGATATCACTACCTTGTGAGTCACAACATATACTACTAAAAATACGATAATACAGACCAAAATACCGACCAAAAATTTGATCGATAATTGCTACCCAAAACACAACCAATTAACGACCAAAAAAGGGTATCATTTTGAAAAAAAAAATTTCGACCAAATTCCTGACCAAAGACCAACCATAATTACCGACTAAATGATTTTGGTTGGGAATTGGTCTGTAGAGTGGTTATTGAATATGTTATCGACCATTAAACGACATATCTTTATAATTGGTCAGTACAGTATTTTTTCAAATTATTTATAGCTTCGTAGTTACCGACCTTTTACCGACCTTTTACCGACCAAATATGTATGTCAGTAATTACCAACCAAATATATAGGTTGGTAATTACCGACCAATTCATGACCAATTTTGAGATCCAAAGATGTGCATCGAAAAAAGATACTTCCGACCAAATTCCCGACCAACTACCGACCAAATATATTTGATCGGGAATATGGTCTGTAAACTAAGATAGAATTAGTGAAAAATATTTCTGAAAGATTACCGACCATTTAATGATCAGAAATATATAACCATTAAAAATGGTCAGTATAGTGGTTATCTAATATATTTATACTGTTATAATTACCGACCAAATTACCGACTAACTATTTAGGTCGGTAATTACTGACTTTTTCATGACCAAATACCGACCATACCTCTTGACCAATTGTTTTTGGTCGGAAATATGTCAGTAAATTAGGATGGAAATAACAAATAGAAATTACCGACAAATTACCGACTATTTAAAGACAAAAAAAAATATTACCATTAAAGTGATCGGTAAAGTAGACTTCCAAATACTTATAAATTTGTTCTTACCGATCGTTTATCGACCATAATTTTGGTCGGTAATTCATTGTTTTAATTTTTTTAATTTAAAATCATTTGTTAAGTCATTAAAACCTAAATTCATCGAAACTCCGTTATTTTTTCGAATCAGAGCCGACTATGAGCACGAAATCGAAAAAATTTGATCTTTTTTTTGAATCCAAGTAAGTATTTATTGTTCTTCTCCTTCAAATTGCTTATACACTTCTCAGTCTCTCTGAATTATATATAGGCAATCAGAATTTCATTTTTTCAGTATATTCGAGTATAATTAGGTTTTTTCTCCTCCTCCTAATTTCTTAATTTTTGCTTCAATTTCATTTAACCTAACATAATTTTGACTCGACCCCATTAATTAAACTATAATTTTTCATTTTTAAATTTGTTCATCTACTGTTTAGATTTTTAGGGATTTAGTGATTTTGATCTCAATTACATGATGTTTGCATTAGAATAATCTTAATGTTAATGGTTTATATTTATATAATTGTATGATATTATGTATAAATGTTTATACTTTAATATATATAATGATTTATGTTAAATAAAACTTTTATTTAATGGTAATCTTAAATGTCTTTAACAGTATATATAAACTTTTATACATTTATATAATCATAATATATTATGTATAAATGTCTATACTTTAATATATATAAACGTATTACATTATAAATACACAATGATATGTTTATATAAACATATAATGTTATATATAAATATTTATACATATGTATTAATGTTTATAAATATCTATATAAAATTTACATTAAACTATCCATATATATATATATTTTATATAAAAATTATGTAATATTAAATAATTATACAATTTTGTAAATATTTATATTACATATTATTTTTTATATAAATATAGAATATTTATAATGTTTATATAAATGTGATATATATACTATATATTATTTATAAAATGTTACATATAAATATAATAATATAAAGAGATTAAGACTCTAACTTGAGACTATTGATCCATATTAAAAATAAAATCGTAGTGCTTGGACTCTACTATGATCTTGAGCAACAATAGGGTAGTTAGTTACTATGATATAGAATTAATATCATAATCATTTAAATTTCTCGAGAGAGGAATTGTTATGACTTCATAATATTATCATAGCAATACTAATATGTCACATAGTGAAAAGATTATGCCAATAAGTTAGTCAAAACATAGTGTATAAGGATTTCCATAACAATTTAGATAGAGTTTTGACCAAGATTGGATTCTAAAATTACACAAGACTCATTATTTTATTACCTCAACTAAATACCTCTAAAAACCTATTGATTTTATGACTGTACATCAAAATTTACTAAAACTTTAAAGTTATAAAATTAATTCATAATATCTCATATTCCAAACCTACACAATATCATAAAGTACCAAAATTATTATGAATATTCAATTGTTTGAATACTAAACAAACTCTCATATTAAAATTATTACTCATTCCTAAGCAATAACTTTCTTCTCCAAAAAAAATAACAATCATATATCTCAATTTAGTACCACAAAATGGGTACATCATTATAATATATAAATAAAAATCAAAACTACAAATCAAGTATATGATGTGGTGATCGATATGATTTCCCATTAAGATCATACTTCTTAAAGGTAAAATCCAACATTGAATGCTTAAATAGTAATAAAGAAGTCGATGACCTTTTTGAATCTCCCTTTTGTGTTGATAAATCATCCAACATATTTGTTAAAATGTTATAAAGTACCTATTGTTGTTACCCAATTGAATTTAGTACACCTTCAAAATATTTCATTACAAAATATAAGCCTTTTGATTTACACTGTATTTTCATATTTCTTTCATCCACTAGCACTCATGATATATTCATTCTTATTCACTTTTTCGCTTTCCTCCAATAGTTTTTCTAATCTATTGTGATGGCCTTGTATAGCATTCCAAATAATTCAATGCTCTCTATTAATTCAATATTTAAGCTTCTCATTCCTTCCTCCATAAGTTTATGGATTAGGTCTTCAAAATTTTCTTATAATGTGATAAAAACCATTTTTTTATTGAACATACTTTTATCACATCACATCATGTTTTCCAACCTCTTTCACTATTTCCATGCATAGAGAATGGAAATTTGGTCCAACTCATCTGTTCACATTCATCCACTTCTTTTTTATCATTTGCATGTTAATTGCAGTGAAGAATGAGTCTTCTTCTCAAAATTTGGATGGTCCCTCCATTTCAAGTATTAGTTTTTTTTTTATTTTCTATCTCCTTTTATTTCTTTTTTTAAACCTAACAAAGTAATAAAAAACTTTCTTGGCTAGACATAGCAATATAATAAAGGAAAGGTAAATTAGTTAGCTAGAAAATTCATCCTCAAGGAAGCCAAAAATTAATTTCTCCAAAATTTTTCACACATAAAAATGGTATGCAATGAGGATGACATATAGTAAAATTACGCTTTCCAAAATAATCATATAAATATGGAGTGTCATTAATATAAATGAGCATATTAAATATGACAACACTTTTCTCACTTTCTTGTGTTCTTTCCTCATCAAATATCCATATGTGTTCATCGACATCGTCTTCCATGTGTCCTTTTCATTTGTTAATAATTGGAAAATTTATTTGCATGCAGAGAGATTTAAAATTTTTGATATCTTTAAGTGCTAGAGAAAATAAGCAGCTCATTAATGATTCACATATCAAAATGAACCCAAACTCTTCTCATATAACATGTCTTCCCCTACCAATCCTCTAAATTTGCATAGAACTTTTTCATAACTAAGGTAATCTCTCATTCTCTATGCATATAAAATAATATACAATTTTGTTTTCTAATAATATTTCTAAAGGATGAATGAATTTAATGAATCTCATCTTTCATATAAACTCTCTTTTGGGCAGCATCAAATCCACCCATCTCTACCCAATGTCTGTAACAAAGTTATCGTGGGCACCATGATTTTGGATGATATTTTTATGGCACTAGGTTCTTATCTCATCTTTCTCTTTTTGGCTCATTTCCATTACATTTTTCATCAATGATCTTTTCTCTTCCATTGTTGAGTCAACAAACTGAGAGGGTTTTGGATGGATTGTCATGGTGTCACAAAAAAAAAAGGAATTTTTTGTTGAGATTTGAGGATTAGGTATTTATAGTTATGATCTAGTAATTTAAAATTGTACCTCTAAAGTTTTGTGTTTCTTCTGTTAATAAAAAGTCATGATGTTATGGAAACTAGTGTCTTCAAAGTCACAATATTGTATCAAATTTATGGCTTTTCCATATAGCTTCTATATTAATTCTCATTTATAACACAAAGATCATGACTCAAAAAAATATTCTAGCATTGTCATATATCTTTTATTATATATGCTTTTCCTGATGTAACACCAAAATTTTAGCTCTGAAAAACTATCATAACTTTGTCATGTGGCTTCTAATGGACTATTTATTTTTTATATCACCAAAGTTATGGCTTTGAAAATCTACAGACTTTGGGCAAAAAACTAAAAATAACAATTGATTTGAATCTTGTATTCTTTTGTATGTTATGGGGGGGGGGGGGGGGGGGGGGGGGGGCGGGGGGTGTTAAGTTTAAATATGTGCATGTAACATTTATTCTCACAACAATCACACTTCACCATACACGTAAAAAATATATAATGGGTTGAGTGATATGTTTAATGCCAATAGCTATACCTTCAAAACTTCTCTTTCTAACAAAAATCTTTTATATCCATCTAGGTTCTTAGTATACTATTTTACTCCTTTATTTTATATACTTTTAATGTTAGTAGTAAATACTAGATAAATGATAATCTCGATACCGTCATTCATGAAAATAATTTGGATGAAGCACTACTAGAAAATCCTGAAATAGCTACTAAAAATAGCTACAACTGTAACTTCGTAGATATTTAACTACTACATAGCTATTAAATAGCTTCTAGTATAACAAGTGTTAGGCTTAGCTACTAAATAGCTACTATGTAGTAGCCAAAAGTGGTTTTACCAATGTTACCTCCTTATAGTAGTAGCAAAAAAGTAGCTATATAGCTACTACATAGCTATTAAATTGATGTTAGTCGCTAAATAGCTACTACACAACTACTATTTACAAGCTAAATACTACCAACCCAAAACCTTGGCTACTACATTGTAGCTATATAGTAGCTACGTAGCTACTACATTATTGGTGGTAGCTAAATAGCTATTTTTAGCTACTAAAAAGTAGCTAAAAATACCAATTTTGCTACTACGTAGCAGCTATGTAGTAGCTATTTAGCTACTACATCGCTGCTATTGTTTTAGTTACTAAATAGTTTCTATATAACTACTGAATTGTTCTTAGTCACCAAATAGCTAATATATAACTACTATATAGTAGCTAAAACACTAACAAGTGAAAACTATAGCTATTAAATAGTAGCAATGTAGTAGCTGCATAGCTACTACATTGTTGGTAGTGGCTAAATAGCCACTATATAGCTACTACTTAATAGCTAACATACTAATTTAGTTACGATGTAGTAGCTATGTAATAGCTGAAGAGCTACTATAAAGGTACTACATTTGTTTAGGTCGCTAAATAGTTACTATATAACTACTACATTGATGTTAGTAGCTAAATAGCTACCACACAGCTACTATTTAACAGCTGCAATATTACCAAGCCAAAATCGTAGCTACTAAGCAGTAGCTAAATAGCCACTACATTGTAGGTAGTAGCTAAATAGCAACGATTTAGCTACTATTTAGTAGCTAACATATTAATATGGCTACTAAGCAGTAGCTATGTAGTAGCTGAATAATTACTACATTGTTGACAATAGCTAAATTTGTAAATTTTTTAAAATTCAGTCATAAAAATTTAAAAATATAAGTTTGGATTCAATTTATAAGTTTGGATTCATTTTCTAAAAAGATTTATAACTTTTAAATGTAATTCAAAATTGTAACTTCTCTATAATTATGACAAGTTTGGATTCAACTTTTTAAAAGATTTATAACTTTCTAAAAAAAATCAATTATGGAAAATTTTAAAAATAAGTAAAATTTCATATATTGAATTATAATTTTAAAAGTATTATAAATTTTAAAAATAATATTTAATTAAATGATAAATTCAACTATAAAAATATAATATTTAATTGTTTGGCAAATTTAAATATTAAATTATTTTAATAACAAATCAATGATTAATAAAATAATTAGAATTAATATGATTATTTAATTTTACATTTTATAATAAATTTTATAAACTAAAAATATTTAAGCTCTAAATTACCTGAGTCGTAGTCTCAAGTTAAACCAGATCTAGATTTGAGCTTTAAAAAAGTATTAAAAATAATAAGCACATTCTTTAGTTTTTTCCCGGAGCTTTTAAAATAAAAAGTATCAATTTATTTTGGGTCCCCTTTTTTCTTAACATCCTCCTTCCCGAACAAACTAAATAGAATCATTTATTAACTTTCAAATAAACATCTATCAAACCAAGTTCTAATACCATATTAAACAACTGACTTTCATAAAGACTCTAACTTGAAGGATTTGAGTTCAATATGATGCTTTTTTAACAATTTTTTAATGCTTAAAATTATTTGATAATTATTATGTTAAAAGAAATTAAAAAAAAACTTTTTTTAACGATATCATTACTTTCTTAAAGCATAATAAAATGAGGTGTAATGAAAAACTAAAAAAAGTATGTTATTCCCCATTTATTAGAAAAGTTAGGCATTATTCTTTGTTCTGGGAATGAATGATGCACCCCATTTCACTCAAGAAAATTTGAAGTTAAATGCTTTTGGTAGTTGAATGGAATCAATATTTTCGGAATAATCGTAGAATAAGCCATCACTAAAGTGTGTTTTTTTATGTTCTTGAGTTTGTTTTTTTGTTTTTATTTTGACAAAATAAATTAAGAAAATTGGACTCTGATTTGAAAGGAATGAAATGATTTAACACACACACAAGCCCTGCCATTTTTATGGGCCATTCCAATCCTTAAGCCCAGTCCACTCTATTTATCCCTATTATTATCATTATTGTTTTATTTGCTTTTTTTAATCAATGTTTTATTGCTTTTTGAAATAAAATTTTGTTACTTGTAAATGGGAGATGTAAGTGAGACACGTGTTTTAAAACCCAATTGATTTTGGGTCCTTTTTTGACAGGGAGAATTCAAGAATTTGGTAATGTTTTGGATAGGGATATGGATATGGGCCAAGGGAATGGGCTATTATGCAGACTGAAAAATATAAAACGTGAAGAATCTGAAAAACACAACTTAGGGCTATTCTGTCAAAAGAGAAACCCTATCTGAAAAATATCCCATCAAGAGCGTGAAGAACTGTTGGGTTTTGGGCTCCCTTCCTATGTGGAGTAAAAGGCCAAATTGTGAGAGCCAATTTGTCTCTCTTATTTAAGTGGAGAGGGGTCAAATTAGGGCAGAAGAGAGTGTGCTCATTTTTGAGATAAATGTAGCAGCAAAAGAGAGAGAGAAGAAAAGAAAAACCTTTGTGATTTTCGCGCATCCACCAGATCTCGTTTTTTAGATTACAACTGCAGATTCGTTCACCGTTGGATCGGGCTGAATTTTGGACAGAAGGTTCAGAAAATGTGATACTTCATTCTGTACGGTTAGATTGTCGTTGCGATATCTGAGCAGGGAGATAAGTGAGGAGAAGGAAAGTCTTTGTGATATTCGAACATCCACCATATCTCGTTTTTTTCAGATTATAACTATAGATTCGTCACCGTTGGATCGGGCTGATTTTTGGATAGCAGGTTCAGCAAACGTGATACTTCATTCTGTACGGTTGGATTGTCGTTACGATATCTGAGCAGGGAGATAAGTGAGGAGAAGGAAAGTATTTGTGATTTTCGAACATCCACCAGATCTAGTTTTTTCAAATAACAACTGCAGATTCGTTCACCGTTGGATCGGGCTGATTTTTGGACAGCAGATTCAGAAAACGTGATACTTCATTCTGTATGATTGGATCGTCGTTGCGATATCTAAGCAGAGAGATAAGTGAGGAGAAGGAAAGTCTTTGTGATTTTCGCACATCCACCAGATCTCGTTTTTCAGATTACAACTGCAGATTCGTTCACCGTTGGATCGGGCTGATTTTTGGACAGCAGGTTCAGAAAACGTGATACTTCATTCTGTATGATTGGATCATCGATACGATAATTGAGCAGGGAGATAAGTGCTTCGAAATTTATGTTCTGCTTTTGGGTTCTTTCTTGTTTCTTCTTATTGCGAATCGGAAGCATTGGTGTTTAATTGGATTGCTGGCTATAACACGTTTTTTTTTGGTGCACTTATTGGAAACTCTTTTGTACCTCTATTGATCATAGTGGAGCTATTTCTTTGGTCTGGACGATCTGTGGTTTTTTTACCCTTACCTTAAGGGGTTTTCCACGTTAAAAATTGCATCTCTTGTGGGCCATTGATTAATATTTTTGCTCTATATTTTATTTGTACTCCTCATAAGTTCGTGCAAGTAAAAGGGAATTTAATTGCGCTACCTTTTTTTTTGCTCTGTTATCCAGTTCGTGATTGTGTTGGCCGGTTTTCTCCTACCAAGAACAACTCGACTTCCGTCTGCAAAGAGCGTGAAGAACAACTCGATCAAGGCAGTGACGACCACTTGAACGTTTGACAAGGTATATTTTTGTTTGAATGTTTGATTACTTTTCTGTTTGCATGCTTTTAGGTTTGTCGAGTCTTACCGATGCTCGTCTCGCATCACCTCAATTTTCAATGAGCGAGTTGACATTGAAGGGTATAAATGGAGCACCATCACAAAAGAGAAAATGCTTTTATTGGGAAGAGTTCAAGGTATAAGTCACTCACTTATAGCCTTTATATGTAAAATGTGTACATGAAAAATTGAATATATGAAGTGTTGTGTTTGTTGGTTGAGATGTTGTTGGATTAGTTGATGAGTATTATATAAGTGTCTTATTATATTGCAAGTACTTAATATGTTTGTTTTATTAGGTTGGATTATTGCCAGTGCAGAGGAAACTCTATCGAAATTTCCTTAGAAATATAATTATTAATTATTTTAACATTTATTTCGTACTTATATGAGTAACTATTAACTTTCTTTATATAAATTTTTCTCATGGGATGTCGAGATGGAGGGTATCATCAAAGCAACTTGGGAGGTGCTTGCCAAGTCTAGGTATACAGATAATTTGAATAAGTGGAGGAAACATGGGAGACCGGTGTATGTTACGGAGTCGATCTGGGCAAGGTGGAATGAAGCATGGGGTACTGCCGAGTTTCGGGCGCGATCAGAATGAATGTCTCTGAACCGCCGAACTGAGAAGGCTGGACCAGGCACAGGACCTTCAAGACACACTGGGGGTTCCATTTCATTTTCAAAGCATGCTAGGAGGATTGTAAGTACTTAGAACTCTTACTTTAATTTTATTTTGATTTGTAAGATCATGACAAATATATCTTCTAATTTTACTAATATTTCTATATAGGAGAAAGAGACCAGGAAGAAGCCATCTCTTTTCCAGATTCATCAGCAATTGCACACTTCTAAGACCACTCATCTATGGGTTGACGAGAGGGCTCGCCAAATCGGGGTAAATAAATTAAAAGTATATTATATTAAAAAAAATTAATTATACTTTCATATATTGTCTGAATATCTATTCAAATCTTGTAGGAAGCTGTGCATCAAGAAATACAACGGATTATACAAATAGATAAAGGTTCAAGAGAGAACACAACATCTATGGATGAAGATGCAGCATACTTACGAGTTGTGGTAACTGATAAAAAATGCCAATGACTCATATATGGATTAGGTGACCGATCTTCAGTATACACGAGTGGCCCATCTTACCATTCCACTGCATGCTCATCCAGGAATGATCATGAGCTACGTGAGCAGCTCAAGGACGAGATTCGACAGGAGGTGCGAGAGGAAGTGGATACTAAGTTAAAGTTCTACAAGATCAACTTGATGAGGTTAAGGCTCTACTGAGGGCTTTAACTCAATCAACACAGGTCTCCTCATCAGCTACAGCTCCAGCTCCACATGTGGATGACCCCCCTACAAATGACCCCACCACAGATGATCCCCCCATTGGTGATATGTGAACATTCTTGTTATTGAACTTTTTTAGTCTATTGTATAGCTATATAGAACATGGGATTTAGTACATGTTATTTTGGTTTATGTTATTTGGTGGATGTTAGTTTTTGCGGTAATAGGATCTTATAATTTTTATTTAATAATAATTTTTTTTATTATTTGTTTTAAGGTTCTAATAATTTAATAATTAATTTAATTATAAATTTAGTTACTACCTTAGTTTAGTCACTAACTAGCTATTACTGTTTAGCTACTAATTTAGTTTCACCTTATTAGCTACTACATTTTTTGAGTCGCTAAATAGCTACTTCTATATAGCTATTATGTTAGTAGTTATATAGCTATAATATTTAGCTACTACCTAGTTCAGTCACTAAATAGCTACTACGTCATGTAGTAGCTAAGTAGTAGTTATATATTGTTTTAGTAGCTAATGTATGCTCAATTTTAGCTACTATTATTGTGAGTAGCTAATTAGTAGCTATAAATAATCGTCATATTCACTGCTTTAGCTACTACATTCTTTACATTAGCTACTACTATTGTTGGTAGCTATTTACCTAGTACGTAAAATAGTAGCTAAGTAGTAGTTATATATAGTCGCCTCCTTACCTAAATTAGCTACTACATTTTTAATTTTAGCTACTATTATTTTTAGAAGCTAATTAGCTATGACATTTTGTGGTAGCTAAAACAGTAGCTAATAGCTACTACTAGTAGCTAAGATTAGCTTAGCTACAAGGAATTTTGCTACTATGTCCTAGTGTAGCTATTTAGTAGCTAAAGAAATGTAGCTACTAAAATAAATAGTTTAGCTACTACTTTTTTTTAGTAGCTAAAATCAAATTTTCTAGTAGTGAAGTTCTTTTTTGTTTTGTCCCTTGCATTGACATTGTCGGGTATCTTGATTTTTAAAGCCACTTGCTCATATTCATCTGCAACTATCTTCATTTCAGCCACTAAAACTTCTTGGTTCACTTCATCTTCTTTTTCTTGAATAATCGAGGCCTTATTTTTGATTTATCTTCAACCATTTCTATCATAAGTCTCTCTGTATTTGCCACAGATATTTTGCTACTCACTTCATCCACTTTTTCTTAAACAATTAAGATCGTATCTTCAATTTTCTCTTCAATATTTTCTATCACTAGTCTTTCTATATTTGTCACAAAAATTTTATCACTCACTTTAGCTTATTTTTCTTGAATAATTAAGGTCGTATCTTTGATTTTCTCTTCAAGTTTTTTACCATAAGTATCTTGATTATTAACTATTGAAATTTTATCACTTGATTCTATCTATTTGACTTGAATATTTAAGATCATATCTTCAATTTTCTTTTATAGATTTTCAACCATATTGATTTTCAGATAGCCACATAGATTTATGATGCAACACTTTCTTTGGACTTAACCCAATCCATGCCTTTATATTTCTCATTTAGTTGTCTCAACATTTCTTCCTTTGTAGTGTTGCTTCCCAATTCTTTTAGAATTTATTCAAGAGCCAGCAAATAAGATTTTAAAGATAGTTGAGATTCATAATATATTTTCTCCTCATTG
This sequence comes from Sapria himalayana, assembly GCA_029783825.1. NCBI lineage: Eukaryota > Viridiplantae > Streptophyta > Magnoliopsida > Malpighiales > Rafflesiaceae > Sapria > Sapria himalayana. The sequence goes on along the minus strand of JAREIK010002450.1, from coordinate 1,227,047 downwards.
CTTCTATATCCCTAGTTTTGATTACTTTTTTTTGGATGATAATAGGTTTGATACTGATTGTCATAAGATTCATAATAAAAGTCACTTCCTCAAGCATGATACGTCTCATTTAAATTATAGTTTGGGATGTTCTCATTCACTTCTATTGCACATTTCTCAAAATGAATTTATTTTGCTTCATTCTACTCGCATTGCTCTTTAAAATAATTCATTAGGTATTCAAAGAAAGATTGGATAAATATTATTACTTTGTAGATTAGTTGCTAAAAAAAAAAGAAAAGATACACACAAAAATATAAAATAATATTATCCACTTTTAAATAAGTTAACAAGACTTAGCAATTAGATTTAAGTAGATTTATCAAATACAATACAATCTAAATTATTATTAAAATAATTATTTTTTTACAAGGATAATTATATCAACTTACATTAACTAACCAAACTAAATAATTCCTAACAATAATACTAAAAACTTATTGTGACTTTGTTATGCTACCTAGTTCTATTAATTAGGCAATGTTCCAAAAGCTTATTAATGAGAATATTTTATCAATAGAGATCAACAATAGAATGAGTCATATAGGTAGTAAAATAGACTTTCATTCAGATTTTGATCTCACGTAGATTATATAATTTATTTTGTTATCCAATAGAAAGATAACTCATTTTTAGTAAAGTAAATATTCGAATTATTAGATAACCTTAGGTCTATGGGTTTATTTAATCTATGTAATGATATTTAATTTGCTCAAATTATATTATATTGGACATGAAATAAATGTTAGGATATTATACAATGAATCCTTACCCTAATGATATATAAGGTAGTTGTCACTACTGAGCTCATCCCAATAGTAGTATCCTCATAGTTTTCCACTCGATATACCACCATTAAGATAACAATTCATCTCTACTCAAAAGTTATCCATAATCATATGCATTGTAAAAAATTTTATCAGCTGCCCTTGATGCTTACTTCATATGCATACTCGTATTCTCCAGCATTAAGTGTCATAAAGACCAGAGATTTATAAAGTTTGTAAATATTTATACTTTTAGTTTTCTAAGCACCATACTTATATAATTAATATACACATCCCTCAAGTTTCATTGATGAGAATCATATGAGCACAAGGACTATCACTACCTTGTGAATCACCATAGACTCATATTTTAAAAATTATCTATCACTATCCTCTTATGTCATGATGTGACTCTCACACTAAAGGTGAACTCCTTAAAATAATACTTTATATAATATCTATCCTATATGAGAATTATTTCTTTTAAGACAAGTATAATGGATTGATATGTAAATGTATTTTTACTTTCTACTTCATAAGTGACAAACTCATGATGATTAACATATCAAAATTTTGGATTCCAATATATAGGTTTTTTTCAAGCATCACTATTAAAAGGGATGTCCATTTCTTACTACTATATGTGAAAGTGAACCTTATAGTTTATTTGTTACTTTCTACCATGATAATCTTGTACAAACTTACTAATAGTCAAAATCTTAAAAAAAGTTAAAAATATGACAAAATATATAGATTTTGATGAATCAAATCTTATTATGCACAAACCTATTAAGATGAACATATCAAAAAAATCTAAAAAATGATTAACTATACTGACTGTGTATGTCATATTTAGTCTAATTATAATCAGATAGTTAATCTTTCTATGATTTACCTATGACTAATATGATCAACTAGAATGTAAGCTAGAACACAACCTAAAATACTAACCTTCACAAGCATGTCATGTACATTTCTCCTTGATAGAATAAGTCACATCTATGCTAATAAAATATTTAAGGCTCACAAATTTCTTCTTCAAAAACTATGTCTAAAGATATTCTTTGAGTTATATAATTCACAACTTGTATCTTTGATAATCAAAATATGATCTACATCGACAATTAATAAAAGCATTATGCCAATCAAACTTTTCTAAAAGAATAATAAAAATCAGTATTACATCTAGTAGCCAAAATGAAATGGCTACCTATGAAAAACTCATACTCCAGGCTCTTGGTTACTATTTTAGGCCATATAACCCCTTCCATAATTTGTAAATTATACTTGATTGTACTACTCAAAATAATAATGACTACTCCATATATATTTCCTCGAGGTCATTAAAAAGAAATATATTTTTCTTATCTGACTATTATATCCTTCAACTATGTGATGCTGCAATAGAAATAAAAAAAAATAATATCATCTTGACTATTGGAGAGTAATATTCCTAATAATTTATACCAATTTCTAGGTGTGCCCTCTTGCTAGACAAATTTTTACAATTAACACCCATCTACAACAAACAACAATATTCTCAAAAGTTATTGTACATGTTTTCAAGTCTAACTAAAATGGTGAGTATACATCTCTTCTATTATGATTTGATATCATATGAGATAATAACTCATATGAAGAATTAAATATCTTCGTGATGTTAAAAAAAGTAATAAAAAAGTTAAGAATATGACAAAACATATGAAATTGAATGTTGAGTTTAGATCATATAATAACTCAAAATCACAATGACTCTAGACTAAATCTCAATCTATATAACAAGAAGATGTAACACTATAAAGTGACTATGACTTTATTTGTTTTATATGGGCTTCTCATATTGATATATAGTTATAGTGATATCATATAGCCATGACATTGATATTGGTTTTTCTTGATTTTTATATGGCCGCATCACTATGATATAGCAATAACACTAAAAAGGTCTTGTGTATCATGTGACCATGAAAATAACCATGATATAAAATTTTTTCTTCATATATCTTCAAGTGTCTTCTATAATATGGTTGGCCACAATGCTAGCATTCCCTTCTTTCATATATCATATTGTAATGGTATTACAAGAATGTCATGATACTAATAATTAGCTTGAGCATTAAAAGTTATGACTTTGATTTCTATTAATGATAATAATTACAGCCTTGGAAAATGATCAAAATCGAGTAATGTTATTTATAACTTTTAGATTTCCAAAAGTCATGACTCAAAATAATTATCATGAATTTGGCCTAAGTAGTTTTGACTATATCACTTTCTTTATCTCAAAATTTGTAGCTTTGTAAAATGGCTGTAACTTTGATTTTAGACTACATAGTCATATTAAAAATAAAGTCATAGTATTTGGACTTGGTTGCGTCCTTGAGAATTAGTGAGATATTTTGTTGATGTGACATCTAATTAATATCACGTCCATTTAAATTTTATAAGATAAGTATAATTGTGACTCCATGATAATATTGCATCCACTAAGAATATGTCATACTATGAAAGGATTATACTAATGAGTTTTTAGGATCTTAACATACACGGATTATCATGACCAATTAGATAAAGTTTTGGCCAAGAACGGATACCAAAACTATAAAAAAGTCATTATTCTACCCCCTAAACAAAACACCTACAAAACATACTAATTTTATTACTATTCATAAAAAGTCATATAATGAATCTATAATTTTTCCCATTACATGCCTATACATTATTATAAAATATCAAAATACCTATGAATATTCAATAGTTTGAACACTGAATAATGTTAACTTTAATTTTTTATTGTTTTTTTTAGATCTTCAATTAAAGACTATAAATCTCTATCAATAAGCAAATTCTTCATTTTTAGTTTCTAAAATTTGAAACTTTTCCTAGAAATCTTCTCGATTTGAATCATAAATATTATTGAACTGACCATTCTTAAATTCCCACTCACTTATCTATTAACCCTGGATTTAATGCCAAACTAGGCTTTATAACTGAATCATACTCTGATACCAAATGCTATGAATACTAAGATACCTAGTATATATCTCTAATACCAAATGTATATATATTTGATGGTTATTTAGGATTTCAAGAAGCTAGAAGAGAATCCTCAAAGATGAACCACATAATTCATAAGAGAATAGATGACAGAAAAAGGAAAAATATAAAGAATGAAAAAGGAAAATTTTTACTTAACTTGTAACAATTTTTGTATCTTTATATTTACAAATACTTATGTAGTAAAATAAAAAATTTCCATAAACTTAAGACCTATGTCATGACATCGTATTCATGTTTTAACTTTTTTTATGTCATGTTACCAGAGAATATGATCATGACATAAATCCTTAAGAGTTCTAGTCATGATACTAAAAGATACGTTTTGACTCAATTCAAGTTATGAATTCACAATTTAGGTCACTACATCAAACATTTATTTTGACTTTGTTCAAGTTATGACTTTACAATTTAGGTTGTGATTTGAATACTTAAGTTTTCTAATTGCAACAACACATAATCAGTTGCGACTTTATTAAGGTCGCAAATTTCACAATTTGGTCATGACATTGAATACATGTTGAGACTTCATTCAAGTTGTGACTTCATAATTTAGGTTACGACTTGAATCCTTAAGTCAACAAGTTTGTAACAACACAGAATATTTTATAACTTTTTTCAAACCTCGATTTCATAATTTAGGTCATGATAATAAATATATATTGTAGCTTCAGAAGTAAGCACCCATCTTAATAAAGAACATATTAGTGTTAAAGTTTGAATATGCATAAATAATTAGAAAGAGGAACAAAACATGCATTAACATGATCAAGAAAATCTCATCAATCACATGAACATAATCGTCAAGAAGAATTACTTTGATAGTTTCAATCTTCTTCCATATTTTAATTTGTATTTCAACTCTATGCACTTTTTTTGTGACACTCCATCTCTTATGGAATCCCATTCATTCCATTACACAATACAATGTGCAATAAAATAAAATATTCCCAAATGTAGCATACACATTTTTTTTCTTTTATTTGCTCAACAAGATTAAAAAAACACATAATATATTATTTAAGCCACAACCTGCTTCCTTTCACATGTGTGATCCCGCATTTGGATCTATTATCTATCCTGGATCTATACCTAAAAGGGGTCCCACAATGGAGTGAGCAAAACTCAGTAAAAGTAAACTCCTATAGAGTTACTTCCTACCTAAGTATATGTAAAACATCATGCATATATATCAATACCCATTCAAGTACAATATTTATATGAATGTAATTATAAATGAAATATTTATATGCTCATATTCCTGATTCCCATCGACTCGCTCACACATGCCGAATTCAAGTATGATATAATATATATATAGGTATGGATTATATATATATATATATATATATATATATAATTATTCCGAAAAATATGGGCCTCCTCTGAAAAATATACTAGATATTTCTCCGAACAAAATATGCTTTTCTTGGATTTATTCCAAGTAATATGGACTTCCTCTGAAAAATATATTGGATATTTTCTGATAATTTTTTTTTCCTTAATATTTTCTAAAAATGACCACGTAACTTTGCTTGGACATTGTCTCAATTTGAGTTCGCAAATTTATATTAGCCATGTTTCAGAAAAATATTGCACAACTAAGTTTGGACATTGTCTCAATTCGAGTTTGCCAAATATAATTCATATATATTTATATGTATGTATGTGTGTGTGTGTGTGTGTATCATGCACTCACCCATGTATATGGAATGTTCCCATGCACATGAAATGCAATTATATCATTTAGGATTAAATGATGTTTCAAGCACGACTATAACAATCCAAACCCAATTCACACGCACTAAATTTTACTAAACAAAACACAAAATTTTTTTATCAATTAACCATTTCCAATGATATTTTTAACAATTTAAATTGAAATATAAAACATGATTATTTATGACCTTTAAATAGAAATAAATTCCAGTAGGAGAAAACTATTACCTTCCAGAAAATTTCATGGAAACCTTATAAATTCGATATCAAACTAAAGATCTCGTCGGTTAGAGCAATTTTATTTCTTGGACTATTCTATTCCGACTCCAGAATAATTCATTACGATCAAAAGAAAATCAACGAAACTTTTATATTTTTTTCTTCTGGATAGTGTCTCTCTCTCTCTCTCTCTCGAAGTTTATTTTTATTTTTCTCCCCATCATCCGATTTTCTGGATTCACAATGTTTTTTTTTATTAAAAAAAGTATTATTATAATACTTTTTTTTACACATGACCACGCATGGCATAGCCACTATTGACGTCATGGCATGGTCTTCTACATTATTTTTTTCTTAATTTATTTATTTATTCTAATAATTATTTAAATAAATAAATAAAATAACAAAATTATGATTTCCTCAGAATTTGATGAAATTTGTCACTGAAGCTATATTTTTTATTAGAAAAAATGTAAGTATAATAAAAAAAATAAGTTATGTTTATTCCTTTGCATAACAATGAATTTATAGAAAACTAACTTTGACAGTGTAAAAATCAAAATCAAAAAAGTATTAATCTAGTTGGGATATACAACTATTACAGTTGAATAATATTTCTTAATACTCCCCCTCAAGTTGGAGAGTAAATGTCATGAAGTCCCAACTTGCTGCACAAACTCTCAAAGTGATCTTTTCCTTAGGCCAGCCAACTGTGAGTTTGAAGGAACAAATGAAGGATCGATCATTCCAATTTGCATTTTTTTTCGTACTCTATGATAGTCTATTTCAATGTGCTTCGTACGTTCATGAAAGACATGATTCGCCACAATATGCAAAGCTGCCTGATTATCGAAAAATAATGGTATTTGAGTTGTCTGAAAGACCTTTAAATCATGTAGTATATAGCGTAACCATGTTAGCTCTAAACATGTATTAGCCATGGCTTGATACTCGGCTTCAGCTGATGATCTATAGACATTGGCTTATTTCTTGGACTTCCATGATATGAGAGAATTTCCAAGAAAGATGCAATATCCGGTAACTGATCTTCTTGTGGTGTGACAACCTCCCCAATCCGAATCACAAAAAGTTTTTAAATTTAAACTATTATTAGAAGGAAGTAATAATCCCTGACCTGGGGTACCTTTGATGTATTATAGGATTCAAATGGTAGAATTCCAATGTGGTATTATGGGTTCTTGTATGAATTGGCTCAATGTGCAAACTGAGTAGACTATATCGGGTCTTGCTACTATTAGATAATTCAATCTTCCAACTAATCTTCTGTACTTTATTGGATCATTTAGTAATGCTCCGTCAGTGGAAGTGAGCTTTAAATTTTGCTCCATTGGTAAATTATTAGGATGTGTTCCTAAGTGTCTTGTATCTTGTAAAATATCCAACGCATACTTTCTTTGTGACATAAAAATTCTCTTTTTTGAACGATAAAATTCAATACCCAGAAAGTACTTCAAGTCTCCAAGATCTTTAATATGGAAGTGTTTAAGAAGGAATTCTTTGAGGAGTTCCATTTCATGTAGATTATTTCTTGTGAAAAGTATGTCATCAATATATATGAGAATTGCTGTAAAAGAATTGCCTTGAGCCTTGGTAAAAAGTGAATAATTAGCATTTGATTATTGATAACCGGCCTTTTAGATAGTATCTGAGAATGTGGAAAACTATTTTCTTGATGCTTGTTTAAGTCCATAAAGAGATTTGTTGAGTCGACATGCAATGTTCTCCCCCTGTTGGTGAAGACCAAGTGGAGGTTCCATGTATACAACTTCATGTAAATCACCATGAATGAGAACATTTTGAACATCCAATTGGTGGATGTACCAATGGAGTGTAGAAGTAATAGTAAGAAGACATCAAAGTGTTGTAAGTTTAGCTGTTGGTAAAAATGTTTCATGATAGTCAATGCCTACAATTTGATTGTATCCCTTAGCAACGAGGCGAGCCTTGTGGCGCTTAATGGTGCCATCAGATCGGTATTTTATTTTGTAAACCCATTTACAACCGATCGGTTTATGACCGATAGGCAGAGGGACTAGGCTCCATGTGTTGTTGAGTTGTAATGCTTCTAATTCTATATGCATAGCTTATCACCAATGTGGATCAAGGATAGCTTGAGAATAAGTTTTGGGCTCGATATGTTTTGTGATGTTAGCTACAAATGTAAAATAATGAAGATAAATGTGAGTAGGAAAGGAAATGTGAGAGTGGATATCAAGTAGTTGTTTTAGAATTTGATGTTGAAGTAGATTGATTAGCTTGAGAGGATATCAAGAAATCTTTATGTCATGCTGGAGGTTGCTTGGGTCGTGTTGACTATCTTGGAGGAGGAATAGGTTCAGAAGGAATATCTAACATATCTGAAAGTGCTGGTGTATTTTGCATATGTGTGGGAGATATTAGTTAATGTGTATTTGTTATTTCTATTTGCTTAGATTGGTGAGTGCTAGAAGGAACTGGTGGTATGATAGACTGAGATTCTGTTTCAAAAAAAATTGGGAATTACAAAATTGGAATTTTTTGAGGTGGATGAAAAAGGAAAAATGATTTCATGGAACTTGACATCAAGGCTGACAAAAAAATTTTCAGTTTCCATGTCGTATAGTTTGTATCCTTTTTGCTCAATTGGATATCCAATGAAAATGCATTTTTTAACACGTGATTCGAATTTATGAATTGGGTGTACAATGGTAGCATAACATAGACAACCAAAAACTTTTAAGTCATCAAGAGAGGGTGGATAATGATATAAAATTTCAAAAGGTGTTTTGTTTGAAAGTAATGAAGATGGTAACCGGTTAATGAGATAAACAACAGTTAAAACACACTTTACCCAAGGGTACAAAGGTAAATGAGATTGAAAAAGTAGTGCCCGTGCTACGGTGAGAATGTGACGATCCATCCTTACGACAACTCCATTTTACTGTGGAGGGTAAACACGTGTGTTGATATTCAATGTCATAACATCTAAAAATATTTTACATAGACATGAATTCAAGACTATTGTCTACTCTGACTACTTTGACATAGACATGAAATTGAGTATAAACAAAATCAATGAAAGATTTTAAAATATTTTGAGTCTCAAATTTGTGTTGCATAAAAAATATCCATGTGCATCTTGTAAAGTCATCTACGATGGTAAGAAAGAATCGTTTCCTTGAGTGTGCGAGGACTTTGTGAGGACCCCAGATATCACAATGTAATAAATCAAATGGAGCATGAGTTGATATGGAACTTAGTGGGAAAGGAAGCCTTGTTTGTTTTGTCATAGGACAAATAGTACATTTATTGTCATAAGAAAAATTATTTGAGGATAACAACGAAGAAGCTAACTTAAGACGAAATGATGATGGATGTTTAAGACGCAAATGCCATAGATTGGAAGGGTGTGAAACTTGATGACAGATTGATATTTTTTTTGCAATGGAGGCATGTAATAGAGACCACCACGTTGTTTACTCGAACCAATCATCTTCCCCGTAGCCAAGTCCTGTAGGACACAAAAGGTGGGAAAACAAATAACACAATAATTTAAAGTAGTGATAATTTTACTTATGAAAATCAGATTTAAGCAAAAACTAGGAACACATAGAATATTATCTAAGGTAATATCAAAATTGAGAGATACAGTGCTAGTTGAAGTGATTGAGGCTGTAGATCCAGTTGGTAAATTAACGATAAGTATGATGAAGATTGTGTTTTAGTAAAAATAATTGAATTAGAGGTGATATGATCGGTGGCACTGCTATCCAAAATCCAAGGCTTAGTAAATACAGAGTTAATTGAAGTATCATAAAAAAGAGACAGACCTGTTGCATTTGCATAGGTATTTAAATTATGGTTTGTGCTTGTTAACGATAGGGCATAAAAAAGTTGTTGAAGTTGCTCTGTGGAGAATCCTTGCAAGATATTGACTGGGTCAGGAGTTTGGCTTATATTGTTATGTGTGAATTGAGTGGATTCTGTTGAATTAGCAACAGGGATGAAATTTCTTCAAAAGCCTCGTTGTGATTGACCTTGTCGGTTGCTTGTGATATTGGGTGTTCATGTGCCATTTTTGTATTTACTTCTATCCTCAGTATGTCCTTCTTTATCATAGTATTTGCAATGAAACTTTAAAGTATGAAAATTTTCAATGGTATGACCTCTTTTACAATGTTCACAATATTTGCCTTTTGATTTTGAGCAGTTTGAATTATTCTGAATTGTAGCAGTAATAGAAAAGTTTTTAGTTGTTACTGATGTCACTTGTCATTGCATTTCTTCTTGAATGATGAGGAAATAGGCTTGACAAACATTAGGCAATGGAGTTATCATTAGAATGTTTCCACGAACACTATTATAAGTGTCATTAAGACCCATGAGAAATTGTATCATCCGATTTTCTTCTCTTTGTTCAATGTGTCCATTTGGTTGTAGGCGGGAATATGTCGATATATATCTAATTCATCCCAAAGATTTTTGAATTTTATGAAATAGGCTGAGATTGTCATCGTGCCTTATGAGAAAGAAGCTAGTGATTTTTGAATTTGATAAATTACTGGTGCATTTTTTTGTGAAAATTAATCTTTGAAATCTTCCCATACTTGGCATGCCATTTTGGCATGAATAACCCCCTTGGCTAGATCAGGTTATACTGAGTGGGAAAACCATGATAAAATAATGCTGTTACATTTATTCCAAAGAGCATATTCTATTGGATGCTCTGTTTCAGAAGGTGGTTTAATTGACCCATCAATGAAGCCAATTTTGTTTTTGGCTGTAAGGGCATGAATCATTGATTTACTTCATGATTGATAATTGTAGCCATTTAGTTTCGCTGGAATGAATAAGTGACCAGGTTGGTCTAAATGATTGACGAAAAATGGATTGGAAGAATCCATAGTTGAAGAAGCTTTGCTAGAGATTGATGTTATTGATATTTATTGTTGTTATTGTTTTTTTTTAAATAACCGAAGTTTGACCGGATCACGCCCTTAGGGTTTTTTTTTATTTTTGCACGGGCCTCCTCGATCGTGCCTGTGCAAGCGGATGGCCTGACGATTCATGGCAAGTTGTCGGGTATCCAATTACTTGTTGCTTTGACGGAGAAGAGCTGGATCCTTCGACCAATGTATAGTATTCCTTCTCCACCGTAGCTGTAGCACTCGCTGTGGATTATTTGGACATGTTTCTCTTTAGTTTCCCCATCAGGACAAAGAAGCCATGGGTGATCCAGCTTGCTGCAGTGGCTTACGTCTCCATTTCTGCAAAAATGGAGGAAACCCAAGTTCCTCTTCTGCTAGATCTTCAAGTGGGGGGCTGCAAGTATATTTTTGAGGCTAAAACAATATAGAGAATGGAGATTCTTGTGCTGTCAATGCTAGGATTCAAGTGCAAAAATGAATCCCATGACTCCTTTTTCTTTTCTTGATCATTTTATACGGATGCTAGGATTCAAGGATCATCTCTGTTGGGAATTCTACCGGAGATGTGATCTCGTTCTTCTTTCTTTTCTATCAGATGCAAGATCCTTACATTATCCAGCGTCTACAATGGCTACTGCTACTCTGATCTGCGTTATTAGATGCGTCCAACCTTCTGATATAACCAAGTTATACACCTGTTTACTGCGCATTCTAGGAATCCACAAGGACCATGTAGATGGTTGCACTAAACTCATTGTGGAACTGGAATCAAGAGAATGCGACACCGAATCAAGCAAGCGAAAGCTGGAATCTATGCCTGAAAGCCCAAGAGGTGTAATTGACGCGTCGTTTAGCTCAGATAGCTCGAACGACTCATCAGCAGTAGCGTCAATGGCGGTCCCTCTGATACCATATTAGAAAAAATGGAAGTATAACAAAAAAAAAGTTAGGTTTATTCCTTTGCATAACAATGAATATATAGGAAGCTAACTTTGACAATGTAAAAATTAAAATCAAAAAAGTCTTGATCCAACTGGGATATACAACTATTATAGTGGAAAAATATTTCTTAATATTTTCCAAGACGAATTCAATAATGAAATCTATTTTATCATTATGATTTTTAAATTTTTAGTTTATTTTTCTTATTATAAATTTACTATTTTGTCCATTTTTTTTTCTAGAAACAAAATCATATTAATTATTTTTTTATTTTTTTTTCGGGATTTCACATTTTCAATAGTTATAACTCCCCTTGATTTGATGGTTTTGACCTTTACATGTCCTTTACTTATAGTCAATTCTAATTTTTCTGCAACATTCTTTGAAATGAAGATATTTGATGTCTTAATATTGTTCAGAGATGAGATCTTCTGACCATATATAATAACTTTAATGAACAGTCCCTTTTTCTTTATATTATTTATCTCTTGGGAAATTATAGTGAACTATTCCTAACTTGGAAAATCTCACATTCGATGTGGTATGGTGCATTAAAAACATGTTAATGACTCTTGTTTTCCCATTTCATGCTAATCTCACTTTGTAAGGAATAAATTTGGTATTACTATCATTGAAATCTTTGCCCCATTTCATTCTATCTTTGTTTATAGGATATTTGGGACTTTTTTCCTTCTTAAATTCTACCAATGATTTAATTATTGATACGACCCAATTGAGATATTGAACACTCATTCTTTATATTTCATATCTTACCCAAGGCTTAAAAAACCATCCATAATATGAAAATACATCTCTATTATTCCTAAATTAAAATTCTATAACATGATCTATGAAAATATTTAAACACAATCTCGTACTTATCCCCATTGCATGATCTATCATAATTTCTTTTGCCTGTTATAGATAGCTTTAAATAAGATTATTGATTGAACCTTTTGAACTCTCGAATATTAATTGGAGTACCTTATTGCCTTACATCCTAATTTCTATGATGTCACCAAAGTAGTGATATATCATCAAAAAATATTTAGGTAGTATAAATGTTGATTGCATTTATATCAATATACATTACTCAAAAATATCACCCTACCTCCTAAAGAAAAGTATTTATCCTTCATCAATCAAATCATTATGTCCTTATATTTCTTCAGTTTAAGAATATGAAAATGAGGTATGAGTGTTGTAACAAACATGTCAACTTTTATGATTCATATGCAAGTTGGTGATTATTTTTTCAACTTTTTCATCTCTTATTACATGGATACTATTATAGTTTTTTAAAAAATATTCTCTTAGGTAAACATGTCCACCATAACATTGAAAGTATCTTGCAACCTACCCCTAAGTTTGTCTTTCATGGAGATTAACCATTTGATGTCATTTTTGGAAGACATGATATAATTCAATCTAATCAAGATTCAATGGAAGACATGCTATTATTCAAATAGGTATTTTTCTATTTTCCTTTTGCTTTAATAACATGAAAATCAAAAATATTAATTTTTGAAATTGACATTGTTAAAATAATGACTTATGATGCTAATTGTCATAGAATATCAATTTTAATACAATTATGTGCAATCTTATATTAAGAATTACTCTCTTCACAAGTCTAAGTTGATCAACTATTACTTTGTGCAAAAGAATTACACAAATATAATAAGTCGAACAAGAGAAATAAATTCTTAAAAAGGGAAGTAGGTTCATAAGTTATTCTAATAACTTTCAATGTGTACAAGTGAGTGGGTACACTTCTTATATATAGAAAATATTCTATATTAAAAATTGCGACCTCCAAATATTATGATTTTATATGACATGAAACAAAAAACAAATTCTAAAAAATCATAGAAATTTAATTAGATTTGAGTATCAAATTATTAATAGTCTCATTTTGGATATTTTGGGATATTTCAAAGTATTGTATGATCTTACTAAAAGAGTACCATGTCTTATTTTCATTTGAGTCATGATTTGCCTAAGTAATCGAGTTGTAATAGTTATTGGGCTGTAATAGTTATTGGGTTGTAATAGTTATTAGGTGGTAATAGTTATTGGGTTGTAATAGTTATTGAGTTGTAATAGTTATTGGGTGCCTATGCTACAATTTAGAGTGTGTTTCAATTAGAGGTGTCAACCGGGCCGTGCCTGGGCCGGTCCGGCACATTTTTAAACCGTGCACGGGCCCGTGCCGTGCCCGGGTTAGGCACGAGCCATGCCGTGCCGTGCCTGGCCCGAGCCGTTCCGTGCCGGGCCAGGCACGTCACGGCGGCACGGGTTCTTCCCGTGCCGGTTTCACGCGGGCACGCGTGGTTGTGACCTTGCCCCTCCCGAAAAAAAGACCGCGAGTCGGGTCTAATTGGATCCCGACCCGCGGTCCCGATTCCCGACCCGGCACGGCCTGCCGTGCCTATGGGCCGTGCCGTGCCCGGATGTTTTTAAACCGTGCCGGGCCGGGCACGGTATCACGTTCGTGTCCTAAAAAAATGGGCTGGGCCGTGCCTGGCCGGATCGTTTGACACCTTTGGTTTCAATTGGATAAGCTGGGCATGGTGTGTTGGACGACCCGACTTTACACTTAAACTACGAATCAGTTTATTGACTATCGCATAGGGGCGAGCAGTGTCGGTACTGTTCATTTGTTGATCTGGAAACGCTCCGACAGACCGACACTCGAAAAACGTTCGAAGACTTCATTTTTCCAATAATGTCTTCCCTCAATCGAGAGGCAATTGATGCTTTTATGGTCATCACCGGGGCCTCTGAATTGGTTGCATTGACGAAGTTGGAGGTCACATTCTTTCTTATTTTTGCTGTGTGGTGTTGTTTGGTAGTTGTTGGTGATCTGACAGTGTTAACTTTTATTCGATCGCTCATTGTTATTTGGGCCGAGCCTGGAACCAATTATTGTGAATCAACCCTGGCGTTTGTGAGTGTATGATCCTTAAGCATTCGACTACCAATGCCCTTAGCCTACTGGCAATTATTCCAGATGTGCGGACCTGCGGTGGGTCTTTACTTGTATTTTCCCAGGAAGAATAAAAAAAGTTAAATTCCTCCTCCTCCCCTTCTTTCTTTGTTGCAATTAATCTTACTTCAACAAGCCAAAATGGTGTTCTCGTTTTCAGTTGAAAATCAAGCTTTCAAATTTTCTTTTGGAAATCAGAATCATCCGTGTACTCATACCATAAAATATGAAAAAGTCTCCACCAGACATTGGGTTTTCATATGTTCCAATGAAGCATGAAGCTGGTCGTCAATTTCTTCCTCAAATCCAATATGATCAACCATCAAACTTGAAAACAAACATTTTTGAAAGTACCAATCCCAATCCTATATTATTGAATAGTGCAACAAACAACATTCTTATTATAAAGCTTGTCTGCAAGTCATTTTCCCTTTCAAAATCTAGGGTCGTCCATTCTTCATGCTAATTGCAATAAATGGATTAGTAGTTAATTCAGCATAACAAGTCCAACGTATGCATTGTGTTGCAATAATAAAAGTCTTATTGCAACAAACTAGTAGTCCCCCTAGGTATTTCTAGTGCATTTTATGGTTAGAAAATATTGTACACCAAAGTTTTTTGATTCTCAAGCATAACACGATAATACATACAACAATAACATATGTACTTCAAAAATCTAGGAGAAATTTGATTTCCATGATTAACTAACCTTTTTAATAAGATTTTATAAATTTAAAAATGAGTGACCTTTTTTGCATAATATTATGATATTATTTTATAATAATAGAAATGATATTTATTTTTGTTCATATTATATAATGATCGAGAAAATTAAGTCAAAAAATCAACTAAATATTAATAGGAAACTCAATTATAAATAATAATATATAGGGGTGTCTTATATAATGAGCTAATTGAATTGGGTCATCCCACATGTTAGGTTTCCTCATTCATAAAGAAATAAAAGTAAAAAATAAAATATCAATTGAAAAAAATTGTAAATCAAAACTATAATATCTCTCCTCAAATTGGTTTGTAAAGATTCATAATACTAAGCATAAAAGAAAGAAAAATAAGATGTGATCTCTTCAAGGATTTCATATAAATATTTTTGATTAATTTGTTAAAAGATCATAGATTGTATTAATAGTCTTATCATGAATTTTAAAAAAAATTAATTTGCTTTTATATTTTTGTATATTCATTAAATATTAGATTAAAAATTTTATGCTCTATTGGTTGTCCGTCATAGTAAAAAATAATGAATGATGAAAATAGATAGCCAACCTTCTCAAATGTGTATCAAATCTAAAATATCTTGTTAGTGATTATCATCAATATTTTGAATTTTGTATTTATATTAAATTTCGAAATAATTATGTCTTATTTTTATTAGAGACAAGACTATCTTCAAGTAAAACATAAAAATCTTTAATAGGCCTCATCATAGTATAAGTTGGTATGTGACTCAAATTTAAATATTTGGTTGATAGTATGGCTAAAAGATATTTCAAGTCTTAGAGACTTTTATATATCTAAGTATATGAAAAATTGTATCTGAGTGAATATATCTAGAAAAATTGAGAAAATAATTAATTATACTGATTGCATAAATTATATTCTATTAGGTGATAGTTAAATAGTTTATTTTTTTTATTTTTTTGAAAGTTGTAGAGTCAATTAGAGGAGTCGTATTAAATAAGAAATCAATATTTATGTCAAATAGAGTATATGCTAGATTAAAATATAAAAGATCAATTTTTATGATATTATTCACACCACTAATATTTTTTATGACAAAATAATTTATTTTTTGAAGTTGATCTTGTATATTAAAAGAAAAAATGAGTCTCCCAAAATTATTTATCTAAAATTGTTATTTAATATACGTATTGAGTTACGTGATTTTGAATTCATAGTATCTCATAATAAAAATATTATTCAGTTACACAAAAAGGAAGATTAATTTGTTATCAAAGCTCATCTAGAAAAATAAAGAGATTTGAAACTCACCCATGAAGGCCAAAAAAGGTGATATCCTCAAAACCTAGCAAACCAAGTCTCTGTTGATTTCTTTAAATCATATAATTTTTTATGCAATTTATAAACTAAATTTGATCATACTACTTCTACTTGAAATCGATGTGACAACTCTATTTATATCCTATTTTTAATATTAATATAAAGAAAGAGATTATTCATATCTAGCTAATAAATCTTTCATCTTTGAAATGTTGCTAGTGAAAAAGAATTTGCACATAAATTATATTGATTATATGAGAGAAAATATTATGGTAATTTATATTATATATCTGAGAATTCTTTCTAAATGAGTCTTACTTTAAGATGATCAATTTTTTTTACCCGGATCTATCCTCATAATAACACATGTTTACAACCAATCATAAATCTTATTGAAGGTTGATTTATTATTTTTCAAATTTTATTGGAATGGACATTTATCTCCTCTAACATGTCTCATTAGTATCCTAGGTGAGATAACACATTAAAATGAGATGTGAGTATTATAGTAAACAAAGAGAGAATAAGAAAAAATAAAAGAGAAACAATTCAAGTCTGATAATATTTACAAAATACAACACCAAGGATAATTTTTTTGTTTCTCCTGGAGAATATTTAGAAGATTAAAATTAGAATAGCTGAAGATTAAAATTAGAATAGCTGACTGTATAATTATTAAGCATGACAACGGGGTGGGGCATGGCCGGGAAGACCTTCACCATGCTTTGCTCCACACCCCATTTATCATGGGCCGGGGAAAATTGTAAATGGGGTGGGGCAGTGCAATCCTCACCCCGCTGCCTTGCTTACTATATAATTTCATATTATTTTTTTAAAATGGTAAACAAGGTGCAATCTTCGCTTGCTTATTGTTGTATATCACTGCCAAGTGCAGCCTTCCTAGTGCTCATCGTTATCTTTTGTTGCCGAGTTCTGATTGTTCATGTGGTGCAAGTGTGAGCTTTCAATTTAATCTGATTTTGTGTCCGTGAGTGACGAGTGCATGAGCTGAGCCTTGAGACTCAACACTCGAGAGGAATGGGTGACTCCAACATGATGGGGGAGTGGGACTGGTGAGGTCAGTGGCAATTCATGAGTCATGACTATCATTGGACGTGGACTGAAAAATGTTTTGGCCGCACACTCATGGGCAAAACATTATGAATAATTTAAATATAAATAATATTTTATAAAATACACAATTCATTAAATAAATAATATGTATATTATTTATGAGGTGGGGTGGGGATCGGGGAAGGGGATTGTCCTTCCCATACCTGCTCTTACCCATACACTGGAAATATTATTTTTTCCCATCCTTGTCTTGTCAACCCATAGTGGTAGGGAGTCTTGCCCTTGTTTAGGTCAAGTACAAGTGATGTGGGTCAGGTATAGGTGGGGTGGGTCGGGTATAGATGGGGTTGTCGGGGTTAGGGCAAATTGCCATCCCTAATAATAATCTAACTTTTTAGGTAAGTCTTTTTTATTTCAAATATTTTATTTATGTTCTCTCTTATTATAAATTTTAAGTTTTGAATAATCACGTTTTTTAGTCTTTGGTATATCGTTTGGTAAAAATGGAGTAGAATTATAGACAACAAGATCATTTGAACTCCAGGAAGATTTTCACTTATGTGAAATCTCACTCGTTAAATAGTCAAATTATATTTATCTGTTGGTACCAGTGTTTTAAAAAGTATTTTTCAGGCATGCCTTAAAGCACAACTAAACGCAAGGTGTTCTAAAATAGCCTCAAGGCATTAAAATAAATACGCAACACATTGAAAGCATATGCTTTCTTTGGTGAGGCTTCTTGATGGTGCAAAGGCATACACTTTTTTTCTCTAACCGGAAGAGGCGTATGCCTCACGGGAAGTTGAGATATCACCAAAATTTTGTTGAAAATGGAGGGGAAAATAGTATGAACCTGGAGGCAGGGACTTGATTGCTTGCTATCACATAAATCTAAGTCTGAAGGCTAGCTTTGAAAGATTGTGCTTGGGTGAAAAAATGGAGCAAAATGATGAAAAGAGAAAAAATGAGTGGCATCAGCACTGTAAAAGAAATGAAAGAAGAAGGTAGAAGAATGGGGAAGAAAAGGTAGTTTATGACAGAAGAAGGGGGAAGAAGAAAGTAGTGTATGAGGGAAAGGGAAGGGGGGCGGGTAAAGACAAAAAGATAAAGAAAGAAAATGACAAAAAAAGGGGGAGAATTAGACAAAAAGAAAATGAAAGGGCACAAAGAAAAAAAATGGAGGTTCAACCTTATAATATATATATATATATTAAATTAAATAAATAAAATATGGCTAATGGCATACATGATAAATATTTTTTGTGATAAATTTTTTATTTTCTCAAAAAAATATATATCTAGCAATGGCTTTCACATAAAAAAAATTGATATATTTATGGAAAAAAATAATTGTAATTATTTTCATATTATTTTTTGATAATTATTTTAAAAAAATTACATTAAAGTAATTTTTAAATTTATAATGATAAAATTATTATAAATTTCTAATGAAAAAATAAAAAAAATTTCTAATTTGATAATGATAAAATTATTTTAAATTTATTAAAATTTAATATATTATAAAATATTTATTAAAGTATTTCATGCTATTTTATTTTATTTTTAATATATTATAAAATATTTATTAATTATATTTATAGTCACAAAAAGCTTACACCTCAATGTTTCGAGGCTTATGTCTCATCTTACAAATATGAAAATGTCTCGCGTAATATTTTTGCTTTTTAAAATATTGGCTACTACATTTGATAACATCATTGAAGTATTATTATTATGTGGATCAATAAGTTTAAATATAATCGACATCTAATGCTCTCCTAACTTGATGCCCAAATGAGATTATAGAGTTGTAATGAAAAATAATTGGTTCAGACATATTTTTTGGACTTTTACTCTTTGTTAGCCCGTTAAAATATGAGTCATTAAAAAAAGATAATATCATAGCTTGTTTATATTTTATCATATTTAAAAAAATACTTATTATTTTGAATATTGGAGTAACTAATAATGATAAATCTCAAAGCTTTGAGTGCCATTTTTTTTGATCTAGGGAGAAATATTAGACAAAACAAGTTTTCTTAAACATTGTGGGATGCAAATTAAATAATATTTCCTTTGGATGTAAGTTAAATAATTTTTCTCCAAGATGTATGAACTAAAAGGTCATGGTGAGAAAGAATAAAAAAAATATCTTGTTGATGAGAAAATTTATTATTTATTTCGTATATTCTCAAAATCATTTTGAAACACTTCTATCAAAGAGTAGTAATATCAAATATATTTAAATCAAATATTTTTTTTCTGTAACTCAATTTTGTGGAGTGTTTCATAACCTAAAGTTGGATGTACGTTCTGGTGAATAATATTATAAATGCTAAATGCTAATGTTGTTTGATATGCTCTAATTCTTTGTCTTAATTTATTTTCTTAAATATATTTTATTTGTTGGTACATATGATAACATTGTTAGAGTGTCATTATAATATAGACCAATAAGTTTAATTGTAGTCGATATCTAATGCTCTCTTCTAATTTGAGGCCCAAATGGGATTGTAGAGGAATGATAGAAAATTAATTGGTTTGGACATATTTTTTGGAATCTTAACTCTTTGTTAGCTTGCTAAAAATGAGTCATACTAAAATGTAATATCATAACTCATTTATATTTTATTATACTCAAGTAAAAAAAATATTTATTTTTTTAGTAATGGAATAACTAATAAAGATAAATTTCAAAGTTTTGAGTGCCATTTTATCATGATCTATGGAGAGATATCAGACAAAACAAGTATTCATAAATATTTTTGGATGCAAATTAAATAATATTTCTTCTAGATGTAAGTTAAATAATTTTTCTCAAAAGTGTATGATCAAAAAGTACTTATGGTGAAAAAAGATCAAAAAAAATTTGTGGTTGATGAATGATGAGTATTGGAATAACTAATAAAGATAAATCTCAATGCCCTTGGTGCCATTTTATCATGATTTAGGGAGAAATATCGGACCAAACAAGTAATCATATAAAATTTTGGATGTGTATTAAATAAATTTTTTTGGATGAAAGTTAAATAATTTTTCACTAAGTTGTATGATCTAGAAGGACATGGTGAAAAAAGATCAAAAAAAAAATTTAATTGATGAGATAATTTGTGATTAATATCGTATTTTCTCAAAATCACTTTGAAACACTTCTACCGAATAGGATTATCAAATATATTTTAATCAAATATTTTTTCTTTCCGCAACTCAATTTTGTGGAGTGCATCATCACCTAAAGTTGGATGTACGTTCTCATGAGTAATAATGTAAATATTAATGTTGTTTGATATACTATAATTCTTTGTCCTTATTTATTTTCTTAAATATATTTTATATGTTGGTACATATGATAATACCATCAGTGTCATTATAATACGGACTAATAAGTTTAAATATAGTCAGTATCTAATATCCTTTTCTAACTTGAGATCCAAATGGGATTGTAGAGAAATGATGAAAAAATAATAAGTTTGGATGTATTTTTTGCATTTTTACTCTTTGTTAGTTTGCTAAAAAATGTGTCATATTTAAAAAAAAATAAATATAAGAACTCACTTATATTCTGTCATGCTTTAATAAAAAAATATTTACTTTTTTGAGTATTGGAGTAACTAATAAAGATAAATCTCAAATCTTTGAATATCATTTTATTTTGTTCTAGGAAGAAATATTAGACAAAACAAGTATTCTTAAATATTGTAGAATGCAAATACATATTTTTTTTTCTAGATATAAGTTAAATAATTTCTCTTCAATTGGTATGATTTAAAAGATATATGGTGAGAAATGTTCAAAGAAAATATCTAGTTGATAAGATAATTTATGATTAATATTATATCTTCTTAAAATGACTTTAAACATTCCTATCAATGAGGAGTTATTTTAATCAAATATTTTATTTTTGGAACTCAATTTTGTGGAGTATATCAGCACCTAACGTCAGATTTATGATCTCATGAGTAATATAGTAATTGCTAAATGTTGAAGATGTTTAATTACTTTAATTAATTTTTTATTTTTTTATAAATAATTGAAAAATAAAAAAATCATAATCTAAAATAAAATAAAATAACCACGTAAATCATATATTAGAGACTTTGTTATTTTCATATTATCATCAATAAATATATTTGAGAAATCTAAATTCTTCTCGAGTCTTATTTTTATATATGAGTATACAAATCTAATGAGTCATTACTTACACTACTTTGGAGATTTTTATAGGAAACTTTGTTATATTTTTTTAATTGATACACCTCATATTCTAGTGTATGGGTATTTTTAATACTAAGATATATTATTTTTAGTTATTGATAGGTGATTAGATTGAGAATGTACAAGTAATGAATCAATCATACTTAAATCTCTAGTAATATATCTTTTCCTTAAAAGAAAATACATATGATTTAATATACTCAATTCCAAAGGAATTTATTTTTGAAATCTTTTGATTTAACTAACAAAAATAAATAGAAAAGAAAATAATGTTAAAATTTAGTTGCATAAAAATAGAAATCACCGAAAGAAGATTAAGATGGTATTAAAGAATAAACAAAATGTATGTAAAAAATAAAAGATCTAATTGAATCTTGTCATAATATATTATTTTTTTAGAGTTTGTCACTAACTATTTTAATATTTAATGAATATGAGCAAAAAATAGTCAAAATAAAATGATTATCTATAATATTATTAGTTTGTAAGTTGATAATTTAGGAGTTTGAATCAGAAGGACAAGTCATAAGGATTATAATACTTGAAGATCGAGAAGAATTTGTTGCTGTCCTACAAGGAGAAATCTTGAATATTTTTCTTCAACAGAGGTCATGGTGGGAGAACTTTGTGATGACCTATGAATGAATATGATAATTGACATGTCCCCTTCTATTATTCATAATGCTCTTAGTTTTTTTTGGAAATAATTTTAAATAATTATTTCTTTTGTGACTCCTTGTAACATGTACATTGAATTAAGATTCTAATGTATTTGTCTTTACCATGAATAGTATCAATTTGATTGCTAGTATATGTTAAATGAGGTATCTTTCTAGTTGTTTTTGTATTTATCTTGTATAAATTGAATTGCTCGTTGATATAACTTTGATATTGTGCAAAATTCTTAATCATCCAAGATTTGATTATAAAATACTTAAAAATTAATTAGTATTAAGTATAAAAAAATCATGTCAAGAAGTTGTTCTATCTGCGTCACTTTATTTGATACATAAACTCTATTAGACAAACTTCTAAGAGTTGAGTAGCTAGTTGAGTGAAAATATATAAAATGAGTAATGACATGCTCATATATATATGTAAATCGAGATGAGTAGATTAATGTTGATAACCTTCATATGATCTTACTTATTGTGCAAGATATAAAAAGTGAAACTAGCTACAACTTGAATGATAATTACATAATATTCAATACGTGAGAATTGATTTGTAGCCTCTTCATTGTCTTATCATTATTTAGTTCATTTGTTAGGTATTTATCACTATCTAATTAAAAATTATGTCCACATTTTTTGATTCACTACGAGTAATTGTGGTTTTTGTTTCTCCATCAAGTATTTATCAAAATTTTTATTTTCTCCACATGTGACTAAAATATGTGATATATACTGGAATGTATCAAATAATCACAAATATTGTACCCATTGTGCACTACATAGAACTTATGATGCACAACATTGCACCAAAATGTACACATACTACACTTCGTTAGGGTTCATGTACACATTCCATCGACCATTGTGTGCCACACTTGATCACTATGCACTCCATAGTACCTGGCTATGGTTCACACAAACATTGCACACCTTCAATCACTTGCTTGCATGATGCACTCTCTTTGCACACACATTGCATCATGATGTCAATGCAATAGGCGTCGACATGTGTTGCACATGGTGGATGTGCAATGGTGGGTGCACATTTTATGTGTCTTTTTCCTTGGTATGGAGTACACACATGTACTATTGCACATGATGCATGCATGCATTGTGATGTTATAATACACACATTTATTTTTCCCTTTAGAAATCTTAGAGTTTGTACTTCGTAGAGTTTTAGTTTTGATACTATATAGAAATTAAGCTAAAAATTAATCAAACATCAAGATGAAACATAAATCATCAATAATGTACAATGTACACCTTTATATAATTGGATAATTGAATTGAGACAACTTGCATGCCAGTTGTTATTATTCTTAATGAAATAAATATAAAAAACAAACAATAAACTAAAACAAATAATAAACAAAAATTGTAACATAATTTATATTTTTTTCGTTATGCTAAAAGAGTCACGTAAATAAAATTCGAGAGATGATCATAAAAAAGAAACTCATAACTTTAATTATTATATCAAAGAAATATGTGGATTTATGTTGATTTATATTTTATAAGTTATATTTTATTATTATAGGTAAAGAAATATTTGTAGCAAAATATAGTAATCTTTTTTATTTTGTATTTATTATTTTTTCATTGTATTATTTTAATTGTAGTTTTCTTATTTTTTTTAAATTTTATTTTTGATAGGAGCACTTGATTAGTATGCAATCATTATTATTTTTATTTATTATATAAGAATATTTTAGTATATATTTTATTATGAATATTATTAGATTTATTCTTAGTATTATTTTATAACATGATATTAGAGTCAACTCGAGAAAATTTAATCATAAGTTTGCACATAATAGGTGTGTGCTTGTCAAAAGGTAGCGTGGTTCATATTTTTAATGTATTTAGTGTTTTTTTTTTCGCAATGTACATGGTAGTCATAGTTATTAAAGGTGAGCCTCAGATAGTTCTAAAGTGCAGGAGTCACAATGCCCAGGCAAAAGTGCCTTGCTTCGTCTTAGGTACTCACAAAATTTAATATTCTTGAAGCCTCTCCAACAAATTAATTATTCTCAAAGTGTATCTTTGTTCATTCCCAAAAATTATAGATAATATGTTTAATGTATTAGAATTTTGTATATTGAATTATAAAAATGTTATTATTTATTTTAGAATTTTGAATATTTATGATGAATAAAAATATTAATAATATTTAATTTTTATAATTGATATTTTTTTGATTATATTTTATTAATAGATAAAATTATAGATATCATTTTAAAAAATATAATATATATATAAAGTAGTGTACGCCTCATAAAATAAACTCACATTTTATTTGTGCTTTGCGTCTCTAGGTCCCAATAAATTTTTGTGTCTCAATATATCTTGTGCTTGAAATAATTATGGTGGTGGTAGTCATGCATGGTAGTTGCAACATGCACTTATGGTGGTAGTCATGCATGGTAGTTGCAACATGCACTTATGGTGGTAGTCATGCATGGTAGTTGCAACAATCAGTTATGGTGGTGGAAGCAGGCATGCTGGTGATTGTCGTAGAGGTGTTTATGGTTGGTAGCAATAGGCACACGTGGTTGTGGGGCATAAATGCGTGTGGTTGAGGGGTAGTAAACACGAGTAGTAGGTGTGTGATGGTGGTACATAGTGTTGCACAGTGGCATGCAATGAGTTTTGGGTAGAAATCCTATTTAGGATTTTAGCATAATTATAAAAACATAGAAATTTGGTTTGGCAAAAAATACTAATTTAGTGTGATTTTATTTTTTTTGGAGAAACCAAAATTTTGTGATATATTATAAAGAGAGTTTATCATAATAAATATAAATAAAATAAAACCTTAGTTCAACATATATACTTGAGTACTAAGATACCCAAGTTTCCTTTTGAGATATTATTTTATTTAAGATGATACTAGATTATGATGGGAGAGATAAATGTCTTTTACTCTAATGAGACTCATAAAAATAATATCATAATTTTTGGGAAAGTCTTTTATTAGTTGTAGGTAAGTGATCATTGTGAAGAGATGTTCATCTAGAAAGATAAATTGTCTTAATGTGAGACTTGTAGTGAGATGATTTATTTAAATATTTGGTGTGAACTACTAGAATACTTTTCTTTAGTCATCAAGATAACTCTAGTATGAATTCTTATTTCTTTTCTAGTATCTTATAATTAAAGGATATACTAATTAAATATTAAGAATGAATCTTTTATGATGATCTTGAGGATAAGGTACATATGAAATAATTACATGAGTTTTGAGCATCATAATTAAGTGTTACCTTATTTGAATTACACAAATATGTTACTAGTTATTTTTTTTTTATTTTTCTTTACCCTAATGATTAATAATGTTGATTACATCTTGATTATGTAAAATGATGAGTTAGGGATCACCCAACTTAAGGAGTGCTTTCATGTTAAGTTTCAAATAAAAGTCTTTGGGAGACTTAGATATTTTTTTGGCATAATGGTGTCTTATTTTATGATAAATATTATTTGTCATAAAGAAGATATGTATTTGATATTCTTATAGAGATTAATTTATTTGAGTCGTGTTCTAGTTGATATTCCTATTAATCTATATACTGATTTCATTTCTGTTACGACTCTTCTAGTTAATTATACTATTAATAGGAGAATAATATGAATAATTAATTATCTTGTTATAACTATTTTAGATATATCATACATAATAAATATAAGTAGTCATTTCTTCAATTTTTTTAGACATGTTCACCTTGATGTGAAGAAGTCTCTAGGATTTTTGATTTTTTTCAAGGATCATGATACCCTTATGTGACTATATATTTAAATTCAAGTTGAATAATAATATGCATCAAGAGGAAAGTTTATGATAAAGTTTTGTATTTTTTTAAAGGTGATACAATCTTCTAAAACAATAAGTAGTAAATAACTATTTCGAGGTCTAATAGAGAAACATAGTTCAAAATGATAATGATTATTATTTGTGAGATATTTTTGATATATTATTTGTTCGAAGAGATTGAGTGTGTATTTTCTTTTCTCACTATTATTTACTATGCCAATTAGGTAACAATGTATATAATCTATGATTCAGTGTTTTATAGCATATAATAATGAAGTACATATATTCAGACAATAGAGTATTCGACGGATATCTTTACATAAGCCTCGAAGTAACATCAAATTTATTTTTAATTTCAAGTTTGTTGTTGTTGAATTATACGTACTAGCTTGATTGAGAGTGGTATAGTTTTCTAATTATTATATATATTTTTACTTTTGATGAGATCACTTGTCAAGTGGGCTCTCCTAATAATTTTTGCTATTATGTAAAAATATTTGATGTATGAATTTTATTATGAGTGTTATTATATTTATTTTCAACTTTATTTAGTAAAAAAAAGACTTATAATTTTAATTATTATATCAAAAAAGTATTTGGATTGATATTTTTTGTATTTTATTTTTTCAAGTTATATTTTATTTTAGGTAAAAAAAACATTTGTTGTAAATGACAAGGTAAAGAAATATTCTATAAGAAGTATGCATTGAGAAGAGGTATATGATAAAACTTTGTACTTTTCTGAGAGGTGACATTTCCTAAAAAGTAAAAATAAAATTATCATGAAATATAGTATAGATATAGTTCAAAATGATAGCCACAATTATGTATGAGATATTTTTGATGCATCATTTGCTTGGGGAGATTAAGCATGTACTCTTTTTTTCTATTATTCTTTATTGTGATAATCATGTAAAAAGATATATAGTTTTTAGTTCAGTATTTTACGAGTAGATGAAACAAATAAAAGTGAATTGCTTCATTTTAAGGGAGAAAATTTAGGATAAGATCTCGACTATGTCATTTATTCAGTCAACATAACAATTAGTAGATATCTTTATGAAATCTTAAAAAAATTTTAGCTTATTTTTTTTTCAATGTTGTTTTGGACTTATACGCATCAACTTGACAAAGAGTGTTGTAATTTTGTTAATATTATTTTTGTTTCTTTTTTGTATTTTCAAAGAGAATACATGACAAATATGTTTTCTCAATAACTTTTATTCATTATATAAGAGTATTTAATATATTATCTTATTATAAGTGTTATTGTATTTATTTACAACTTTATTTTGTAAAAAAAGAACTTAATAACTTAATTATTATATCTAAGAAATATTTGAATTAATGTTAATTTATATTTTAAATTTTTATTTTTTTTGAGTTACATTTTATTTTGCGTAAACTAATATTTGAAGTAAAATTAGGGACAATTTTTATATTCTGTATTTACTAATTTTCATTGAATTAGTGTCATATGTTGTTTTTGATGTGTTCATTTTATTATTTTTCCAAATGATATTGAATAGAGATAGTGGTCTATTGTCATTTTTTAAATTGTTAATTGTAGTCTATCATTAATAATCATATCACACAATCATCACTTGACATTTACAAATGTCTCTAATAATAGCCATTAATTACTAACAATATGATAGTCTGATTTGCAAACAGGCAAGAACGTCCAATCTTTGGAATGTGAGTTTGATCCTCATGGATGCCGGAGGGAACAAAAAAATGGTAGCCATCAATTACCATGCACAATATTTAAATATTGATAAAAGTGATTTTTTTTTTGAGATAATTTTCTAAAATATATATATTTTTGCACTATTTTTTTTTGTCTAATTAAGTATTAGAATTTTAAGTTGTTTTTGATGTGCTTATAATTTTTTTTCTATTCAAGCATATGAATCTCTAATTTATAAATCTAGTTCTAATGACTTTGCAAATGGCTTGGGCACAATAGAGAAAAATGGTGCTACTATTAAAGTGTCTAAAATATTATTGTTTTTCTAGTTTTTTTGTTTATAGATGTTCGGGTCGAGACGAATGAAGAAATCAAAATTTCGGCGGTCTCGGACCTTTTCGTAGAATTTTTGTTATTTATATTATAATTTTTTATATTTATGTTTAAATTAATTTTTCTATCATAATTAAAATTATTGTCATTTTAATTTTTTATTTGTTTTTTTATTATATTAAATTTAATGTTTTTAAAATTATATATTAATTAATATTAATTAAAATAAAATTAAACTCTTAAAGATTAAAGTTTTAACTAAAATTTAAAAATAAATTAACTAAACAAAATTTAAAAAAAATTACTCACAATGCATAAAATCACGTTTGTCTTTTGATGTCCGTACTGTAATCGACAAGTCGTACTCCACACTCAAATCCCAAAAGTCGAAATGAAATGAGAGACCGAGAGAGTGAGAGAGAGAAACATTATAGAGCCTAGAGGAGACAGAGAGAAGATATGAGAGAGAGAAGATACGAGAGAGCGAGAGAGAAAAGTTATAATTTATGAATAAGAGGAGGCGCGTTTATAGATTTGAAAAAGTTTTTTTTAATCAATTTTTTTATAATTTTTTGAATTTTTTTAATGATTTTTAGGGGTAGAATTTCTAGGACCGTTAAATTTTCCCTTTTGGCCATTGGGGCCGAAATCCAATAGCCAAAATTTAAAAACATGAATTTTTTTTTTGGATTGTTGGGTCGGTTCAACTATCAAACCTACTCAAATGGTCACATGTTCTAGAAGCTAAAGCTTCTAGAACCTGTAGTTGGGGTTTTGGGCTCAGGCTGGGGGGGCTAACTGATGGGTTTGACCCCGTGTTGGGCTTGGGACTGATGGAAAGTCGAGCTCGAGGGGGGAGGGCAGAGTTTGGATCGTGCTGAAATATCATGTTTTCGGGCCATGCCTTGTCCGACACGAGACCCGGGTTACCTTGACATGACACGAAAAGTGTCGAGACCCAGCCCAACATGGTTATGGACCATTTCGTGCTGGTCTAGGCACTACTGAGTTTGGCCATGCCTCGGGTTGGGCCCGGACTGTACATCTTGTTTGACACCTTTTGGTGTGGAGTGCGATCTGTCGATTGTGGTGCGGACATCATAAAGGAAATGAAATATTATGCATTACAAGTATTAATTATTAAATTATGTTTAGTTAATTTTTTTTAAATTTAGTTAAAACTTTAAGCTTTTAGACTTGTAGTTTTAGTTTTATTAATATTAATTAATATATAATTTAAAAAATATTAATTACAATATTATAAAGAAATTAATAACAAATTAAAATGATAAATAATAATTTTAATTACAATAATGAAATTAATTTAAATATCAACATTAAAATTTTAATATGGATAATGATAACCTACGGAAAGGTCTTAGATCTCCGAAATTTTGTTTTTTCCAAGTCGTTTCGACCCAAACCCAAACTTCTAAAAAATAAAAAATTAGAAGAAAATTAATAGTTTTGATTCATTTTAATATAATATAAAACAAAAATATTTAAGGTACCAATGAAAAATTGACACAATATAAATATTATAAAAAAATGTTAACCTATAAGAGTTCTTGTGAGACTCAGTTCCATAAGAAGTATATCGAATAATGCACCAAAAGACATGATGCATTAGTTCCTAGGTAAACCTAGCTCAACAATAGGTTCTTTGAGGCTAAGATTCAATTCAGGCCCAATATTGATACCACAATGAGTTAGAGAGAAAATATATGATCAAACTGATTATCACGATGAGTCTTTTGATTAAATTTTTGGAGGATATAAGGGTAGTTGTATAATGCAGACTTATTTTTAGTCTGTATATCATAGGATTTCTTGATCTACAGCTAAGAATTACATACTAAAATACTATAACTTAAAAAAAGAAATAATAATTAATGAATTTAGGACATAATGAAATAATATTCATGATATTTGATATCTTGACTATTCACGATGATGCATCTTATGCATGCCTCACTGCCAACTATGTAGATTTAAAATAAATACTAAATAAACAAATATTAGGATTCTTAGAGATTATCTATTCTCATGATGTCACAGTTATTTATGAGTGCATAATGAGAATTTTTAGAGAATATAATATGTAAAATAGAATATTTAATATCATATTCAATAATACATCTAATAATGGAGTAGTAATTAACATGTTTGCTAGGACTATTAGAGACGAGTCATTATGAAAGATTTACACCGTCAGATGCATGTACCACGTCATTAATCTCATAGTACAAATAGAGATGAAAGTTATTTCCCATACTTTAGAAAACATACGTAATTTACTAAAATTTTTTCATATATTTTATATATAACATGAATTTGGTAGTATCTGTTTGTCTATGGGTATAAAGAAGAAATAATTTCTATCAGATGTGAGATATTATTGGAATTAAACATACATGATATTGGAGTCATGTGCTGGATACGAATACGTGATATTCGACAAAGTTAATAGTAAGAGTGATGAAATTATTATTTATGATATTGACTGAGTTATCGAAATTTTATTTATGAAAAATTTGAAGATTTTTTATGATACGCCGAACATGTGTTCGTTAGAGGTGTCAAATGGGTTGGGCAGGGCCTGCCTGATCCATTTTTTTCGGGTCCAATTGAGTTGGTGTGCTGTACATGACATGACACTGATTAGGTTGGGTCTTGCCTTTTTTTAGGTAATTAGGGTTTCAGGCGCCACACCTCCTTCGCTTGTCGAGTGTCACCACTTCGTTCTTTCATCGGGTGTCACTCAATGTGTGGTCACCCGTGTCGTGCCCACATGCTAGATACCTATGCTTAGAGGTGTCAAACATGCCATGCCGGGCCAGCTAGACTCATTTTTCCAGGTCCACTCGGGTTAACGTGCATTGCTAGGCATGACATGGTAATTTGGTGGGCATGCTCGACATAGTTTGTGGCCCGAAATCAACTTGGGTTCGGGCTGGTCATGACTGTTTTGGGTTTGGATAAATTTAGGTTAGGGTGAATTTTAAAAATTAGGGTTTGAGACTCATGTTGCCATGTCACCGTCTTCGTTGAGCTCGTCGAGCCATAGCCTATTAAATGACTTCGTGTCGTCCCCTATCTGGCATCGTTTTTTCAGCCATCAGGCCAGTCATTCATGTCGTGCTCATGTGGGCCATGCCAGGCCGAAGACCCTCGGCCTGGCATGAGCACGGGTCTGCACCGTGCTGGCTAGGCATGGCTGATTCTGGCCATGCCTCGGGCTGAGACCTGGTTGCCCGACTTGTTTGACACCTATCCGTGATGTGCTTGGCATGGCATGTGAGCCGGATACCCTCGGCACGGCATGCCATGATTCTTGCCGAGGGTCCGCCCGGCATGGCCCCGGGCACGGTATTGTAGCATGTCATGCCGGGCTTTGGGTCTGGTCTACGTTGCCCGATCAATTTGATATCTATAGTGTTCTTCAGTTTATACTCTTATCATTTGCATTGTACTCAGGTAAATTTGCAATATTAGTAGTATTAGCATGCATGAATGATTGAGAGGATTCGAGTTTGAGTATCCAGAATCGTGCTGTGACTATAGTAAAAGTGGAGGAGCTGGTTGATGCCTATGATTTTTGGAACTTTGATGATGATTGATGACTGAATTGAGATTGAGATATTGATGATTGAGCTGAACCTACTTTACTGCATATGACATATTGCTAGTGATACTAATATCATCATTGATCATATGCTGATAAGATTTATCATTTTTATATATTATTTTTAGATTATCTTTGTTTATTTATTTTTTTCATTTAATTTTAAGGCTTGAGGTTACTATTTTTTTAATATGTTCTTTTTTTATTTAGACATTTTTTATGGGATAGGATTCATGTTTTATATCTATGAGTTTATCTTTTATGTATTATTTTTTATCTTTTATTTATTTAATCTTGTTCTTAGTTTGTTAATTATTATATTGTTATTTTTACTTGTTTTTAATTGTTAGTTATTTTATTAATTTTTTTAAATTTATTTAATTATAGTATTAAATTTTTAAATTTATAATAATTTTGAAGTTTGGGATGTCCCAATTCCTAATGGCCTGAACCCAACCCAAACTCTCCTTGATCTGACAAGTCTAGGCACGATCTGGCCCGAACTAGTTATAAACTGGGCTGGCAGGACATTTTGAACCGGCTTTGCTCAAGCCATGCAATGCCAGGTACTACACGATTGCTCGATTGGGCCACCAAAAAATGACCATGCCTTGCTCGGTCCATTTGGCACCTCTAGGCAGGGCAGGCATAGGCCAAGTGGACTGCACTCACTTTACAGTTCTGGGTCACGGTGGACCGTGCCAATGTGCCACAGACCTGGGTTGTGTTTAGCCCGACACGAGACTCGACACCCTCTAGCCTAGCAGGACACGAGCCGTGCCTTGTATTGGCGCCCACGTCTTTCATGCCACAAACTATGGCCTGTAAAGGTTTGAGCTGCATCGTGAGCTGGCCTGAGGTTGATCAAAGCATGACTTTGAACCAAGTTATGCTGTTCTAAGCACGATTGAATCATGCTGTACCTCATGCTTTCCTAAACTCCTCGGTCCCGTTGACACATATAGAATGAGATCAATGAACTCGAAGTTTTTACTGTAAAGATCGTACTGTTAAGTTGAGTTTTCTTGAGATTTAATACATAATATTTTTTAGTGTATTGATTTACATACCTCTTAAGATGATCAATATTATTAATTCTCTTATATATATATATATAATATACTGTGTTGTTCTTTTTTGACACTCTTAATATTCTTATTTTTTAATTATGTTAAAATGTGGTTAGGGGTGTAACCGAGCCGAGTCGAGCCTAGTATTAGGCAGGCTTGGTTCGGCTTTGTTTTAAAGGAGTAGGCTCGAGCTTGTTTATGAGCTGACGAGCCGAGTTTGAGGGTACTCGGGCTCGACTCGTTTAACTTACGAGCCTGTTCACGAGTTTGGTTCACGAGCCTGATTAACGAGCTTGCTCACAAGCCATTTTACGAACCTATTTATGAGCTGACGAGCTGAGTTTAATGGTGCTCGGGCTCGGCTCGTTTATCTTACAAGCCTCAAAATGATGTTCACGAGCATGTTCACGAGTATGTTCACGAGCTTGATTCACGAGCTTGTTCACAAGCCTGGTTAATGAACTTGTTCACGAGCCTATTCACGAGCCTGTTTACGAGCTGACGAGTCGAGTTTGAGGGTGCTCAGGCTCGGCTCATTTAACTTATGAGCCTCAAAATGATGTTCCGGCTCGGCTCGTTTAACTTAATAAACGAGTTCGAGCGAGCTTCTAATGAGCCGAACGCCGAGCAGCTTGCGAGAAGCTCGGCTCGGTTACATCCCTAAATGTGGTCAAATTATTGAAACATGTTTATTTTTAAATTTTTAAAGTAAATGGCTTGAGATTATTAGAGAACTTAATTTTAATTTAATATTTTTTGGTTGAATTATTATTATTATTTATGTTTAGGATTACTTTCTTTTTATTAATTTACTAAATATAAATTATTAATATTTTATTTAATTGATATGTATTTATATTAATTTAAAATTCTAAATAAAATAAAATTATTATCATTAAATTGTAATGTGTATTTTAATTTTCTTTGTGTATTAGATAATTTGGATGTTGCACATTGTATTCTCACACTTAAATATAGCTAGTCACGAAACTCTTGGATACTAGTGGCATTTTGCTAAGTAAAATAAAAAAGTTAACTATTTAAAAAAATCCTAAAAATTGGAAATAATATTAATTTTAGACCATTGAGAGGAAAGGAAAAGAATTGATAAAATAATTGTGAAAAACTTAAAATGTGAATTATGTATTAATATAAAATTCTTTTGATTAATTTTGTTTATTTTTTTAATAAAAAATTGGCAAAATTTTGATAATAATCAGATTTTTACCTAAGAGTCATTGAAAATAATTTGACTACTCAAATGAAATTATTATTTATTTTTTAATTTTTATTGACAATTGGCATGACAACAATAGACACTGTTCTGGCACAGTCATTATTAGGCCTCGATGGAGCCTAAATAGCCAAAAAATAGCTTGTTGACAGATCAAGCCATTAGTTTTGCTCCACACCTGATTTTTTAAAAATTAGTTGTGTTTTAGATAGTATCATGATGTGCTTGTTGACAGACCATTCCACATGATGTGCTTGGAACGACATGAGGCACGAAAAGTGTCGGTTCAACATGGCACGAGTTGTGGCATGGACTGGTACGACCACTAATTAGGCATGGTTTTAGATATTATCGTGTTGTGCCTGACACTACTACTTCATGCTTTTGGCCCACTTGACACTTCTAGGCACTTGACTACCAAAACATGTTGATTATGTGCTCTTAGCTAGGATATTTATTATTGAATAATTTGAAGATTTTGGAGTCGGGCATCAAAAATATAATTTCTATTAAATTTGAGATGTATTAATTTAGAAATCAAATTAGAATTTTTTACTTGCCACATTAGGAAGGTATTAAGAGAGACATTCCAATTGATTCATTTAGATATTTGAGAATATTATTGGATGATCATATATGATGAACTAAAATATTTTATTACATTTGTTGGTGATTGTATTAGGTGTACATAATTTTTGATTTTAAAATAAAGATTTTAAATTATTTATATTTATAAAATTTTATAATTTAATAAAAATATATTATAGTCGTGATATTAAAATATTAAAAAAATGATAATGTTCTTGAATTTATTTTTATCAATTTACCTATTTTTAATATCGTAACCAATTGATTCATTTAGGAGATTGTGATATTAAAAATACAATATTAGGAGAGATACATTCTAATTGATTTATTCAGATATTTGAGAATCTAATGCGATGATAACACATGATAAGTTAAAATATTTTATTTTATTTGTCGGGTGATTGTACCATATGCACATGACTTTTGATTTTAAAATAAAGATTTTAAATTGTTTATATTTGTGATTGAATCAAAGATGTGTTCTAATTAATAACCATTATTACATATATTTTGGCACTCATATTTTTGTACTATGAATTTTAGTTTATTGCTTTCTTTTGATAGCTATAGAACTATCGTTATTATTTTTGAGATTTTTAGCTACCCAAGATAATGATATGTTATATTAGATGAATTAAATGCAATCATTTTCAATTATAAATGAGATTTTGTTCTGAAGCCTTTAGTTAAGCATGTAGTGGGATGCAAGTGGGTATGCACAATGAGTCACTAGAGTTGAAAGGAAGGTTGATTAACTGAAGGTCAAATAGTTAGGAGATTTATATAGACTTGTGATATAAATTATTAAGATATTTTTGTTTTCATCGCGACTATGATAACTACTATTATGTTATTGCCCTTTGATATTGCTTCTCATTGGTGGACTATATATCAGTCGAATGTGAAGAATATATTTACTCACAATGATGTTGAAGAGAAGATATTTGTGCAGTAATTTCTAGATTTTATTATTTCATGGAGTGCAAGCTTTGTGTGTAGATTATAAAATATTCTTTATGGACCAAACCAATTTTGTAATGTGTAATTTATTAAGTTCTTTTTAATATTTATTATTTTTGGTTTTAAAAGTTATGTATCAGATTATTCTTGTTTTTATTAACATAAATCAGAGGGATAATATGCGATATTAGTAATATACATTGGATATATTTCAACCGAAATTATTCTTGTAGATCATGTTTTATTTGAATGATTTGAGATATTTTAATAATTTCAATCATTGAAATCACACACTTAGATGGTATGATATTTTTTTTCTTAGAGAAGTATTTTATAGATATTTTATTTAATCTTGATATGATAGGATGCACACTAGTGACCCATCATTTGTAGACTTGTGCATATGTATCCATTCGTTCCCTAGTTTACTCTTCTAGATGTAGGAGAATAGTAAGAAAACTAAACAATCTAAGAGTGATCAGACTCTATATTCCTTATGTTATTAGTATAATCAGTCATTTTTAAATTTTTTTTAAACATATTTATATGAATATAATTCTTAAGATTTACAAGTTTGTAAAGATATCTATAGGATAGATGTGTCAAATGGGCCATGTCATGCTATGCTAGTACGATCCAATTTTTTTAGGCCTATCTGGTACACCATATCGTGCTGACTCAGTTTTAAAAGGGAGCAGCTCAACAAGACCCATTCACATGCCTTTTGGGCAGATCATGATGGGTCGTGCCAAACTGGGTTAGGCTTGACCAGGCTCACTCGGTTCAGACCAGACTATTCTGGTTCTTTCTAGGCTAGTTTGGAACTGGCCTGCACGGGCCAGTTGTACTTGGTCTTGCCGTGCTGTGCCTTCAATGTCAAAATGATTGGCTCGACACGGCTTGTGGCACATCCAAACACCCTTCTGAACTGTGCCATGTTGCGGGCCATGCCCGGGCCATCTGACCCAAGTGACACATCTACTCTAGGATGTGAGATTTTGTTTAAAGATTAGGGATATATTTTGTTAGAAACATATTCAAATCTATTTGGGATTTACCAATTATAAATATGAGATTATGTGTGATTAAAAAAAAAGTTGTGTTGGGTCGGCAAGACCTTGTTTTGCGTGGCCTATCCAGGCCATAGTGCCATGCCAGCACATAAGCTTATTTTCAAACTGAGGCATGTTTATTGTGCTAGGTAGGGTAATTCTGGACCATACCAGCACTAATTGGTCCATGGGCATGGTTCTTGCTTGGCTTGTCACCTGCCTAACCTAGCTATCATGGTGCAGCACAATTCAGTTGCAGTTAGCCTTCGTCTAAACTAGGGTCCCAGACGAGCCAGGTGCTCAGGCTCCCATGGCCAGGCCCCTGGGCACCTGGCTGGTCCACAGCTATTGCTTCAAGGCCTAGGCCCTGAACTACACTCTGCATGACTACAATGCAATTGCCCAGGCCCAGCCCAGTGAAAGGATGGCAGTGGCAGTGTACTACAATC
This sequence comes from Sapria himalayana, assembly GCA_029783825.1. NCBI lineage: Eukaryota > Viridiplantae > Streptophyta > Magnoliopsida > Malpighiales > Rafflesiaceae > Sapria > Sapria himalayana. Next base: position 1,189,587 of record JAREIK010002450.1, on the reverse strand, counting down.
TAATTCTGTATATATTATATAAAATATATAAATATAATTATTTATAAAATATGAAACTTGAAATTTTGAATTAAAAATTTTAAATGAATGATATTAAAACAAGTTTTTTTATTTCAAAGTGAAATTTAAATGAAAATACATTAAAGAAATATAACATAATAACATAATAACATAATAACATAAATGATAAACATATATATTTTGACACTTACAAAATAAGATGATATTATAATCTTTTAAAAAGAAAAAAAAAATAAATGGCAAAATCATAAAGTGATAACTACTAAAAGATTGCCGGTTATATGTTATTTTGATTAGTTATGATCTTCATAGTTTTAAGCTTTAACATATGCAACATTATTTGTATTTAGTGGTAGTGTTTGGACTTGATCCTAAAGATTTATTAGTATATTTTCTAATCATTTAAGTAAAAAATTGCTTCTATAATATTTGGTTGTGATGTGATTTTTTTATTTAAAATAATACTTAAAATTTTTATGATTTCTATTAATTTAATATATCTAAGTTCTTAATATCTATATGTGATAAGATAAAATAATAATTAATATCTAAATATTTTAATAATTCACATATTTTCAATGACCCATTCTATTATTTATCATATCTAATAAAATTAAAAAGTTATTAAATTAGAATGTAATTTTAATCTTTATTCATAAAGTCTTGTAAAAATTATTGTACTTATTTTTATAATATTTTAATAAATTTTCTAATTGTTTATAAATTTTATATTCTTGTTATTGTGGTCAGTTAATGCATATATATATTTCATTATATTTTTTACTCTTTTAATTTTAATCATAATATTTTTACAGATAGCTAAATAATAAAAAGAAGAAATGATAATTCAATATTTTATATTTATTTTTTAATCTCAATAGTCATGTTATCAAAATATGAGTATTCTTTATATTGGTTAAATAATTTATTGATGTTGCATATATATCTAAATGTAATATATAATGTGAGACTATATAGATGAATACAAATTAATTATCTCATAAAAAAATTTAATAAATATAAAAAAAGAAAATTTTACATCCGAATCTAATTGATTAATTATTATTTAATTAATTTTATTATTAATGAAGTTGAATATTACATATTGATAGCTAAATATAAATATAATATTGGGTATATTGAATTCTAATGTTATTTGATATCCAATGGAATTTTATCTTCCTAGGTCTATTGACTTATATAAATTTTAAATTTTTATAATTTGTTAGTTGTTTAATATATTTTAATATATTTCTAATTTATTCTGATAAGATGATATTATTTTAAAGTTTGATTATAAATTTAGGTTAATTATGTGACATATATCTAATATAAAAAATTTCAGCTCAGATTTTTTCTAATGATTTTTACAAATATACTTATAATGATCATATTATTTGAAATATTATTAAATATAATATTATAAATTTTGTTATGTATTTCTTATTTCTTAAAGATATTCAAAAAATTTTTATATATGATAAGGTCATTATGAAACCAAATAGTTTCATAAAATTCTAATATTTTTTTATTTGATCTCAACTTAAAATTTACAAAATTTGTGATTATACATATAAAAAGATTATCATCATGACTAGTTCATATATCAGATTTCATCAATATCACATCAATATATTCTCTAAGTTAATTAATTATTAATTATTTTTTAAATTTATAATTTTTTATTACGTTAATTTTATAGATTGACATAAATTAAGCTGATTGAATATTTTTGTGCATACAATAAATTACTTTTGGATCCTCTACAAATTGAATTGGGAGACTTGTATCAACAAATAAAGCTAACAATATTTTCTCTAGCAAACATGTGATGATAAATAAATGTGGTATGAATCTGAAATTCATCCAAATTTAGTAATCTTGCTGTTAAGTTGAATTTGCTTATTATCTATTGTATTATGTTTTTTAAAATATTGTTTGACATGTATTCTAAGGTTTTCAGTCTAACTATTTTTTTTGTAGTTATAATTTTTTTATAATATCTATATTGGGTCAAATCTCTATTATTTTTCTAATATTTTTATTTTGAATTATGTTAAAATAATTTTAAATTTGAAATATTTTTTTATGTTATTGAAAGAAATCAATCTTAGACTTTTTACTTGGGTTGTCATTATCTAGATGTAATTCATCTATAATATTAATTTTCTTTTCATTATAATTACTTGTTAGCATTTTCAGAGAGTTAAAAGTAGATTTTTTTAATTATATAATATTTAAAGTAGAAAAAAATTGAACAATAGATATGTATCTTATAAATTTAGACTTGTAATTATAATTATATGAATGTGGATCATGATTTTCCGGATCAAGTGTCATTTATCATTAATTATAAATTATAAATATTTATGAAATAAATAATCCACAATAATATTATATTTTAAATAAAAAAATTTAGAGATTAACGATTATTTTTATAGAGAGATATTTATAAGATAAGAAGTGATTATTTTGATTGAGATGAAGAATAAATAATATAAATTACTTATTTATAAAAATTTTTAAAAGTTAAAGATTTTTTTTTGTTTTTTTTGTTTTGATTTTTAATGAACATAATCTTTATGTTTGTTGAATTTTATCCATCAATGTTGGATGTAAAAACCAATGTAATAAATATTGAACCTGTTATACATATATTCTAAGTTATTGTTATTTATTCTTTGAAAAATAAAAAAATCTAAGATCTAAAATGAAAAAAAGTAATCAAGTAAAGTGTATATTCTTATTAATAAAAATAAAAAAAATATTTCAAATTATCTTGAGTCTCACCTCTAGTGAGTTCTCAAATGTGTAAGTGAATCATATCTTATGGATCCTTGCTCACACATATCTATTGGATAAGATAAGAAACTCTAATATGCTATTTCATTTGCATTTCTCACAATCTAGTGTAGGGATATCATTAATACTATAATATAATATTCTCATCTTAGTTAGAGATGATTGACGAAGTTAAGAATATACAAGAAGTAGATTAACATCACTCAAACATTTAGTAGAGAACTTAAACATAGAAAAGAACATACAACTAATCATGCTCATTCTAAAATAGTCTTTTTTGAAATCTTTTGATTATGCTAAATAATATTAGTAGTTAGGAAGATGATAGCAGATTGAATTGTTTAACAAGATAACTCATAAAAAATATATTTGGATATCCTATAACAAATAGAAGATGAGAAAAGAATAAAATACTAAGTTGAATGCTGACATATTCAAGCATTTTAGATAACTTATCATTGATTGTAATAAATTTGAAAAGCAAGAAAAGAATATAGTAAATAAAAAATGATTATCTGTGATGTAACTTTTGTTCTCTAAGACAATAACTTGGAAGTTTGGTGTGAAAAAGATAATAAGAGCTATAATACTTGAAGAATGAGAAGTATTCATCACTATCTTTGACTCCTTTAATAAGCTATAATGTTTTCATTTTTTTTTGAAAATAACTATTAATAATTTTTCTTGGTACGATAACTCATACAATATCGTTATCATGTTGAGGATCTCCTGCCTCTTATTCTATTACGACAATTATTCTTTCTATCTCTAATGTATGCTATATAAAATGTCTCATTGAAATTTTGTATATCTCACAAGTATAAGTATTGAATTGTTTGATAATAGATCTTTGAATTAAAATGAAAAGCATGATCACTCATAATAATATAATATCAAGCAATATTATAATGTAGAAAATACAAGAATATCATGTCAAGATGTTGCTATTTTTTCTTTTCCCTTGTAGTTACATATATCTCCATAGGGAATATCAGGGAATTGAGCGGTTATGTATGAAAAAATGAAATATGCGGTGATCTGCTTTGACTCTTTAGGTTTTTCTATTCTCAATCTAATTAGCTGAAAAATAATATCATATACCTGAAAAGCCTACAATGAATAAAGTAATGTTGCAGGCTCTCATAACATCTTGTATGCCGTGCAAGATGTTAAATCAAAATGCAATCTTATCTCAATGGATTGCCATAAGACAATCAGAAATCAATGGAGCTTGGACTTTAGGTATTTTCGAGATCTACCTTTTATAATTATGATAAACGACAATCACATAATGACAATCTCTTTTATCTCGTCATCTAGAGGGTCATTTGTTAGGTGGTCAAACTTTTTATGATTGCAAAATCACATTGAAACTCAAACAAATCATTATGTATAACTCTTTTGTCTTAGCTTTCACATGGCAATAACAAAGTTTTTTATTTTTTCTATTAGTTGTAATAAGTTATAATACACTTGCAATACACAGTCACACCTCACTTCATACACACTACTTCACTGTTACATATTGCACATGCACGATTGCACCATACATACTCTACTTGAACAGCACACTACACTACATGATTACACTGTATTGCACATACACACTGCTCACCTATTATACTCTGTACACTACATGATTACACTTATTATTGTTGCACACACTTTATGCGTGTTACTTGCACATGTCACACACATTGTATGCAGTCATGCACATCATCGATGCACTATTTATACCAATGCCCTCTTTGTTGCATGCAGTCTTAGTTACCGCATTGACATTGTTTCACTTTCACCCATACTATTCTAAGGTATTTGTAAATCCTTACTCTAATACCATGATAGAGTCACAAGTAAAAACTCATTATATATATGAACTAACATAATCTTACATTTCTCATGAGGATTACTCAAGATAACACCTTAATAAACATAAAAAACAGATGAATTGGGATAGTCCCGTTGAGTGCTCCAATCAATAAGTAAAAATGAACTAAATACAAGAAAACCACAATATGAACAATTTCGAGATTATTGGATTATTTAATTCTAGTTGAAAGGAAATATTGCTAATTTTGTTGACATACCTTGATTTTAGGTATATTGTATTTTTAATTTTTTAATGATATTTTTGAATGCTGACACTATTTTGTAATATATTTATAAATGGAAAATCAAATTACTGCATTTTGTTTTTTTTTTGTTTTTTTATACTTTGCAAACTATTTGTTTCCATTAAAAGAGTTCAGTCTGATATTTTATTTTTCTTGTTGTTTATATAAATAATATTGTTATTATTATTAAGAATAATTATTGGATATTGAATGAAAAAATAATATATATTAATAACATAAAATGAATAATATGATGTGTCTATATATGTATATATATTACTGTGGCAGCTGCTTTAGTTTTTTTTATAATTATATTAATTTTATGATATGAGAATCCAACTTATAAGTTGCTCCAATAGTTTTTCTTTGTTTACATGGGGTCAGGTTTCACTTAATTGTACATATGGAAAATTTATACATATTTTTTTGAGTCTTCTTTTATCATGATATTATAATTTGGGTTTGCACATCCTAGAAAGAGAGTACACAATAGTTTGTGCATATGTATTTGCATCTGATAGTGTTTATGTGGATAACATTGTGCACACAATGTGTGTGATGTGGCAACAATATGTACATGACATGTGGAAAAGTTCAATGATTAATCTTAAAAACTCAAAAAATAAAATATGAATGTATCATTAATATATGATACTAATAATGGATTGTTTCAACCCATATGATGAGTGTTGACATCCATAATATAAAAGTAAAGAAAAAAAAAATAAAAAGTGACTTAAACTTTGATTTTCACTTTTGAGATGATGTGTAAATATTTAGAATATTAAATTTTGAGGAAACATGAGCTGAAGTCTTTTTTTGGTTTTTGCAAAAATATCTATTGACTGATCGATTGTATAAATGTTAACAATATCAATAGTTCTATCTTGAATTTTTTTTATGAGAAAGAAATAATTCACTTTTATGTATTTTATTCATTTGTAAAATATTTAATTGAATGCTATATGTCTTGTAATATGATTGTCACAATAAAGAGTTGTGAGAGAAAAGTGTGGATACACAATCTCTTCAATAATATGTTTGATTTAAAGTAGTTCATAAATGATTGTTGCTATCATCATGAACTCTATCTCTATGTCGAATATTGTAGAGGTGTTAAACAGGCCGGGTTGAGCTGGCCTGACTCATTTTTTTGAGCACAACTGGGCTTGAGTGTCTTGCTTGGCACGACATGGTTTCTTGGAGGGCAGGCCCAACACGACCAGTGACCCGAAATCTACCCGGGTTTGGGATGGTTTGGGTCGGGATGGTTCGGGTTGGGTTGGATCTTTTTTATGGAATTAGGGTTTTGGGCGCCGTTCTATCGTTCCGCAATCACCCATCGGGTGTGCTGAGCCGTCGCCCGTCGGGCCTGTCGAGTTGTTGCCTGTCGAGCATGCCGAGCCGTCGCCCGTCGGGCATGCTGAGTTGTTTCCTATCGAGCGTGCCGAGCCGTTGCCCTTCGGGCATGTTGAGTCGTTGCTAATCGGGTGTTGCTCGGTGCGTGGTCACCCCTACTGTGCCCACGTGCCAAGCACCCATGCCTTGCCTGGCACGACACGCCGGCTGAAAACCCTCGGCACAATACAACACGATTCGTGCCGAGGATCCGCCTGGCATGGGTCCGAGCTCGGTACTATGGCGTGCCATGTCGGGACAGGTATGGCTGAACCGTGCCAGGCTTCAGGCATGGCCCTTGCTGCCCGACCAGTTTGAAACATTTAGAATATTGGTATATTGTTTCTCTTATTTTTTATGGAGATCAGATTATCTCCAATAAAAGTATAAAATCTTTTAGTCGATCTCTTATTGGTGCAATTAATTACTCAACTCGAATCTAAATATTCGATTAATTGAAGGTTTCTGTGATCATTGAAAGTAATATCAAGTTATGAAGATTTTTTATGTATCTAATTATGTGAAGAGCTGTACAATAATGAATATATTATACTGATTGCATAAGTTATATCTTATCTGATAATAATTAAATAGTTAATTTTTTATATAATTCTTTTATCTGTCATAAAGTCAACTAGAAGAGTTTTTATGTGATTTTTTAGTCAAGAGAATCTTGACCATTTGACGAGGACTCTCAATGACAAGACAAAGGTGTTTTGGTTAATGAATGATTATTAATTATTACTTACCTTGTTGTTTTCATATGTTGATATGTGGTATAGCCTCGTAGCTGATGGATTTGAAATAAGAAGAGCCAAAAGAGCAGGAACAAATTATAACTTATTCTATTCATTCCACATAGACTATCTAATTTTTAGAGGTATTCTTAATAGAGATGGATGTGACTATGAGTGAGATAGAGAGAACTTAGTATAATATTATTGTATTTTCTTATTGATAACTTTGTGGGATTTTGTTGTTAGAATCTAAGTAATCATATTTTTTTTCAGATCAAAGATTTTTTTGTTGTCCAATTTAATATATTTATCCTTGGGTTAGATAGAGATCCCGGCGAAGAGATATCTTATACTACTTATCTTTGAGACATGAGGAGTATTGATCATAGTTAGAGGCATCAAGTGAGGTGGGTAGACTAAATTCGACATGAGCCACTCCACAAAAATGGCGTGCTGGCCTATGACACTTTCAGTGCCATATTTTAAATTTGTAGTCCTTTTATAATGATTACTTGCATACATGTTACACCTTAGAGTTGATAGGACTATGATCAGTTGATGTCATGTTGCTTGTTGGCAAGGAAAATAACTAATGCACAAAAAAATAAAAAATAAACAAATTTTTTAATCAAAGTTGTTTGATGAAATTCAACAGAAAATTAGTATAAGTTTGATAGCTATCAGATTTCTGTGCTAAAAAACCAAAAAAAAAAATACTCATCAGAAATTTGATTGCTGTTGAATTTTTGCAGCAGCCTAGGGCTAGCTGTAAGCTGCCAAGGAGCTAGGTAATAGCTACCTGCATTAGCTTGACCCAACTTGACTAGACAATTCCTAGCAAGATCAAGTCCACATCCATCCCAGCTGGGCCATCGGGCCATGTTGAGCCTACCTCTATTAGTTTCGTTCTAGCATGGTGGTACGATTGAGCCACCATAATTTGGGCCGTGCCAACTTGACATTGCTTTGTTGACACCTATAGTTATGGTATAGGAAATTGAATGAGATTTTAAATACAATGCACACATTGTAGTAAGAATATTCAAATGAGGAATAATTATTAAGAGTTATTTTTAGATAGAAGACTAAAATGTTGTAACTTATTGTGTGAGATATTTTTTCTATGAATCTATTCAGAGTCCTAATAGAGATCCCTTCATTGTGATCATTCCTAGAAAATAATTTGTAAATATTCTTGTTTGTAACACAATCAAATACTTTCATCCTTTAGATATTACAATTCTCATAACCTATTTATTCATTCTTAATTTTTGGATAATTGATAAAGACGCAAATTGTTATATTATATATGCTTGTTCATTATTTATATTTTTTCTTATTTATTCTCCAAAGATCATAATAACTAATGCTTAAATATATGTAGGATTTGAAAATAATAATATTCAACTCGATTATTTATTTATCATTTGAGTTTTATTTATTATTGAATGTTCGGATAATTTTTTTTGTGAGTTATCTGGCTAAATAATCTAATTTTGATATTTTTTTTGCATAATAATTTTTTGAAGAGTATAAGATTTTTAGGAAGACTTTCTTCAAAAATAAGAAAGATGAATCTGAGTGTCTATAATCATTTGTTTATTTATTTTTAACTTGGTCATTCATCACTATGAAAAATGAGAATTTTGAATCTCAATAGTTGTAAATATATCTTTTTTTTATATTGTGAGGGTTTTTAGATATAAAAATATGCTAAAACTCCATATTTTACTCATTAGACATGTGTGAGTTCATACTCATTTGAACCGATTCATTTATTTATTTGAGGATCTAATATAGTTGATACTTGAGATGACATGATATATTTTATTATTTTCATTAATGATTGAATGCATTTCACTTGATTTTATCTTCTTCTAACTGTAACTAAAATTTATTTTTATTGTTAGCTATTCATAAAATAATTTAAAATTAATTTAATATAAATATAAAGATTATAAGAAATGACTATTTATGAGTATATGTTTGATAAATTTAATACATATAATCATGATCACAAGATTATTCATTAAATTTTTTGTACTAGTATATTCTCATAAAATGATATTGTAAAAAGGAAGAATAAATATTTAGTTGAAATAATTGAAATAGTTTTTTATGATATAAGTGCTAAAGATGTTTGTGGAGAGATAGTTTTAATTAATAATTAACTAATCGATTGAATATTTTTTTAGTTCTTATTATTTATTTTTTTTATCTTTAATTTTAGAGAATGATTGTTCTATTCATTAATTAACATTTTTGTGAGTACTTATTTTTTTAAGATTTTTTTTTTGAAAAAAAATTATTTTTCTTAATGATTCTAGTACTTAAAAAGGATATATGTATTATTTGTGTGAGATTGATAGATTATTAATTATGTTTTTAATATTTTTTTGAGTACGACTCATTCTTTAGTGAGTTTAAACTAAGATTTTAAAAGTGACATTTAAATCACCTATTATTCATTCCTTGGTTGGAGTTTCTTTTGGGTCTCCAACTAGGAGGGAGTATCATCCTTTAATTATTTTTAATTCGTTGTATCATATTATGATGTTTTTTCTTTCAAGTCATCATATATATTAATTAATATATAACATATTGATTTTGCATATAGAGGTTTTCTTGCAACAAGATATTTTTTTCTATTCTAGATGTGGTCGTAGCTTATGAGTCTCTGTCAGTTCCAATTTCAAAAGAGTTGAGAGCTATGAGACTTGATTACCTAGAAATGAAAGAAAAATTATTCGGGAAGATGTAAGATCTTATAGTTGACTCTTTAAATCTTAATCTTTAGATTTATCTCTAGAAGAAATAGAGCAGTTTAACACACAATCCTATTTTATAAATATAATTGTATTATTTTTGTTTTCTTTTCTCCTTCTCTCTTGTTTCTCTTCATGATATTAGGATTTTTGTTTTCATTTTGAGATAGAGGTGGAAAATGGGCGAGCGGCCAAACTCAAAAAAAATTGGGCACGAAACAAGATGATCCGACTAAATTTAGTCTTGGAGGATAGATTCACATGTTGCAAAAGTGAGTGACACAACAAAATTGATGCACTAGCTTGCTCATGATGAATTTGGCTTAGATTTCTTTGCAGATAGATTGTTATAAGGAATGACTACTTTAGAATATATGTTTGTTTTTTGTACTTATAGTATTGATCACGATATTATTTACTAAATTTTTTGTGCTAGTATGTCCTTGCAAAATTGGACAATAGAAAATAAGAATAAATATTTAGTTGTTATAATTAACATACTTTTTTTTTGGTAGAAGTCTAGAAGATATTTTTTGAGAGATATGGTTTAAACTAATAATTACTTGATCGATTGAATATCTTGGTTTTTTCTTATTATGTATTTTTTTATATTTTCCATTTTTAATAGAAATTATTCAATTTATCACTTAAAATTTTTGTGAGAATTTTTTTTAGGATTTCTCCTTGAGACATGATAACATGTCTTCTAAGATGGTAAAATATGTTTTTCTTAGTGACTATAGTCTCCAAAATGTGTGTGTGTGTGTATATATATATATATTTATTATTTGTCTGAAATTGATAGAATATTAATTAGTATTATTATTATTATTATTATTTTTTGAGTATTACTCATTTTTTTAAGAGTCTAAGCTATTTAAGGATTTAGAAGTGATAACTAGAGTACTGTCTTCATTCCTTCTTTAAAGTTTCTTTTGGGTCTCTAACTAGAGGGAGTATAACCCTTTAATTACTTTTCAATTTGTTAGTTATATTATTATGATTTTTCTTTCAAGTTGTCATATGTATCAATAAATATGTAACATTGATTTTTGAGAGATTGACTTTTTTGTATAAAGAATTTTTTTTAGTCTAGATGAGGTAGCAGCCTTTGAGTTTATCTCTATTATCAGCTTCAATTTCAATTGAGATGGGAGCTACGAGACTTGATTATATATGTCCTTGAGTTTGACTTTTTTTAATTAAAAAAATTTGTAGAATTTATTTATATTAAGAAAAATTTCTCGAGAAGATGTAAGATATTGTAATCGATTCTTTTGATCTTAATCTTCTGATTTATTTCTGTAAAAAATAAAATAGTTTAATTCATAATCCTATTTTAATAATTAGTCATATTTATTTTATTTTATTTTTTTTTTATTTTTCTTGATGATTTTAGAATACATGATTTTTATTTTGAGATAAAAGTGACTAATGATTTGGGTGTCCCATGGGAAAAATTGAGCATGGCACGATATGTCTTGACCAAAATTTGTTGTGGAGGATCAGCCTAGTTCTCCAATGGGAGCAATGTTAGGGTGACACAACTCATTTTTTTTGGTCTACCCGTGCCATGTGCAATGCTGGGCACAACATAGTTTTCAGCATTGATTGTGTTGTGCTGCCACAATTCTAAAAAATGGTATTCCGGCCAACCTGTTGGCCCTTTGGTTACCCGGGTCATGCTGTGCCGTGCCAGGCTGGGTTGGGCTGGGTCAAACTCAACATACCATGCATTAGGCATGACTCGAAATCAAGCTAGCCTGGGTTTGGTCCATGCTAGTTTAGTTTGGAAATGTTGGCTGAAATTGGCCTGGATGGGTCAATTTGCAGGGCTGTGCCATGCTGCATCATTTTCGGCCCTCATGCTAGAAACCTCGACTCGGCCTAAGTCATGCCATGAGCTGGCCAATGTCTGTTTCAGACACGTGCCTGGGTTGCATGTCTTGTTGGATACATCTAGATCAGCCCACATGTTGCAAAAACATGTGACATGACATGATTGACACACTGGCCTTCCTAGGATGAATTTGGCCCGGGTCTTCTGGCAAATGGGTCATGTTCGAGTCATGCTTTAGGGCGGCTTGAATTCAGACCTGAGTATGATGTGTGTAATTCATGTGCTATCTTTTTAAAAGACCATGGATCAAATCGAGCCGAACATGTCAGTGGTGCTCATCTCTGACTCAACTCAGCCGTGGTCTTTCGATGCAAATACTAGTTGTTCATTTGTGCTGTAATTAGCTGGTAGTGGATAGCCTGAGTTTAAGCATCGCAGGAACTTAGGCTAGTGTTGTAAGAACCCATGGTACCATTGCACGAACCTAGGCTAGTGTTGCATGAACCTAAACTTGCATTGCATAAACCTAAGCTAGCGTGGTATGAACCTAGAATAGCTTGGAACAAACACAAATGTCTTTGGGTTAGCCATGTGCTCGTGCAAAGCATTGTCCTGCCTTGAGCTGGGTCAGTAATTGGTCCCGCCCGACTAAATTTGACCCATCACGAAATAACATGATCTATTATACTTTAAGTCTACTAAGCTGTGCTGGTCTGACATAATGGCCCTATGACTCCCACGGAAAACTAATCCGTGTTGGCTTGATATGATTTGTGTGATACTTTAATCTAGGTAATAGAACTTAGTAATTGATACTTTGAATTTTAAAATGTTTGTTGAGTTGCAAGTGAGTATTCAATGTGAAAACTGGTCTTGATGATAAGCTAAATTATGTAAAGTTCGAGTCTTATTGTGAGAGGATTTCCTCAAATTTTTATTGTGGGTTATCATAATACTTTTTTTAGTAGAAAAAATGGTATTAATTTGGATATTTATATTGCCTATATTTTTTATATATAAATTATATATTAGGTAAATATGAAGAATATTTTTTTATGTTGACGTTGAGTAAGAGATGCATATAGAGCATCCATATGTTTTTCGAGCATAGACATAATATTTAGATTTAGTTTTTAGATTAAAAAGTTTTTTACTACCTAGAGTAGTATACACCTGCAATCATATTTATTTGTTTGATTTGCACATATATAATATATGTTATTCTTTACTTTTTAGGATGAATTTAAATGACACATTTAGGCCTAGTTTAGAATCGTGCCTCGTGCCGGGCCATGCCCTCCAATGGCATGTATTGTGCCAGGCCATGCCGAATCATTCATCTGTGCCTGCGGAACCTGTTGCATGAGTCATGTAACATTCTTGGCTAGGCATGACCCATGTGCCTTGCCTTGTGGCATGCTCCACCTGCCCAGGTGATTGTCGCCTGATGGTGTGGTCTAATATTTTTAATAAAATTGACTACGTAAGCTAAATGTTGCTTATGTGACTGATTATATTTGGTCGGCCACGTAAGTTGGGTACCCGTTGTGTTTTCATGCAATAGGTTATGCAAGTACAGATGAATGATTCGACACAACCCTGCACTCTGTCATGCCATTGTGCCGTGTTGTGACGTCTTGATGAATCCCATGCTGTGCTTGACATGACACGGAAATTATATTGTGCTGTGTCTGGCATGACACGGTGACATAACCATGCCTAGCAAAAATGGGTAGTTCTGGCACGACACGGCCTATTGACACTTTTAAGCTTGTCACATAGGAGATATTGAATACCTTTAAAGAGATTTATTTTTTAGGTTATATTTTTATAGATACTTTGATTAAGTTAAATATTAATATTTTTTCTAATATGAATTAGTTAGTTGACTTGACTATATGTATGAGTATTATATGAAATTAATTATTTGACTTTTATTGGATCATGTATAATTTATATAGTTAATATAATTAAGTATTTTTTAAATTATTTATGTCAGACTCATATTGATGTAATCATTTTCATACTTAGGTATGTAGATAATCTGATTTTCTGAAAAACTAATAGACAAATGATAATTTTTAGATCTAGTATAGATATAGTACAAAATCATGACTATAACTACATATTAAATTTTTTAGATTGAATATATACTTGAATATATTGAATTTTCAAATACTTCTCACAACTCTCTATTTTGATAGTTAAGAAGTGTGATATATATATTTTAATTTAGTATTTTATGAGCATACAACACACCTAGAGGTAGATTATGCTTGCATATATTCGTATTGGGTTATCCTCTTGTAATTATTCTTATTGAGCTAAATATTAATATTTTATCTAATATGAATTATTCAATTGATTTGACTATCTGCTTGAGAATTGTATTACTTAATTATCTAAATTTTATTAGATCATGTATACTTTATGTAGTTAGTATAATTAATTATTTTTTAGATTCTATACGTCAATTTATATTGATGTAAATATTTATTCACTTAAATATATAAAAATTTTTAGGACTTATATCTATTTTGGGTGGTTATAAGCATATTTAGTTGGACGAATATTTGAAGATCGGTTGGGCACCAACTTGGGAATAGAGGAGATGTACTACAAGTTATATATTTTTTGGAGATAATATTATTTTTTAAAAAACTATTAGGCAAATGATAATCATTAAATTCAACGCAGAGATTGTATAAAATGATAATTATAATAACATGTGAGATTATTTAAATTAAACATCTACTTTGTGTCTAGTGAATATTGAATTACTTCTCTCACAACTCTATGTTGTGATATTTGAATAATATTATAGATAGATTATAATTCAATGTTCATGAGCAGACAAAGTATATAGAAATATATTATTTTTTTCTCAGTAAAAAGATTAAAGTTAATATTATAATCACTGCTTATATTTCTACAAAAGATCATCTTACTGACATATTTACGAAGGTCTTGTGACATTCGCAACTCACATTTTTATGTGGGTATGATGTTATAGATATTTACACCAATTTGAATGAGAGTGTTGTAGTTTTTTTAGCCTCCTATTTTTTTGTTACTTTGCTTTTATGATGTGAGTAGAGGTGAAAAATGGGTCGAGTGCCCTGGTATGCCACGAGAAATTGGCCCAGGCATGGTGGCATGACTCATGCCATTTTGGGCTGTGAGGGCCCTTATGCAGCAAAAGCTTACATATTAATATTATACTAATCAATATGAGCATTTGAACTTGAACCTTATATTTTTTATTGGAATTGACCTTTCAATCATATAAAAGATTTATAAATTCTTCTAAATCTACTTCTCTTGGCTCTTAATCAATTATCTAATTTTCAGTCTCATCAATACATGCATAATCAACAGGATAATAGGTGAAAGGAATATTTAATTATTCATAATAATTATTTATAAAATTGTTAATGAAAGAAAAATATATAATTATTCATAATAATTTTATTGAAAGGATAAAATATATTCAAAACCAAAAGTCATAAGAAAAATAACTAAGAAATTATTTATGCAATTAATAATTATATTTAATTATTTATACTTATTTTTGAGCTTGAAATTATAATAAACATATCTAAGATCACTCTTGTTTATTTCTTCTTTTAGTATGAATATGCTTAAAAATGTTTTAATTCTTCTCACATTTAGAAGAAGATGATGTTTGATTTAATATTTGAATGACTAATTTTTGTAAGTACGGTGTACTATAGCTATGTAGTATTCACTATTCATATGTATTTTAAAACACATTAATAAATAAATATTAAATGATAAACAATGAAATAATAAAATAGCAAACATATTAATGAATTATTTTATACATGGTTGTAATATTTTTCATGATGAATAAACAATTTTTCTTCAAAAGATTTCTAATCGTTCTTAGAATAATTTTATTCCATTCATCACTTGAATTTTTTCCTTCCTAAATTTATGTTCAATGACATTCATAACATTTTCAATAACTCATGGTTTATTACAAAATTTTTTCTGATCATATTGAAAAGATGAAATCAACTAATAAGCTGCGAATATCTTTTGCAGAGTTATTCATCTCAATATTGCTTATAATTTGTGTAAAAGGTTTGTATAGACTAATATTGTAGATGAATAGTTTCTTCATATCCAAATGAATCCTGTACATACATTCATTCATATAGTCCATTGAAGGTATTTTATCATAATCAATAATATGCAATAAGCACATAAATGGAGCCATGATGTTACAACTATGAAACAATTAGTCCATGATTTGTTATTTAAGATAATAACAACCATGTCTCATTTTTTTTTTACTTTTTTGAATATCAAGAATCAATAAAAAAACTTATTGGTCATCAAAGCCTATAAATCATGTTTATGATCATGAAGGCTTTTCAATGCAATGAATGAAATAGTAAATGAGTTGCACCTGGCTGAATAATCTCTCTCTTGCATTTATTTTTTCTCAACTAACTTAACAATGCAACATGGTTATATATAAAAATTATTATCTTTGATGCATATCTTGTAAGTTCAACAATATTATCTAATTGATAAATCTTTTTAAAAATCAAATTCATACAATGAGTTGCACAAGGTGATCTATTTATGTGTTTATATTTCTTAGAAATTAATACTTTTTCAGCCACATAATTTACTATATTATTAGTGATCATCTATATTATATTGCTTGGTCCTACCAATTTAATTACCTTATCAAATATTTAAAAGATATTAATTGCATGTTTCATAATGTTTGAGGTATCAAAAATTTCACAAAAGTTATTCCTTGAGGATGATAAATAATAAAATTGATAAACATTCTTTGTTTGTTATTTGTTTAGCCATCATTCATTATTTTGTATCTAACTTTAGCCCAAATCTCACAATAAGTGTTCACAAGTAACTACACTTTTTTCTTTGCAATATTTAAAAGATTAAGTCACATCTAATAATAAGATGGACCTTTATATTCATGACCAATTGCAACGATAACATCTAACATTAGTCTGAAATAAAATGAATTTATCACATTATTAGGAATGCATTCATTATAAAAGAATCTCTCAATAATTATATCTGCTCTCCAAATAGCTTTTCTCTGGTTAATGCACTTCTAATTGAAGGTTGAACATCTTGAGTAGTTCTTGGCATAAAATAAATATATACAATTAACTTTTTCTTTTCACTATTTAGTCTTATAAGTATCTCTTTTTAATTTTTTGGCATGTCACATTTAAAATGTGAAATATCAGGTTCATACAAATTTGCATATTAATAGGCCTTATGAATTATTTTCTTAGATTTTATAATTTCATGCAAATATTTTTTTATTCGAAACCTAATATCAAGAGAAATTATTTTACAAGGTTCAATATCCCATTTAACTTCAGCTAGGTATTGTTTCATTTTATGAATTCTCTCATCTTTTTGTAACCTTCTTACAATTCAAATAAAAAACAGTATTTCTTTCATTTGTATATATTTCTTCTGAAATGTGATTCCATGCTGGAATGAGCTTGTCTCTATTTGATTGTAAATTTGCAACCGAACCCCGACAAGAAGAAATTGATTTTTTTTTGTAAACTAAAATATTCAATTATATCAAACATAATAAAGATATAAGTAATGAGTAATGATTAATTACTAAAGAGTAGCTAATAAGAATAAGAAAAATATGATAATAAATTATTAAATCTAAGTACCTGGTGCCTATTCACGGAAAAAAAATAAGAAGACACAAACAAAAATGGCAAATGTTAATTTCAAATTTTCTTACACTTTGGTATTGCTTAAACCTTAATATTAATGAATGCTTAATTTTATGGAGGGATGAGCTTGATATAATATAAATATAAATATAAATATATATAATGGTTGTGTAAGATTGCAGCCATCATTTTACAAGTTTATATTTAATTATATTTTTGTTTTTCTGTAGATATAATTATATATTTACAAGTCATATATTGTATATAATGGTTGATATAATATATGACTACTTCGTCTGCCATCACACCATTTTTTAAAAATATATGAAAAAATGGCTGTTAAACCTCTCTTTTTCTGTTTTCTGACAGATGTAATGACATCTAGAAAATGACAAAGTCATTTTTAAAAATGTATTTTAATATGGAATCTACTAGTTTTCCCAAAACCACCAGGTCCGGATGGTTCACTAGTTGAACTGCTGGTTCAAGCAGTTGATACCTGATCCATTTTCATGTCCGCCCAACAACACTAATCAGACCTTTCTTGGGACCAATTGATGGCCAAACCAATTGGACCGGACGATCAGGTCTGGTTTTTTCATCATTGGATTCCAATTATGCTCTGTCAATCATAGAGAAAACTTTTATAGGTCTTTAAATTTTTTTTGAAAGTAATTTAATCTCTTAAAAAATTAAGACAATTTTTTCACGATTCAGATTGAGATCAAGTTATTATATGTTATCATATTAATATCATGGAGATAATGAAATATTTTTAGAAAGATATATCTTAATGTATGTTATTTATATATGATATTGTCATATTTTGATTAAATTAGTGAATCACTAAACAAAAGTTAGATAAGTATAGTCCTGATAATTTGGATCGAAGAAAGTGTGCGAGCAACCTCAAGTACTCAACTAGACATAAGTGCCTAAGAAATATGTAGACTAAAGGTTATAAGTTTTTTGGTATTTAAGATTTCTAATTTAAAAGAATGATAATATTATAGAAAATATAGATTAAAGAAATAAAATTTAGTAGATGAAAAAAAAGAAATATTATATGGTAGAAGAATATATATCGAGTTAAAAGAAACATATTTAATATATTGTTATGTTACTTATACATAAAATATTTATAAGATGATCATGACAAATATGTGCAAATTAAAATGAATAGTAAAAATTCTATCACAAATAAAATTTAAAATAATAAGATTCGCAAGTACGTTACTAAGGATCTCAATTACAAATGACATGAATAGAGAATGTGTGATTGGAGCATACAAAGATCATATTATATATGATTCACATTAAAAAATATTCAGATTTATAATGTTGTCCACCGTGTGTAACAAAAGAAAATAAAAAAATTGGATGAATGTAATGAAAGAAAACATGTCACTTAGATTTTACTGAGAGTTTGTTGGATTGTATTGTTTGATGAATATGTTTTGATGATGATAAAATATTGCTAATTTTTCGGCACAACTTCCTAAGGCAGAAAGTGCGTATTGTTTAATTTCCATTGTTTATGGAAGATTTAGATCAAATAGGAACATACATGTTCACAAATCTTTATTTTTTATGATTATGATGGATATATCCATTTTTTCATTTTATTACATTTTCCCAGATTTGTTGTTGTACCACTGAGTTTTCATGCAGAATGGGTTGTTTGAAAGGGATTATATTTATTTTATATATAAAAATAATGATGAAGTAATGGGTTAGGTTTCTTTGAATGTTTTTTTCCTAGTGCCCACAACCTTGTATTTGGGATTTTTCCTTGACTATTTCTACAACTGTGTAGAAAGGCGAGGATAGAAACTTGTTCAATGCCCATATATATAGAAGTGGATTACCTGATGGTACTAAAATCAATCAGTTGGTTCATTTGATTCATCTTATCTGTTTATTCTGAGCAGGAGCATGGTGGCGACCTCAATGATGCTGTCAATGCACATTTCAGCGAAGGAGAGAGAAGCATGTCGACTACATATAATCTGTACCTGTTTTTTAAAATACTTGTTTGCTCTGCTTAGTTAACTTCTAAATAAGAAATTTTAAATTGCTAGTTTTAAAATTCTGCCAGCGCAAATGGACCTGCTGCTGTTTTTCCTGAAGATGATTTCATGGATACAGATGGTCCAATTCATGATCCTCTCTCAGTTCTATCTGATGCTAGTATGATGAATCCGTTTTTGCTTCTTGATCGACATCTTGATGGTAACTCTGGGATCTCAAGCTCTATCCCTATTGTTTCGCATCCTAGAGAGGTGAGGGAGATACCAGTTGAGGTAAAGGATGTGGGGGATACATCCGTGCATTCTGCTGATTCTCTTATCATCGAAGATGTTACTGGAGCCCAGATTCCACATTGTCCAGAGATTCATGGAACTGTAACAATTGATGATGTTGGAGTTGGTATGGACAAGCCTGCTGGACAACGAAGGGAGTCAAAGGTGTTCTTTTCTAGTGATGGTTCTCATGCTTGGTCGAGAGCTCCAGAAAATTTGGATAATGATGTGGAAGAAGAAATGGTACGTGCTGCCATTGAAGCTTCAAAACGGGAAGTTCAGGTAAGCTGATAAATCAGCACTGTCGCAGCAATTTGTGACATTTTATGATGCGATTTTTTCATGGATGAGTTTTGATTTAAAATTTGCAAAATTGTGCAGCAGTTTGAGATTTGGAAACTTATTCTCTTTAGCTTATGGTATTACAGGGCTTTAATTAAAAATGTAATGATAATTTTATCAAACTGCGAAGTGCATGCTTCAACCCCCTTTTCACGACAATTAGCACTATAATGCCATATGCTAAAGAGGGTTGCTATGATTGATAAATGTAAACATGAGTGCTTTTGGCATTACATTGTATTTTTGCAAACTAGTTTTTATATATTGGATCATAAACAATTAATGAAAGGTTTTCAATGCTTAATATATGTATCACTTAGTACATATTGAGAGCTCCTAGAAGTTTTTAGACTGTCTCATCATCACTGCTTAAGTCGCATTCTTTGGCCTTGCTTCCATCTTATCAATTTTTTTTTTAATATGGGTGATGCATTTGATAGTTGCATTAAGTATTTTTATTTTTTTTTGACGTACATTTGTTATGTATGAAAAAAATTAGTATCCTATAATTAATGATGTTATGTTAATTATTGTATTAATTTTCTTATATTAATTTAATATGTTATCATAGTCTTATATTAATTTAATTTGTTATCATACAATTGTTTCGTCATCATTATCATCATTATCAATTAATGATGATTTTTTCTAAATTTTATTCATTATCATAATTATTATCTTGCTCTGATATTTTATTTAAAGAAACATGATTTTAATATGTTATTTTCAAATAAATATTCAAATCCTAAATGTTATATCTAATTAAATTAGTTATGCAAGCACATTTTGTTCATTTGAAATTGTTATAGGCATTACTCAAAATTATCTATTCGGATAATTTATTTTAAATTTCGAATCGAATTGGCTTGTCTTGACATAACCTAGAGGTGACAAATGGGCCGTGTCATGCCTGCACGACCTGTTTTTTAGGCCCATCTTGGCCATTGTATTGTGCTGAGCATGACCTGGTATTTATCATGGGCCATGTTGTCATGTGCCAACACATTTTTAAAAAGGTGCAGCCTGACATGTAGGGGTGTCAAACGAGTCGGGCAGGGCTAGCTCGACCTATTTTTTTAGGCCCATCTCGGCTCACGTGCCATGCCAGGCACGGCACGGTTATTTGGTGGGTAGGCCCGACAATGCCCGTGACCCAAAATCAGCCCAAGTATGGGCTGAATCAGGTTGGGTGGGGATAAATTTAGGTTAAGTTAAATTTTAAAAATTAGGTTAACTTGATTATATTTTATTAATAATTAAAAAGTATAAATAATATATAGTGAAATATGTAATATATATATATATATATTAGATTGAATGTCTCACAAAAAAACTTAACCTTGATTGTGCTCTGTGCCTCAAAGCTCAAACAAT
The DNA here is from genome assembly GCA_029783825.1 of Sapria himalayana. Classification (NCBI taxonomy): domain Eukaryota; kingdom Viridiplantae; phylum Streptophyta; class Magnoliopsida; order Malpighiales; family Rafflesiaceae; genus Sapria; species Sapria himalayana. The sequence continues at coordinate 1,168,174 of JAREIK010002450.1, read as the reverse complement.
TATTTACACTTCAGTGTACATTGCATATCAAATAACTAAATATCCTCTTAAAGATTATTGTGAAAAAATATAAAATTAATATCAAATTAATGTAATATTTATCTCTGAGAAGCTGCCTGTAATATTTATCTTAAGATGATATACATCCCTATTTGGATATGTTCTTATAGTAAATATTTACTTGTAATTAATAATACATCCTTTTGAGGGTAGTGCTACTAGTTCTTAAGGTTGTGCTACTAGTTCTTAAGGTTGTGCTACTAGTTCTCAAGTTTTATTAGATGGTATAATATCTCAAAAAGAGATTTGATTATCTTTGTACTATTAAGAGAAATAATAATAAAAATAAAAGATTGAATAAGATCATAGTATGATTAAACTTGTAAAATTCAGTATTAAGTACAATTTATTTGTTCATTCCATAGGGTGATTTGAAGATCAACATTAGATATGTTAACTATATGTTATTGTTACCTAGCTTTTTTCTAGGTTTGTCTATGATTTTAGCAGGTTGAGTTTGTCTCATCTTCCTAATATAAATTTTAATTTTTTAGGGTCCAAGTCTGTTTTTATTCTAATATGAGTCTGTACTGGTAAAATACTTATGGACTATTATGTTATCTTGGTATGAAAGAGATTTTTCTTATTAAAAATTTTATTTTCTCAAGAATAAATTATTTTGTGTTTATTTGTAGATATGCTAATTTTATTGGAGTGATATCGTATTGTGGATTATAAAGTTAAACTCTGAGGTATCAAATGGGTCATGCCATGCTGGTACAACTCATTTTTGGGTGGCCCAATCAGGCCACTATGTCATGTTGGGCATGATCTTACATGAGAGTCATGCCGTGTATGACATGACATGATTGCTAGTTTACTTGCCCTGACATGACTCGATCAACACAATTTCGGGCAACCTTACTGCTATCATGCTGAGTCTTCTCGGGTCATGCCAAATTGTGTCATATTGTGCTAGTTTTGTGGGCAGTATCATTTTAGGCATCGTCCACTAGCCACCATCACTGCCATCATACATCGATGATCAATCACAATTCACAATAGAAACATAAAAAAAATATAAAATAAATAAAACAAAAAAAAAACTAATTACATGTACATCAATCACATCAAATATAATGTCAATGAAGTAAAAATATAACTAAAAGACAATTTATAATTATAAGCATAAGCTTTAATTTTTACATTATAAGTAAAGTAAAAAACAAATATAAATTTTATTTTAAACCAAGGTTTAAGAGACAAACATAAAATAAAAATAATAAATAATAAATAATAATAATAATAATATAATCATAAATTGTAATCGATGTATCAAAATTGAATTGTATTATATCAAAATGATAATCTTAAAATAAATATAACATAAATAAACAATAATCAATCCCAATGCTAATAAATGTTAGTATGTAATTCGTCATCAATATGTAAGTATTTAATGATATTGCTAATGGTAGCCTTAATGTCTTAAAGTTTCATAAGTTATTATCTATTAGTTATTTTTGTGCTCTCGGTCCCTTTCTATCATAAATGTCAAATCTCAAATTTTTATAGTCTCTCATGCATGCAAGTCCAATAATATATGACAACAGTCTTGATCTCCTATTTAAAATAATATTAGTTGCAATAGGAAAAGTGAGCTTTGATACTATACTAGATATTGGAGGAGTTAGTAGATGCCATGTCATTTTAGATAGCATGAGATATGTGAATTCATATGATTTTTATTGTAATAAAATATTAAGGTCATTGTTATTATCTAAGAAGCACGGACATAGACACGGACATGGGGATACGATACAGCATGATATGGGGACACGACAAATTCTAAAAAACTAGGATACGGATATAACTAGGATACGGCATGATAAAAAAAATAAAATTAAATATAAAAATTATTTTATTTATAAATATTAGGTATTTTATCAAATAAAATAAATTAAATTAAATTAAAATATTTTATTTTATAAAATAAACATATTTTTTTATTTTATAAAATAAAAATATTTTATATTATTTTATTTTATAAGATAATATTTATAATTATTTTATTTTATAAAATAATATTTTATAACTATCTTATATTATATAAAAATATATATTTTTTATTTTATAAAATAAAATTATTTTATTTTATTTTATGTCAGCCCTGCATCCCCACACATAGCGCCCGCCCCTGGATCCCCACACATAGCGCCTGCCCCTGCCTCCCCCCTCAAATCGTGCTCGCCCCCTACCTCCCCCCCTTAAATCGTGCCCGCCCTTGCCTCCCCCCCTCAAATTGCACCTGCCCCCTGCCTCCCCCCTTAAATCGCTCTCGCTTCCTGTGTCGAGTGGCCAACGCCGCCCATGCGGTGACGTTGGCCACTGAACGTCGTCGGACGTGGTCACTCTCGACATGGATATGACAGCCAATGCAACCGTCCGATATGTCACGTGGTGTATCAGATACGGATTGATTAATGATATGTCACGTCGTGTATCGGACACGTATCCATACCGTGTCCAAGTGTCCAGGTGTCGGACACGTGGACACGGCGGTAGGGAGTCATGTCCGTGCTTCATTGGTTATTATTTTGTGATATAATTGATTAGTAATATGTATCTAAGTATAGAGACAACTTGCTCTTATTTGATGAATTATCCCTGTCATTTTTTTGATAACTAAATAGATAAGTCATCATCTTTGAATAAGATCTTCATATTTGTACTTGGAGCTTGACTATAATTATTATTATACCTAGTGTCGTAGTGTGTAAATAAGTTGATCAATTTTTTATGAATGAATCTTTCTGGTTAATGATTTTGGTTCATGCATGTGAATATGTTTATCATAATATTCTCAATCTTTTTTATTTTAATCCTAGGATTCATGCAGGCAACCAGGTAATAAATAGATTGAATGTTGGACAAATATTTTAAATACTTAATTTTCATCTCAATAGTCATGATACTTAATGTAGGGTGATTTCTAAACTTTCTAAATATGTTATTAATATTGTAGATACACCTGAGTGCAATGCAAGTGGTAGGAGTATACATAGACAAACACATATTTTTCATGTCATAAAAAATTTTCCAATTTTTCATAAAAGAAATTTTTGTATCTCAGACCTTAGTCAAAGTTATCAATAATAAGTTCATCATTCTTAATATTGACGTAGTCGGATATCACTTGTATATATCTAACATATAACTCAAACACTAAGTAAGTGTAATTATAATGGTATATAATATATATTTGGAATTTATTCTTTTTTAGACACATATATAAATAGAGACTATCAAACTCTTATTATCTGCTAGATATTCTAAGATATTTTAATGAGTTTCTTATTTTTTCTAATGTGTGAGAAATAATTATCTTCGCTTATACTATCTGATTAATAATTTGACACATGTACCTAAACTTAAAAATTTTATCTGATGACTCATTTATAATGATCTTAACAAACATACTAATACAATTTTTTTATTAAATATATTATCAAGTATGATATTAAATTTTTTATTGTGAATGTTATATTTTCAAAAGATTTTTGTCATGCACTCATATATGACATGATTATTATGAGGATATAGAATTTCAGAAAATTTTAATATTTTTTTATTAAGTTTTCATATAGAATTTATATTATGTACGGGAATGAATGCAAATGATGTATCATTGTGATTAGTCTATATATTAGACATCACAGTCACTACTCTATTATATTTTTTAAATTTCTTAATTATTAAATATTTTTTTAATTATAATATTTAACTATGTTGTTTCTATATGTGGATTTATGAATCCTATGATAAGCTAGCTATAAGTTGGTTTACATAATACTTATTACCATAGGATCAACCAAAAATATAATCGAAAGATCAAATATCATAATCAGTTTGACTATGTATTCTTTTCCTAAATCATTGTAGTATATGAACATGTTCAAGGAAGTAAATTAGATCTAGCTTCAAACATTCCACCATTCATTCTTAGATGAGTTTGTATTAGATCTAATATATTGTATTTTTTTGTGCATTGATCAGTATACCTCTTTATTTAGCATATGCCACCTATAGTTATACATGCATATTTTTTTTGATAATATATAAATTATGTTGAACTCTTTTTTGACATCCTTAGAATTTTTTTATTATCTTAAAGCATGTCTAAATAATTAAAGTTTTTTTAGTTTTTTATTTTTTAGATATGGAGTTTGAGTAGATGTCATGAGAGAAAATATAGTTTTGATTTTAGATATTTTCATAGGGTTAACATAGAGGTGTCAACCGGGCCGGGCAGGCCCGGCCCGGCACGAGGCACGGCACGGTTCGGCAGTGCCTGGGCCAGCCCGACACGGAAAATTGTCGTGCCCGGGCCGTGCCGTGCCCGGGTTAGGCACGGGCCGTGCCGTGCCTGGCCTGGCATGTTTTGGCCCGTGGCACGGCACACCGGCATGAGTTCATCCTGTGACGGCTGTCCCTCGACCCCGCAATCGGTTAATGTGGAAGGGGTAGAAAATATCCTGACCTATATTTCCTCGTGCATGAACCTTGAAGAGCCACCTGAAGGGTTCATTCACGAGAAGTTGACTGACCTGTTCACATACTATGATACTAGGTATGGTGGTAGTAGTAGTAGTGTGACTGTGATTACGGACATTGATATCTTATTCGGAGATGATTTTTCCATTCAGCTAGCGAGGGGGAAACGTAAGGGTGAACCATCACATAGGAGCGAGCTTTCTTGGTACTTAGATACTGATTACTGCTCAATCCTATCACATTCTGATACTAAGAATCTTGATATATTACAGTGGTGAAAATCATATGAGTCCACCTTTCCCGTGCAAAATAGGATGACACGGGATTTACTGACTTTTCCAGTGTCGAGCATAACATCGGAGTCTGCTTTTTCTGTTGCAGTGAACGAAATTTCGGATAGGAGATCGAGATTACGTTCAGATATTGTTGAGGTCTTGGTTTGTTTGAAGGATTAGGAGGATTCGAGGTTTAGCATCCATGATCGTACTGGAGCTGGGACTGGGACAGGGACTGCAGCTGCTTCCACTGCGATGGCGGAGGAGTTGATTGATGATGATGATGATTCATATGATACTGATATTTGATGTTGCGGCTGATGATACTCATGATATGCCGATTGATGATTGATGATGATCTACTGTTTTTTGATTTCGATGTTTTTTTTATTGATTGTATGTTTTGTTTGTACGTTGTGTTGAAACTGTAATTTGTTTGGTTCGGACCTTCGGTTTCAAATGTCTGATTGGTCATTTTTCATTTGAATTGCTTATGTTTTTTTTAATTTTTATTTTTATTAACAAAATGTATTGATTTATTTATTTTTTTGTTTTAATTTTTCATTTAAAAATTTATAACTTTATTATATAATTCTAATAAATTTTAAACTAATTTTATATTACATTAAAAAAAATTTTAAACTTTGTTATTTTAATAAATTAAAAATTTTTTCATATTATAAATATATAATATTTTACATTATCTAAAATTTTTTATATATTTTTCATATTTATATAAATAAAATAAAAAAAAATTAACAAAAAATTAAAAAAAAAATTTCTGGCCCGTACGGCCAGGACGGGCCCGGCTTTTTTAAACCGGGCCGGGCACGGCACGAAGGCACGCTCGTGCTCAAAAAAAATGGGCCGAGCCGGGACACCTCTAACTCATGCACACAATAGGAATAAAAATGATAGCTCTTCCAACCATGATGTGGGAGATAAATTCATGTGCCAATACCTAAAAATAATTTCCCATTACAAGATCCTCGGTGCCTGCTTGTCCCATCTCGTGAAGAAATTATAAAAAGATAATTTTTCTCAAGAATTTTGGAAGGAAGACAGAATAATTTTATTCTAGGATACATGATATGAAGTGAACACACTGAAAAAAATCAGATGATGATATCTATTTGTTAAGGTAGTTTGTGGTTAATACTATATTTTTTCAAAAATATTTTGAAAATATTAATCAAATAGGAATATTTGAGATATTTTAATAAAATGTTTATATTTTTTGTTATATTTTTATGTGGGAGTGTGTTTGTGTATAGTATATATTGTATATTCTTGTAATTTATATAATATATATTGAATTTATATGACATATATTCTAATATGTTAAGTTTTTTTAGAGGTATCAATCGGGCCGGCCCGGCATGAGGCACGACACGGTTCGGCCGTGCCTGGGACGGCCTGGCACGGGAAAATCCCGTGCTCGGGCCCCTGCCGTGCTCGGGTCAGGCACGAGCCGAGCCGTGCCTGACCCGGCATGGATTGGTGCCCGTGGCACGGGTTCATCCTGTGTCCCCCTTGCTTCGCCCCTCCCGCAAAAAAGACCACGGGTCTGGTCTGATTAGACCCGACCCGCGGTCCCCCGAGCCGACCCAATCCCCCCCCCTCCCCCTCCCCAACGGGCAAAAAAAATGTTGGATCTCGCCTCCAACAGCTAGGGGGCAGAATCCAACGGCTTTCATGATTCTGCCCCCTAAAAAATAAAAAAAAAATGACTTAAAAAAAATATTTTCTTTAATCTATAAATTTCATTCTCTCTCTATAATATTTATGTTTTTCATAAATATTTTTTCTCTCAAATCTCTCATTTTTTCTATCAAAAGTCTTGCTCCTCTCTTTCGGGACTCGGGATTTCGGCATTCGGCTTGGATTTTCGGGAATCTTAATTTGAGTTTTGAATTTTGAGCTTGACTGTGGTGCACCGTGCATGTTACCGACCTTACTGCTTTTATCAGGTAATTTATTTTAATTTTTTTTTTTATTTTCTCTCTTTCTAGTTTTTCTCTCTAGACCAAAAATAGAAAATTTTAAAATCAGTCATCTAGTCTCTAAATAACTATTCTGATTAACAAAAATCCTAAAAAATGACAAATACTAATGAAACATATTTAAATTTAGAAACTAAAAATATTACACAGAGGTCTGAGGCTGTTGAAACTTTGGTTTCTCCAGTTGTCTCAACCCAAAGTTCTAAAAAACAAAAAACTAGGAGGACTTATGTAGTTTGGACTCATTTTAAAATCATAACACAAAAATGTTAGGGGTGAGGGACAAGAAATGACACAGTGTAAATATTGTATGAGACTATTAACACGTAAGAGTTCATTTGGGACTGGGCACCTTAAGAGGCATGCCGAATTATGCACCAAAAAACATGGACCATTAGATCCTAGGCAAACTCAACTTGGCACTGCATTTTTTGAGACTGGATCGAGTCCAGTCTCAAAGTTTACTCCTTTCATATATTCCAGCGAGTTGGGTAGGGACGGCATGACCAGTCTCATCACATTAATGGGTCTTCTGATCAAATTTTCGGAAGATCCAAGGGTAGTGCGCATTATCCAGACATATTTTCAGCCTGCTTATCGTAGGATTCCTATGTCCACATATAGGAATGACATACTAAAAATATATAAGTTAGAAAAACAAAAAATAATTAATGAATTTATGGCATATAGTAGAGTGGTGTCCATGACGTCCGATATCTGGACAAGTCACGATAATACATCTTATGCATGTCTCACCAGCCACTATGTAGATTCTAATTGGACTATGAATAAAAAAATTTTAGGATTCTCTGAGATTCTTCATCCTCATGATGGTCCGGCTATTTTTGAGTGTATGATGAAAATCTTTAGGGAATATAAAATTCAAAATAAAATTTTTAGTGTCACATTTGATAACGTATCTAATAATGAAGTAGTGAATAATCTGTTTGTTAGGAAAATTAGAGACGCATAATTAGGAGAGATTTTTCATGTCAGATACATGTGTCACGTGATAAACCTGATTGTTCAAGCGGGTATAAAGGTGTGTTTTTCCGCGTTGGATAATATACGTAATACACTAAAATATATTTGCACTCATTCCAGACAACAAGAGTTTGGTAGTCTCTGTTTGTCTACGAATCTTAAGAAGAAGAAATTTCAATCGGATGTGAGACATCGTTGGAATTATACATACCTGATGTTGGAATGATATGTTGGATACGAACACGTGATATCCGACTACGTCAATAGTAAGAGTGGCGAACTTATTATTGACGACACTGACTGGGCTTCAGAAATTTCATAAATGAAATACCTGAAAGAGCTGACCCAACACGTGATATCCTCGTACATGAAACCAAGTACTTGAAGTACTGATCTATCGTTTCATCTTTTTATTGCCTCGCTGCATGCATGGACCCTATGGTTAAGGTGGAAGGGGTAGAAAATATCCTGACCTATATTTCCTCGTGCATGAATCTTGAAGAGCCACCTGAAGGGTTCATTCACGAGAAGTTGACTGACATGTTCACATACTACGATGCTAGGTATGGTGGTAGTAGTAGTATGACTGTGATTACGGACATTAATACCTTATTCGGAGATAATGATTTTTCCATTCAGCTAGCGAGGGAGAAACGTAGGGGTGAACCATCACATAGGAGCGAGCTATCTCGGTACTTAGATACCGATTACTCCTCAATCCTATCATATTCTGATACTAAAAATCTTGATATATTACAGTGGTGAAAATCATCGAGTCTACCTTTCTCGTGCTATCTAGGATGATACGAGATCTACTGACTCCTCCGGTGTCGAGCGAAGTATCGGAGTCTGCTTTATCTGTTGTAGTGAACGTTATTTCGGATAGGAGATTGAAATTACGTCTAGATATTATTGAGGTTTTGGTTTGTTTGAAAGATTGGGAAGATTCGAGGTTTAGCATCCATGATCGTATTGGAGCTGGGACTGGGACAAGGACTGCAGCCGCATCCATTGCGATTGTAGAGGAGTTGATTGCTGCTGCTGATGATCCATATGATACTAATCTTGATGTTGCGGCTGATAATGCTCGTGATATGCCGATTGATGATTGATGATGATTTACTGTTTTTTGATTTCGATATTTTGTTTTTTATTGATTATATGCTTTATTTATACGTTACGTTGAAATTTTAATTTGTTTGGTTCAGACCTTCGATATCTAATGGCTGATTGGTTATTTTTCATTTGGTTTGCTTATGTTTTTTTTACTTTTTAATTTTTGTTAACATTATTTATTGATTTATTTATTTTTATGTTTTAATTTTTCATTTAAACATTTATAACTATATTATATAATCCTAATAAATTTTAAACTAATTTTATAAAACATTATAAAAAAAATTTTAACTTTGTAATTTTAATAAATTTTAACAATTTTCATATTATAAATATATAATATTATACATTATCTATAATTTTATATATAATTTAATAATGCATATATTTAAAATAAAAAATAAAACAAAATAATAATAAAAAAATTTTTTTGCCTGCCCTGTACGGCCATGCCAGGCCCGAGCTGGCCAGCCACGGAACGGCCCGCCGGCTGGGCCTGGCTTTTTTTAACCTTGACGGGCCGTGCCGGCACGATACAGTATCCGTGCCGGCCCGGCCTGACACGAAAGCACGCCCGTGCTCAAAAAAATGGGCCGGCCGGCCCTGCCCGGCCCGTTTGACACATATCGTTGTTTTTTTAATTTTATGTTTTTTTAATTTTATGTTTTTTCAATGAGACTACATGACATGTGCGCTATCAGAATCTTTTTTGACTATTATATATGAATATTTAATGTATTAATTTCATTATATTATATTTTATTACATTAAATTTTTTTAAAAACACTTTAAAAAACACTTTAAAATCAATACATTAAATTTTTTATTACAAAAATGCTATATATATATCGCATTTTTGTAATAAAAAATTTAATGTATTGATTTTAAAGTGTTTTAAAAAAAATATTTTAGCATTTTTGTTCAAATTTGATAACAAAACAAGGTTACTACAAAGATAATCATAACTATTGTTAGTAGTGTGCATGCATGTTGGAGATAGCATACATGCTTGGTGATGACAACATATGTGTCTGTGGTGGTAGTACTCTTTGTATAATAAATCATTTCTATGCTGAGAATATATTTGAGCCTCTCAACGTTATTTATCTAAAATTATGCATGAAGAATTTTTTTGAGTCACATGATACCTAATTTAATATCTATTATAATTAAAATATTATTTATATAAATAATCACTAAAATTATTCTGTTATCAAAATCTTCTGAAAAAATAAAAAAAAATCAGTAACACACAAGCATAAGATAAATGAGGTGTCTGCTTGTGAAAATCTCACAATATTGGCTTTTAGTGATTGTTTTAAATAATATATTTTTTTTTATAATTTATAAATTGTATTTGATTATATTACTCAAAATATAGGTAACTGCTTCACTTACATTTCAATGACATCGTAAAAAAATATATTTTCATATTTTGTTGATATATTTTCTAATTGTGAGATACTATAAGAGAAATAAAAATTTATAATGAGCTAATCTTAATTTCTGGAAAGTAAGTATTTTGATAGTTCATACTAAATATCTGAGTAAATCCTAATCTGCTTGTTTCACCCCAAGGTGATCTATTTTTCTATCTTAACTTGTTTTTGTAGTGAATACTCCCTTGCAATTAATAATAGGTCTTTATGAAGGTTGTGATACTAATTACCAAATACTATTAAAGTATAATGCATGTATGTCGTTCATGATCGTTTGATATTATTCTGGATAAAATAATACCTTAAAAACATGTGCTAATATCCTAGTATTGTATAGAGAATCAATAAAAGAAACAAAAGAAACAATAAGACGAGTGTATATAAAAGCCTAAGGGGTTGAGTATATTCTATATGATGAGCTATTGGAAATTCAAGATCATTGTGATTGGCTGCAAGACCTAAAGATCATTTTGTTCTTCGCTAGGCTTGTCTCTTGTTTGAGCAGGTTGAGAATGTCTTTTTTAGTATAAATCTAAGTTTACCTACTCAATGAATCTATACTAGTGAAAACCTGTGGATTATTGTGTTATCTAGACGTGAAGGAAATTTTCTTATTTGAGAAAATTTACTCTCTTTAGAATTAATATGATATGAATTTATTTGTAGATATAATGATTTCATGAAAATAATATCATACTGAATATCAAATTTTTTTTTTGTAATTGGCAAGTGATTCTCTTTGCTAACATAGTAATTCATGTTGGCCTACAAGCAATGGTAGATGAGATATATTATGGTTAAAATTGAATCTTTTCAAAATTATTTTAAATTACTTTTCCCAAGTTTGAGTATTCGTGCTGTCTTAATTAAATATTAATTTTTCTTTTAGCAATATCTTTTGGTTGGGGTGTATCAACACAAAAAATCTGATGTATAATCATATGATCCATATAATAAATACTAAATTGATCTAACATATATTTTAATGCATTGTCACTCCTTATTTTTTTAATATTTATGTCAAATTGATTTTTTATAATCATATGAAAAATTTTAAAAATAGAAAAACCCATGATCTATCGAAAAAAAGATATTCATCAATATTTGAAGTAGTCTTTGATAAAATCAATTAGATACCTAATTTATTTTATGGTCACATCTCTACTAGGTACTCATATATCTAAGTGTAACAGATTGAATGAGTTTTTATCTAAGTAAGATTAATATGTAAGATATTAAATGCTCGTGAGCTTTCTTAATTGACATGTCTCGCCATCTAAGATCGAAATATTCTTAATATTAGCGTAAAATATTCTTAATTTGGCTTGTGATAAGTGATCGAGATGAGAATTACCAAACAAATGGTCCAACATACTAAATATTTAGAAAAAAATCTTACCATCTAAGAGAAAACATATATTCTATTTCGTTCAATTCCAAATGAAGTTTTTTTTAAAGATATTGCAAATATATATTATGATATTATGATATTGCAAATATATATTATTAAAAATAAAAACTAAATAAAAATTAAATTGTCTAAAAAGAAGCTCATAGAATATAACTAACAGATTGATTGAGAATAAACATAACACATGAAAGTAATAAAGATAATTTGGATATTATAATATTTATATATTTTCTAATATTTATTATTTGCTAAAATAATATTTTTATTGCAGCACAAAATTATAATAAATAAGATATGATTACTGATAATATGAGTGTTGGTTCTTGTGTTGATAATCTAGGATTATATAGCGAATATATAAGTAAAATAATTAATAATATTTAGAAAGAATAGAAGAATATACTTGTCTTAGAGAGAAGTTTATATTCTCTCTAACAAGTATAAGTATCATAATTGGTGAACTTTGTGAAATTTTTTTGATGGTTACAATAGTAAATATCTATCTTTTAATATTGTATAAAATTTTTGGCTTCCTCTTTGAATATAATATTTTACAATTATATATAGTATGACTCATCATTCTATAGTGGTTACACTAAACTATTATTTTCCTTCAATTAATTTGCTAAACTAGTTTATCTCTATATTGTACCGCAAATTTGTGGTTTCTTAAAAAAAAGAAAAATTGTACCCAATTCAAATTTGTCGTGTGCTTTCATACTTTACCTAGGATTTGTTTTGCAAAAATGTTGCTGCATGTTGCATTCCACCTCTGCGTGCCAGCTGCTGCCAACAACACGTGCCTCTACATTCACCACTTTCATGCCTCTGCAGCCTCCACCATGCACGCCATCTACCACCTTGTGCCTTTGCTGTCATCACTGTGTGCTGGTTGCTGTCACTATCTTGCACTTCTGCTGCAGGAAGAAATTCTGTTTTTTTTTGTTCCGACTCAGTTTGGATATCACGTTAAGACATTATAATAACAACATAAAAATATTAACTTACTAATAAATTAATATATCAAATATACTTGTATAATGAGCAAAAATAATTGAGACAACACACATGTCAGGTGCTCCCATTAAAAATGCAAAAACGAAAAACAGAAATAAAGAAAAATGCATCAAATTCAAAATAATAATTTCAATATTATATTGATAATTATAAAGTTCGAAATTTTGTTCATTATAGCTTAGATACATGATTAACATATATGTATAAAATTTAAATCATCAAAAGTTCTTAACTCGAGGCACTTTTTGCATAATAAAAAATGTTATATACAATAAAAAATTCATTAGTACTGAAACAACAACATACTATATATGTTGGTTGGAATATTATTAGATCTACAACATAATAATGTCATCTCTACTTTTTAATTTTGTTATGTTTTTATAGTTTAACTTGGTTGTAAACTGGCTACTGGATGACAATGCAGAAATTGAATGATCCCCAACCTCATCAACTTCAGTCTCAAGTTGAAGATACTGAACTGGCACATGCTGTTTCATTATCATTGAAGGTTTGCTTTGTTATTTTGATATCATGTTCCTTCCTTGCATACATATTTTGGTGTCTCCTAATTTAAGTAAATCCAGACAGCTGAACAAGAAAATGCTTTGCAAGACCGTAGAGGGGATGTTAAAGTGACAGAAATAGGTTATTATCCAACTAAGATGGAGCTGAGGAAAACTGCTACATCAAATGGGCGGTATATGCATAGTGATGTTTCAATAATTAAGTAGGAATTGTGCTACTTGTATCATTTAGGTTTCCTTGTCTGGTTATTGCTGCATCTTTGTGCCTTTTTTGTACTCTGGAGCATATCTGTTGTTGTCACTTTTAGGGTTTTGGCCATATTATTTTTTAGGGAAGGGAGGAGAGAAGAGAGAAATAAAAGGAATAGGATAAAAGAAAATTTATTAATTGTGAAACCATTTTTTTTTTGAATAAATACGTCAACTATATAAATTGGGTGGGTTGCCCACATGTTCGTTGATCCCAAATAAAAAAAATAAAAAAAAAGGTGGATGATAGGAAAATAAAATCAAACCTCAACATTCACCTTCATGATTGTGCTTATATATCACATACACTTGTCTTGAAAGAAAATAAAATATGTGATACTCTGACTATTTTCGTAAAGATCTCTACTATATGTTCACTGATAATATGTAGGGAGTGACTATTGAATTTTCATTTATCCTTTCTCATATAAAGTGATAAATCTCAAATTATTTCATAAGCTCATATATTGCTAGGTTGACAATAATATACAAAGTTGTCTGGATATCATAATTAAATATTATTAATTTCTAAATAAGTAAAATTCTTTAAAAAAGTGATTTTTTATTAGAACTCATAAGTAGTTAATTTTATAATTTTGTACTCCACATTTTTATCAGATCTTAAAATAATTATTTATCTTTTTTAAGAGACACAATTATTGATGTCATAGTCTCTAAACTTATTATTCTCTTAATATCTAGACATAATTTATCTGGGTGTTCTCTTCATATACTTAAATTCTAAAAATTATATTTATTTGAATTTGTTTGGGAGAATTTAAGAAATAATTAATTATATAAATAATATATATCATATTTATCCTTGTCCTAGTAGTGAAAAATGAGTCGGGTAACCTTGGCATGACTTGGGAAAGCTTGCTCAAGCTTGCTCAAGCTTGCTCAAGCATGTCTTGACATTGCTGGCCCCATGCTGGGAACATGCAATGAGTTGGCACTATGGCTTGACTTGGGACCTGTCAGGCTGTGGAGCTAAGCCCGTATGCTGAAATGGCATGCAACACTGCATCACCCTATTTTTTGGCCCTCCCTGGTCGAATTTGGTTCGGATGACAAAATGACTCATGATGTGGCTGGGTCGTGCTTTTGTGTCAGGAAGAAATCCCATCCAACTCATCACACAAATTGCATGCTGAAATTTTTTTAATATTTGATTATATATGACATGTGACCCACACATGTCGAATATTTTTTAAATGACTGTGGGTTGGTTAGAGCTGACACAACCCTCTCTGATGTGAATTAACGATTTTCAACTAATTTTTATGGACTACCTTTTATGCTGCCATTGAAAATCCAGCTGTTTCAACATGTGATGTGCATGACATGTAATTAATTTTTTTGAAAAAGTTCAGATGTCTGTTGGTTTTTATCTCCAACAGCTAGACAGAATCCATCAGTTGGTTTGATTATGTATAGCAAATAGGACCCAAAGAATAACTTTTAAATTTAAAATATTATCTAAATAAGTATAATATTTATATTTCTTTATCAAACTCAAAGCATAATTCTCTCTCTTATCTATATTTCTCTCATATTCTAAACTATTTAAAGTTTTTGTTTGAGTTTTTTCTCTGCATAATTTAGTTTTGCATAAATTTAGAATAATTGTAATTGGGGATGATATCCAGTCTGACAAACAATAAAATTGTAGATGTGGGTTATGTTTAATTTTGCAAGGTATATATATATTATTAATTCTTTTTAGATTTATATATTATGATTATACTAATAAAATATATGAGAAATAATAATTTATAATACTTTTTATTTATATTTTTAATTTTTATAAATCAACTTAATTAATTCTAATAAAATATTAAAAAATAATGAATTTAATGAAAATAAAATAAATAGTTAATATAATTTTGATATAGATAATGACAACTCAATTAAAATATTTGAAATTAGTTTGTCTCTTAGTTTTATATTTTAATAGACGTGTAAAAAATCTAAATTTCATAGTTGATCTAGACTTATTTTAATATAATTAAAAAAAATTATTATAATAAAAGAACATTCATCCCAATATAGCTATTAAAAAAAATTATAATTACAAAACTAGTGTCGTGAGTGGACATATTATGAGACATGCCGGATGATATATAAACAAATATAATATATTTGATCCTAGGAAAATTTTGCTTAGTCATGAAATTCTTGAATTTGGATTTATTGCAGGTTCAGTGATTTTTTTATAATAATGTGTTTATAAGAGACAATTATTAGGATGGTTGCTGGGGTGGTTCTTCAATTTAAATAATGAAAAATCTTCGAGTAATTAATTATATGCAAAAATATATTCAACTCATATATCGTAGGATCATTAAGTTGGCATGTCGGATTGATTTTATAAAAAAATTATAAATTTGATAAATAATTAATAAATCTAAATCTTAGAAAATATAGTGGGATAGTATAGTAACAGTGATGATATATATCAATTAGTCATGCTGATATTTATATTTTGCATGTATTATTATTGTTCATTTTAATTATAACTAGAAACAAAATAAAAAATGTTAGGATTTTGATAGTTATTATATTCTCATAATGATTTTATCATATATGATGATCTGAATAGTTTTTTTAAGGAATATAAAATAAAATATATAGTATAATATTTTATAATATCATAAATAATAATATTATGAAATTTATTTTTTTTGTTTAAATTTATGAAAAATTCTCAAGTAGTTGAATATGTGCAAAAATTAATTTAATATGCATATCCTATGATTTTTGAGTTGATATGTAGAAAAATATAAATTTACTAACGAATTAATAAATCTAAATCTTAGATAACATAGTAGAGTGATAACAATGATGATGTATATATGAACTTGTTATATTGATATTTATTTTGCATGTGTTATTATCCATTATGTCAATTTTAATTAAAATTTAATAAAAAATATTAGAATTTTGATAAATCTTGTATCATTGTGATGACACTCTCATATATGATTGACTGAATGGTATCTTTAAGAAATATAAAATATAAAATAAAATATAAAATATAAAATATAATATGTGTTAGTAAGTACTATTAGAAAGGTTCTCATGATTGAAATTTTATGTTAGATATATTTGTCATGTTATAAGTATAATAGAATAAATTATATGTGTCAAATGAGTTGTGTTGGGCTAGTCCTACCCCTTTTTTGTAGGCCCATTCATGAGCACAACATGGTTTTTAGTACTAGTTGTGTCGTGCTAGCATGATTTTAGAAATGGAAAGCTTGTGATAGTCTATTTTCCCACTATTGTTTGTTGGATCATGCCAATAACTGATTCATGTTAGGTCGTACCAAATTGGGTTATGTTTGACCATGCTAGCCTGAGTTAGGTCCAGGGCATAACTCTGAATAGAGCTATGTTGTGCTAGACATATCATTTTTATTATGTGCTCGTGTTGCTCAGCCCAGATAGCACTTATAGTATAAACTGACTTAAAATTAGTTTTTACTCTTTAAAATCAATTCAAATTGTATTAGAATTATTAAGTTTTTTATTTATTTTTTTAATGGGAGCACTCAAATAATTGTGGGCTGCCTCAAAAATAAGTATGATTTTGGTCTATTTTTGAGTGCCCAGAATCTGAAACCTAAATTATTTCTGTCATTAAAAAATCAAAAAAAAAAAATGTTAGCTTTATATTGAAACGTTGTGCATAGCATTTTGTTATGCATAATGTTTATCCATATACATGTTCTGCATCAACATGTTATGCATAAACATGCTATACATAAAAAACGTGTTAATGGCTTAATGCATAGCCTTTAATGCATTAATACTAAAATTCTGTTTTGTGATGCCAGCTCCTTTTTTCATGGTGCTTCTAAATTGAACTTGTTTTGACAAAGGTTGTGGTGTGATTTGGTCAACACTCAACAAGGTTGTCCAGCCTTCACCATGGGTTGATTTTTAGGTTTATGATCATTGCACTGTATCGTGTCTTGTTTGTCATTACATTTCTATTGCTCGGCTCCTGGGTGTTCTTCCAGCATCCTCCAATGTCCAGTAGATAAAACTGGCTCCTTGCCTCCCTTCTCACTTCACTTCTAGCCTAAACTTCACTTTGAAATCTGGTGTTCTGGATATATTTTTTTTCTTTATTCCTCTTATTCTATAATGTTACCCACCAGAGAACCTTGTTTCTGCATCAGACCTCAAGTAGAGCATCTTCCATGGATACTTGCTCTGTCTCCAACAAATGGTGAAACATCCAGCTTCCATTTCCTACATTTTTGTGCCACCAAGCTTCCAAGAAAAATAGCTTTTCTAGCATCATCTTCAAGATTCCATGTCCCTCAAAACTGCTTGTTAATGTTTTGTTATCATTTTTTAGCGTGTAGTTGTAGTATATGTTGGGCATGTATCTGCAACCTTTGCCAAAACATGGATAGGTTATGCATTAATAGGTAATGCATTAATATATTTATATGCATAATGTTATAATGCATGAACATATTTTCAATCATAAACATCATGCATAAACATGTTTTTATGCATAACATTTTATGCATACACACTTTATTATGTATAAACACATTTTTATGCATAACATGTTTATGCATTAACACATTTTTATGCACGATGTTTTTTGAATAAACATCTTTTTCTGCCTAGTGTGTTTATGCATAAATGTTGTGCATAATATTTTAGTATATAGCAAATTTTTTTTTTTTTTTGGTGCTCAAAAATAGACTCAAATCATAATTATTTTTGATTTATGCCCCCAAATGACAAAAAAAATCACTATGCCCCTAAATAATATATTTTTTTCATTTTTTTTGTTATTTTTGTCTATAGTATGTGCGCACAAACAGTGAAGTACACTCACTATTTTGCAACAGTAATACACCCATTATGTGTTATTAATCATTCACTCATGCATAGAGGTGTCATACGGCCCGGCCCGGCTCGGCCCAGTTTTAGGTGGCCCAACCGGGCCTCCGTGCCGTGCATGACACAATATGGTACAATAATCTTGTCGTGCTTGGCCTGACACAGTTTCATCAGAACATGCCTGACATGGCCTGTCTTCCCGGCATTGATAAAATCGTGCAGGGTCGGGCCTGAAAGGACTAGTTCTGGCCCGTCCAGGCCATGTTTTAATTTTTAAATTATTTTAATTTTTTAAATCAAAAAATGTAAAAAATTATAAAATTTAAATTATAAAATTAATTTTTAATTATTTAATTATATACTTTAAAAGTTTTTATTTTTAGTTGATGTGGATAGTTAATTGTTAACTTTAAATAATATCACAGATAAAATATAAATAAAGACAAATACAATATAAATAAGTAAATCGAAATCAAATATCAGACGTCAATGTCTTAATCCCTCAATCGTCAACATCATTTATCGTTAAATTATTCTCAATATCAATATCACACGAATTATTAATAATAATTAATTTCTTTACTTTTGTTGCAGTCCCAGTAGCAGTATCATCTTGGATGTCCATGCTCGAATCTTTTCTTTTCTTCATGCATGCGAAAGCCTCAATAATATTTAATTGTAATCTTGATGTTTTATCCGAAATAATATTTATTGCAATAGTAAAAGCAGATTCTGATATTACGCTCGATACCACATGAGTCAGTTGATCTCGTGTTATTTTAGATAGTACGGGAAAGGTCGACTCATATGATTTTTATCATTATTATATATCAAGATTCTTAGTATCAGAATATAATAGAATTAAGTAGTAATTAGTATCTAAGTACCGAGATAATTCGTTCATATTCGATGATTCACTCTATTGTTTTTTTCTCACTACCTGTGTGGAATAGTCATTATCTCTAAATATGATATTCATGTTTATACTCGGAGCCTCATTACTATTACCATCATACCTAGTATTGTATTATTTAAAGAATATGATCAATTTTTCGTAAATAAATCATTTAAGTGAAACTTATTAGTTCATGTATGAAGAAATATATGTTAAAATGTTCTCTACTCTTTTCACCTTAATCTTATGGTCTATGCAGTCAGACAAACAATAAAGAGATGAAATAATTGATCAGTACTTTAAGTACGTAGTTTTCATCTCTATAACTATATCGCTAAGTGTCAGGTCGTCACGATATTTTCTAAACATGTTACTAATGTTGCATATGTACCTTGCAATATAAGTAGTAAGAGTATAAACTGATGAACACATATTTGTCGTATCATAAAAAATCTTCAGGAATTTCATAAATATAATTTTTATAACTCAGTCAGTATCATCAATAATAAGTTTGTCATTCTTCCTATTGACATAGTTAGATATCACGTATTCATACCTAATACATGACTTTAAAATCATGTATATGTAATTTTAACAGTGTATCATATTCGGTTGAAATTTTTTCTTCTTAAGACCCGCAGACAAACAGAGACTACCAAACTTCTGTTGTCTGTGGGTATATTTTAGTTAGTTACGTATATTTTCTAAAATAAGGGTACACACCTTCATCCCTACTTATAATATTAGGTTAATGACATGACACATGCATCTAAATTGAAAAATATTTTCTAATGGTTCATTTCTATTGCTCCTAACAAACATATTAATCTTTACTTCATTATTAGATGTATTATTGAATGTGATATTAAATATTTTATTTTGAATTTTATATTTTAAAAAAAAATTATTATACACTCAAAAATTATCAGGTTATCATGAGGATAGAGAATATTTAGAATCTACATAGTGAGCAGTGAGGTGTATATAAGATGCATTATCATGATTAGTCCAGATATCAGACGTCACGTATATCACCTTACTATATTCCTTAAATTTATTAATTATTATTTATTTTTCTAACTTATAATATTTTAGTATGTCATTCGTAGATGTGGTTTTAGTAATCATATGATATGTAGGTTGAAAATATGTCTGCATGATATTGACTACTCTTGGATCCTCTTAAAATCTAATCAGAAGATCTATCATAGTGATCAGTTTGACCATGTCTTCCCTCCCCAACTCATTGTTGAATATGAAGGGGATAAACTTTGATGCTGAACTGGATGTAACCTTAAAAAATTCATCGCTGAGTTGGGTTTGTCTATGATCTAATGTACCATATTTTTTGGTATAGAGTTCACCATACTTTTTAAGGTGCTCAGTCCCATACGAACTCTTATATGTCAATATTTTTATATAATATTTTCACTGTGTCAATTCTTTTTTTGCACTTCTAATTTTTTATTTTATTTTATTATTTTAAAGTAAGCCCAAACTAATAAAGTTCTTCAAGTTTTTTATTTTTTAGATGTTTGGGATGATACGATCGGAGAAACTAATATTTCGGTAGTCTCATATTTTTTTGTAGGATTTTTATCATCTAAATTATAATTAATTATATTTTCATTATTAAAATTATTATTTATTATTTTTTTTATTTTTTAGATTCCACTTAAGAGTTAGAATTAGGAGAGAGAGAGAGAGACTAGATTAGAGAAAAGAAGATTTTAGATTTAAAATTTTAAAACATAAAAACTAATTAATAAAAAAAATACATATAAACCCTAATACATAAACTTTAGATTTTTTATGTTCGTACAGCACAAATTATACCTCAGTACATCCAAGTCCTGAAAACCAAAACTCTGAAAGCGGTAAGCCCAAAATCGAATCAAGAATCCAAGAGAGAGAGAATTAGCAAGAGAAAAGATTTATGTTTTGAAAACATAAATCTTAGAATGATAGGGGTGATTTTATAGATAAAGAAAACATTATTTTTTTTTATAAAAAATACTTTATTTATTTTTTTTTTATTTTTTTTTATTTAAAAATGAGCAGAATCCTTAGTGTTATCGAATTCTGCTCCTTTGTCATTGGAGAGGAAATATCAACTGATTATATTTGAATTTTAATATTTTTTTTCTAAAAAGTACGGACACAGACACGGGGATACGACACGGTAGGATACGGGGACACGACAAATTCTAAAAAACTAGGATACAGATACGGCTAGGAAACGGCATGATAAAAAAATAAAAATAAAAATTATAAATATTAGGTATTTTATAAAATTTATTAAATTAAATTAAATTATTTTATTATATAAAATAAATATATATTATTTATTTTATAAGATAATATTAATAAATATTTTATTTTATAAAATAATATTTTATAATTATATTATATAAAAATATATATTTTTTATTTTATTTTATAAAAAATATTTTATTTTATGCCCCTGCCTCTCCCCTCAATCACGCCCGCCCCTGCCTCTTCCCTCAAATCGTGCCGCCCCTGCCTCTTTCCTCAAATCGCGCCGCCCCTTCCTCTCCCCTCAAATCGCGTTGCCCCTTCCTCTCCCCTCAAATCGCGCCTGCCCCCTGCTAGTGGCCAACGTCGCCCATGCTGCAATGTTGGCCACCCGATGTCGTCGGACGTCGGGCACTATAGATGTGGATACGGCTACCGACGCAATCATCCGATACGCCACGTGGCGTATCAGATACGGATTGTGCAATGATACGCCACGTGGCGTATCAGACACATATCCGTGTCGTGTCCACGTGTCCATGTATCGGACACGTGGACACGGCTGTAGGGAGCCGTGTCCGTGCTTCCTTGTTTTTTTTCATCATAGGGTTGGTTCGACTGTCGAACCAACCCGAATAGTCCAAATTTTTAAAAGCTTCAGCTTCTGGAACTAACAGGTTGGGTCCGGGGATTGCGAAAAAAGACTACGGGTCGAGTTATGGACCCGACGAAAATATCGAATCCATCGGGCATCGGCTTCAGGTCAGGGGCCTGGGGCGGGGTCGGGGCACCACTCGACTCGTGCTGAGATACCGTGCCCATGGACCATTCTACTGGGTTGTACTTGACCCAACACGACCGAGTCGTGCCGTGCCTCGGGCTGGGCTCGGGCTACTTGACCTATTTGATATATCTACTCAGGCATGCTGTCAGTGCAAGGTGGTGGGTGCAATGGTGTGTAGTAGTGTGTATGTGGTGGTGTGTGTGATGGTGCACAATAGTGAGCTTGGCCTGCGCATGATGCATAGTTGTGAAATGCACACTTAGGCTCAAGTGCAGGCGAGGCGCAAACATTGCGCCTCGCCTTGGTAGGGACGTCTTCGTGCAGGTTTCCATTCATGTAACTCAACCAAGAGCTCGATGGCGCTCGACGAGGAGTTGCATGGAGCTCGTGGCAGAGCTCCATGTAGCTCTTGGTTGAACATTATTGAGCTCCTCGTCGAGCTCCTAGACGAGCTCCACGGCGAGGGGCGATGTGCAATAGGTGAGTTGAAAGGTGTAAGAGTATTTTTGGATTAGTATATTTTATTATATTTTATCAAATATATATGTAAAATAGGGTGTGCCTTACATAAAAAAATTTATTCCTTAAGGGCATATTACACCTTAAGGCTTTAAGAGGCCTTTGCACCTTATTGTGCCTTACACCTTTCACAACTATGACATGATGATGATCATTGTGGCCCGAGATAGAAATCTTGATTGGGTTTACTGCTTTTATAAATTCAATATTAAAAAAAAGTGATTATAATAGAGGTGTCAACCGGGCGGGCCGGCCCGGCCCGGCACGAGGCATGGCACGGTTCAGCCGTCCCTGGGCCGGCCCGGCACGTTAAAAAACCGTGCCCGGGCCCGTGCCGTGCCCGAGTTAAGCACGGGCCGTGCCATGCCTGGCCCGTGCTGTGCCGTGCCTAACCTAGCACAGCTCGGACCGTGGCACGGCACGCCGGCACAGGTTCTCCCCGTGCCGGTTTCACGCGGCCACGCGTGACCCGGCTCCTCTTGAAAAAAAGACCCCGGGTCGGGTCTGAATGGACCCGACCCACGGTCCCAATCCCAACGGGGAAAAAAATATGCAATTATTATTAAATTTCAGTCGTTGGATTCGCCTCAAACGGCTAGGGGGCAAAATCCAATGGTCCTCGTGATTCTTCCCCCTAAATAATTATTAAAAATTCAAAAAAATATAAAAAAAATATTTTTTTATAAAAAATTATTATCTTTAATCTATAAATTCTACCCCCCTCCCTTTAACATTTATATTTTTCAAAAACATATACTCTCAAATCTTTATCTTTCTCTCACATAAACCGTGCTTCTCTCTCTCGGGCCTCGGGATTTTGCTTTCGGCTTGGATTTTCGTGAAACTCGACTTGAGTTTTGAACATTAGAGCTTGCTGCGGTGCACCGTGCACGTGACTGACCTCACTGCTTTTACCGGGTAATTTATTTTACGTTTTTTACTTTCTCTCTCTATAGTTTCTCTCTCTAGAAAAAAATTAGGAAAAAATAAAAAATCATAAAAAATGACAATACACCTGACACGTATTTAAATTTGGAAAATGAAAATATTACACAGAGGTCTGAGGCTCCTGAAACTTTGGGTTCTCCAGTCGTCTCAACCCAAAGTTCTAAAAAATAAAAAACTAGAAGGACTTATGTAGTTTGGACTCATTTTAAAATCATAACACAAAAAAATGTTAGGGGTGAGTAACAAGAAATGACACAGTGTAAATATTATATGAGACTATTAACATGTAAGAGTTTATTTGGGACTAGGCACCTTAAGAGGCATACCGAATTATGCACCAAAAAAACATGGACCATTAGATACTAGGCAAACTCAACTTGGCACTGCATTTTTTGAGACTGGATCGAGTCCAGTCTCAAAGTTTACTCCCTTCATATACTCCAGCGAGTTGGGTAGGGACGGCATGGCCAGACTCATCACATTGATGGGTCTTCCGATCAGATTTTCGGAAGATCCAAGGGTAGTGCGCATCATGCAGACTTATTTTCAGCCTTCCTATTGTAGGATTCCTAGGTCCACATCTAGGAATGACATACTAAAGATATATAAGTTAGAAAAATAAAAAATAATTAAGGAATTTATGGCATATAGTGGAGTCGTGTCCGTGACGTCCGATATATGGACAAGTCACGATGATTCTTCTTATGAATGTCTCACGAGTCACTATGTAGATTCTAACTGGAAAATCAATAAAAAAAATTTTAGGATTCACTTAGATTCTTCATCCTCATGATGGCCCGGCTATTTTTGAGTGTATGATGAAAATCTTTAAAGAATATAAAATTCAAAATAAAATTTTTAGTATCACATTCGATAACGCTTCTAATAATGGAGTAGCGATTAATATGTTTGTTAGGAATATTAGAGACGCACCATTAGGAGAGATCTTTCATGTCAGATGCATGTGTCACGTGATTAATCTGATTGTTCAAGCGGATATGAAGGTGTGTTTCTCCACGTTGGATAATATACGCAATGCACTAAAATATATTCGCACTCCTCGCAGACAATAAAAGTTTGGTAGTCTCTGTTTGTTTGCGAATCTTAAGAAGAATAAATTTCAATCTGATGTGAGACATTATTGGAATTACACGTACCTGATATAGAAATCATGTGTTAGATACGAACACGTGATATCCGACTACGTCAATAGTAAGAGTGACGAACTTATTATTGACGACACTGACTGGGCTTCAGGAATTTTATTTATGAAATTCCTGAAGATTTTTTATGACACGACAAACATGTGTTCGTCGGTTTATACGCCCACAACTTGTATTGCACTCCGGTGCATATGGAACATTAGTAGCATTTTTAGGAAGTATCGAGCTGACTCGACGCTTAGTCATATGGTTGCAGAGATGGAGACCAAATACCTGAAGTACTGGTCTACCGTTCTATCTCTTTATTGCTTCGCTGCATGCATGGACCCTAGGGTTAAGGTGGAAGGGGTATAAAACACCCTGACTTTCATTTCCTCGTGCATGAACCTGGAAGAGCCACCTGAAGGGTTCATTCACGAGAAGTTGACTGACATATTCACATACTATGATACTAGGTATGGTGGTGGTAGTAGTGAGACTGTGATTACGGACATTGATACCTTGTTCGGAGATGACGATTTTTCCATTCAGCTAGCGAGGGGGAAACGTATGGGTGGACCATCACATTGGAGCGAGCTGTCTCGGTACTTAGATACCGATTACTGCTCAATCCTATCACTTCCTGATACTATGAATCTTGATTTATTACAGTGGTGGAAATCATATAAGTCCACCTTTACCGTGCTATCTAGGATGACACGGAATCTACTGATTCCTCCGGTGTCGAGCGTAGCTTCGGAGTCTACTTTTTCTGTTGTAGTGAACGTGATTTTGGATAGGAGATCGAGATTACGTCCAAATATGGTGGAGGCCTTGGCTTATTTGAAGGATTGGGAGGAATCGAAGTTTAGCATCTATATTCGTGCTGGAGCTGGGACTGGGACAGGCACTGCAGTCGCATCCACATCCACTACGATGGCAAAGGAGCTGATTGCTGATGATGATGATCCATATTATACTGATCTTGATGTTGCTGCTGATGATTCTAATGATATGCCGATTGACGATTGATGATGATCTGCTGTTTTTTGTTTTTGATGTTTTTTTTATTGATTGTATTTGTACGCTTTGTTTGTACGTTATGTTGAAACTGATATTTGTTTTGTTCGGACCTACGGTTTCAAATGGATGATTGATAATTTTTAATTTGTGTTGTTTATGTTTTTTTTTAATTTTTATTTTTACTAACATAATGTATTGATTTATTTTTTTTATTATTTAAATTTAATTTTAAAAATTAATTACTTTAATATATAATTAATAATTATAATAAAAGTTAAACTAATTTGAATTTGATAAAAAAAAAATTTCTAAACTTTTTTTTAATTAATTTTTATTTTTAACATTTTTAAAAGTATTTATATTTAATACTATACACTTACAGAATTACAATATATAAAATTTTTAAAAAATAAATAAAAAATTTTTTTGCCTCTCGGGTCTGCCTCTACCCTGGCCCGTATGGCCAGGCCCAAGCCGGCCCGGCACGGCACGGCACGGCCTGCCCTGCTTACGGGCCGTGCCGGGCTTCGCTGTTTTTAAACCGTGCCGGGCCGGGCACAGTAGCACGATCGTCCCCTAAAAAAACTGGCCGCGCCAGCCCGGCCCGGCCTGTTTGACACCTCTAGATTATAATCATAGTTTGTCTAAAATTATGTTTTAATATAATTTTATTTTTTGGAGTAATTAATAGGGATTATTATTGTAGATATATATAGGAAAATCTCATTCTAGTGTGTTCATTTTAGGAGAATAGTCCACACAACAATAATTGTTTCATACTATTTCTGGAGAAGAGATTGAGAGCATTATATAATAGTGATAGAAATGTTGCTTGCAAGAGTCAATCAAGAGTTCTCATAGTGTTAATCAATCGTGATATTACCTAGAGAAGAGCACACAACTTTTTTAAAACAATCAATTTTTTTTTTTTTTGATATTACTAGTTATTTTAATCTTATCGTCACTTTAGACTCCTAAATTATCGATACGAGAATACATATTCATATAATTGGTAATCCTATCATATATTTTCTGTATTATTTTTGTTCTAAAAGTATTATTGTTACTGATGATAGTAATTTGAAAGTTACATAGTAGTAATTCTTAATTATTGTTTGTTTTTTATCTATAAATTGTCTGGCAAAATAATTTAACATTAATTTTTTCTTTATTTTCACTGATATTTATTTTCAAGATAGGAAAATTTTAAAGGAAATTTTTATTCGAGTTCAAGCTTTATGGATTATATATATTTTTACTTCAACGATAATATCGCTCAATTAATATTTGAGTGTTTTGAACCTATTGTGTATTCTCAGCTTAGAGGTATCAATTGAGTTATGCTGGGCTGACACAACACAAATTGGGAACTCAAGTCGTCTCATGCTATGCTTCTACGACATCATGGGAGGGTGACCCGGCCTAACACAATGGCCTACCTTGTTCATTTCGTCATGTTAAGTTGTGTTGGGTCAAACCAGGTTATGTCAAATTGTATTAGTAGTGACATGTACACTCCACTATATTGTGCCACCACTACAATACCACTGGCTAGCCCATTTAGCATAGGTTGCATAGTAGCTAGCCAATCAAGTTCCAATTAATTGGCCATTGGATATTGTGATGTAGCACTATATTGCATTATAAATTAAAATTAATAAAATTTGCAACTCTATAAAAAAAATATATTTTTTTTGCTTTTGTGATTTTGATTTAATAATGATATCACAAATAATATTAAATTAAAAAATTTTTAAATTGCAGTATGGCATGACAATGAAAATGAATAATAGTCAGCAACATCATCAACACACATGTCACTCCTCTAATATCCTTTAGTGATTACTCAGTGTGTAGTATGGTTTAGATTTGGATTAGTATGTTTGATTTTGAAGTTAATTTTAGTGGTATTCTTAATATTCTTTAAATTATGTGAGTCATTATCTTCTAGAAGCTCTATCTCTTTATTTTGAAGATATATTTTTGAATCCTCTTGGTCATTTAATTTATAAAAGTGTTTTTATGTTATCTAGTCACTATTTGGATCTTTAATTTGAAATAATATTTATAATTATAAAAAATTAGATTTCAATATTATGCTTAATATTGGAGAGGTCGATAGATCATATCTCATTTTAGATAGCTTGAGATATATGAATTTATATGATTTTTATCAACACATGTCATCTTAATATTATCATTATGTAATAAAATGAAATAGTAATCAGTATCAATATATTAAGATAACTTGCTCCTATTCATAGTCATAGACAAATTAAATTTTGATACGATACTAGATTCTAGATATGTTAGTAGATTACGTGCTATCTTATATTATATGAGATATGTAGATTCATATAATTTTATTAAACTCAATATATTTAAATTCTTATTATCATCATATGATATAATAAAATAATAATTAGTATCTAGGTATCGAGATAATTCTTTTCTATTCGATGTAATATCTCATTGTTTGTTCCTAGTTAACTAAATAAAAAAACTATTATTTCTAAATACAGTGTTAATGTTTGTATTCAGAGGCTCGTTAGTACTACCATACGAAGTGTATGATAGATTGTACTATATTTTTTAAGAATCCAACTATTTGGTTCTTTGGTTTGGTTTATATAAGTAAATATGTATTTTAATTTCTTTTTTATTTCTTTCATTTTAATTTATAGGATTCATATAAATAACAAAGTAATAAAAAGATAGTGTGATATATTAATATTTCAAATACTTGATTTTCTTGTACTATCTCAACTAGAAGTATCAATTGGGCTATGTTGTGTCAGCATGACCCATTTTAGATTGGCCTAGCTATGCCACCGTGATTGTTAAGGCACGTGATGATTTACACCTGGCCCAACACAACTCATTCGGCCCACAAAATGCAGACCATGCCAGTTCTTGTCAGCACAAATCGAATCATGTTGTTTGGCTCTTTTGGGCTAAAATTTTTAATTCAAATAAAATATATTTTAAAAAATTATAACCTGTTATTAAATTATTTTTTAAAATAATACACTTAAAAATAGAAAATAAAAAAAATTAGATAATAAGTGATTGATATATACATTGAATGATATATATTTATAGAATTAAAATGTGATGAATTAAAATATAACTCATAATAAATAAAGTATAATATAATATTAGTGCATAAATCATAATAAAATATATAAACGATATAAATATATCATAGTGCATAAATTATTACATTGTAATCATATAAAAAATTTAAAAACCACATGAACCATCAATCAGTGCCTATGGTATGATAGTGCAAAAGTGAATATAGAGCATCATCATCATGTATAGGCATAACAATGAGGCGAGAAAATTGAGGTGATCTCCTCATGTCCCGTTCTATCGGGGATTCTCCAAGTCCTTTGCTCCATGCCCTATTTTTTGGTGGGGTGGGGTGAGATTTTTATGTCATGGGGTAGGGTGGTGCATTCTCCACTTTGTTGCCTCATTTTTCTTGCTCCTAAATTGTATTTCCCAAAGTCACTGCGACCTTGTGCCTCGATCTTAAATTGTGCAAATCTAGGAGGGACATGGCAGGGACTATCAAAAAATTTCTGTTTTATATTTATAAAATTTGTCTATTTTTTATTTTTTTAATCTTTTAAATATAAAAAATGAGCAAATATTTGACTATCATTGGATTTGTGTCTAGTAATCATTGGATGATTGGAATCAATTCAGACATTGACGAAAAATTAGAAAAAAAAATTAAATTTTTTTATTTTTTACGATAATGAAAGTGATATAACTTACTTGTCGCTTTCTTTGTCAAGATTATAGTTATTAAATTGAGATTTGAATTAAAAATTAGAATGCTTGATTAGTGAATCGAGAATCGAGAATTGAATTATGAATCTAATTTTTTATGATTTTTTTTACGTTAATTAATTCCTATTTTTTACTATTGGTAATTTTTTTAGTATTTTAATTTTTATTTTTATGATTTTTTGATAATTTATTGTTTATTTATATTAGATTCGTAATACCAATTCTTGAAATTATTTTTTTTCTATTTTAGTTAATTCCTACCATTAGTAATTTTTTTTTTGTATTTTTATTTTTATTTTTGTGATTTTTTGAGGATTTTGCTTTCTTGAGAATCAGTATTAAATCGATTCGTGTGAGTCAATTCGTGATTCAGTGATTCGGTCTTTGATTCATATATATTTTTGATTATTTTAAAGAGTCGAATCATTTATCACATGAATCATAAATTAAATTATGAATTAAATTGTGAATCGTATACTTTTCATAATAGTGGTCAACACTTATTACATACATGTGATGGCCAGTGGTTACTTGGCTGGACAATGCTGATTTTTTTAAAAAACTTGTGACCTACTCCCCATCTCCGTGCTTGTGTACCGTGCCAAATGGCCAGGCACTCATGTCATGTTTGGTTTGGCACAAGGCATGGTTGGCTTTGGACTAGCACAACATGAGCTATGCCATGGACCTGCACGACTGTAGTCCAGGTTTGATTTTGAACTGTGTCATATTGGCTTGACATGACTATTTTGGGTCGTGCCTTGTTCTGTGCTCGGGCTATCTGATTTATTTTACACTTTTATTTTAGATTATATATTCCGGGGAGAAGCTATATAGCTTGTTTCTTATAATTAGCAGATTTTTTTATATTGTCATTGACTACACTTCATAATGAGACATGTTGACATTTAAAATATTGAGATGCATTTTTATTTGATACTCTAGTAATCAAATAAGATTTAAATATTTTTTATTGGAGATTAATAAGATTCTAGTCAGTGTGATTGTTTTTTTTTATCATGATTCTTTTTTAGTAAGTCTATAAAGGATGTAAATTTAGATATTGCACTTGAATTTATTATTTTTTTATATTACTTGTAGCCCTGTTTGGACTACCATTTAATTGATATATGCACTCATCAATTATATTTGAGTATGTTTTTTTCATACGACAATGAAGTACAATTTATAGAACTATTCATGTTCAAGTAAAGTTGTAGATATTTGAGTATGTTGATGCTTGGTATTATGTAATCTTATTAAGTTTTTATATTACCAACAAATTCAAGTTACGTTGAATTTGATGGAGTGAGATTTATCGTGTAGAGATTTTTTTTTGACCGAAATGACATAGTGGTCAATAAGTTTTTACTAGTACGGACAAATATTGAGTCAACAAGTAGGAGACTTGACAACCCATAACTTAAAATATATACTGAGAAAAATTTCATGCTCAGCCTTCTTAGAGCAGAGATGAGCATACTATGAAACCTTATAATCTTGCAATCAGTCCTTCAGATATTGTATCTAGAGGTGTCAAACGGGCCGGGTTGGCCCGGCCCGTTTTTTGGAGCACGTGCGTGCTTTCGTGCAGGGCCGGGCACGGTTTAAAAAAGTTGAGCCCGGCATGGCCCGTAGGGCCAGGCCAGGTTGTTCGGGGCAGAAATTTTTTTTTTTAAATATTAAAATATATTTAAAATTTTAGATATTGTATAGTATTATATATTTATAATTTTTAAAAAGTTAAAATTAAAAATTTATTAAAATAACAAAGTTTAAATTTTTTTTTTGTAATATCAAATTAGTTTAAATTTTATTATAATTATTAATTATATAATAAAGTTATTAATTTTTAAATGAAATATTAAAAAAATAAAAATAAATCAATACATTATGTTAGAAAAAATAAAAAATAAAATAAACATAAACAACACAAATGAAAAATTATCAATCATCCATTTGAAACCGAAGGTCCGAACCAAACAAATTACAGTTTCAACACAACGTACAAACAAAGCGTACAATTAATAAAAAAAATATCGAAAATAAAAAATAGTAGATCATCATCAATCGTCAATCGGCATATCATGAGAATCATTAGCCGCAACATCAAGATTAATATTATATGGTTCATTATCGGCAATCAATTCCTCCGCCATCATAGTGGTTGCGACTGTAGTCCATGTCCCAGTCCCAGCTCCAGTACGATCATGGATGCAAAACCTCGAATCTTTCAAACAAGCCAAGGCCTCAACAATATCTGAACGTATTCTCGATCTCCTATCCGAAATAACATTTACTGCAATAGAAAAAGCAGACTCCGATGTTACGCTCGACACCGGAGAAATCAGTAGATTCTGTGTCATCCTATATAGCAAGGGAAAGGTGGGCTCATGATTTCCACCACTGTAATATATCAAGATTCTTAGTATCAAAATGTGATAGGATTGAGCAGTAATCGGTATCAAAGTACCGAGACAGCTCGCTCCTATGTGATGGTCCACCCATATGTTTCCCCCTCGCTAGCTGAATAGAAAAATCGTCATCTCCGAATAAGGTATCAATGTCCGTAATCACAGTCTCACCACCACCACCACCATACCTAGTATCGTAGTATATGAACAAGTCAGTCAACTTCTCGTGAATGAACCCTTCAGGTGGGTCTTCCAGGTTCATGCACGAGGAAATGTAAGTCAGAGTGTTTTTTATTACTTCCACCTTAACCATATGGCCATGCATGTAGCGAGACAATAAAGAGATGGAACGGTGGACTAGTACTTTAAGTACTTGGTTTTCATCTCTGTAACTATATAGCTAAGTGTCGGGTCAGCTCGATACTTCCTAAACATGCTACTAATGTTGCATATGCACCGGAGTGCAATGCAAGTGGTGGGCGCATAAACCGACGAACACATGTTCGTCGTGTCATAAAAAAATTTCAGAAATTTCATAAATAAAATTTCTGAAGCCCAGTCAGTGTCGTCAATAATAAGTTCATCACTCTTACTATTAAAGTAGTTGGATATCACATGTTCGTATCCAACACATGATTCTAACATCAGGTACATGTAATTCAAATGATGTCTCACATCTGATTGTAATTTCTTCTTCTTAAGATTCGCAGACAAACAGAGACTACCAAACTCTTGTTGTCTGCGAGGAGTGCGAATATATTTTAGTACATTACGTATATTATCAAATGCGGTGGAACACACCTTTATACCCGCTTAAACAATCAGGTTAATCACGTGACATATGAATCTGACATGAAAGATCTCTCCTAATGGTGCGTCTCTAATATTCCTAACAAACATGTTGATCGCTACTCCATTATTAGATACGTTATCTAATGTGATACTAAAAGTTGTATTTTGAATTTTATATTCCCTGAAGATTTTCATCATACACTCAAAAATGGCCGGGCCATCATGAAGATGAAGAATCTCAGAGAATCCTAAAATTTTTTTATTGATTGTTCAGTTTGAATCTATATAGTGGCTGGTGAGATATGCATAAGAAGATTCATCGTGACTTGTTCAGATATCAGACGTCACGGACACCACTCCACTATATGCCATAAATTCTTTAATTATTTTTTGTTTTTCTAACTTATATATTTTTAGTATGTCATTCCTAGATGTGGACCTAGGAATCCTATGATAGGCAGGCTGAAAATATGTCTGCATGATGCGCTACCATTGGATCTTCTGAAAATCTGATCGGAAGACCCATCAATGTGATAAGTCTGGTCATGTCGTCCCTACCCACCTCACTGGAGTATATGAAGGAAGTAAACTTTGAGACTGAACTCGATCCAGTCTCAAAAAATGCAGTGCCAAGTTGGGTTTGCCTAGGATCTAATGGTCTATATTTTTTGGTGCATAATTCGGCATGCCTCTTAAGGTGCCCAGTCCAAAACGAACTCTTACATGTTAAAAGTCACATATAATATTTACATTGTGTCATTTCTTGTTTCTCATCCCTAATATTTTTTTTGTTTCATTATATTAAAATGAGTCTAAACTATAGAAGTCCTCCTAGTTTTTTGTTTTTTAGAAGTTTGGGTTGAGACGACCGGAAAAATCAAAGTTTCGGCAGCCTCAGACCTTTGGGTAATATTTTTATTTTCTAAATTTTAATATGTTTTAGTTGTATTTATTATTTTTTATGATTTTTGTTTCTAAGAATAGTTTAATAAAGACTAGATGACTGATTTTAAATCTTCTTAATTTTGGTCTAGAGAGAGAAACTATAGAGAGAGAAAGTTAAAAAAAAAACCGTAAAATTAATTACCCGGTAAAAGCAGTGAGGTCGGTCACCTGCACGGTGCACCGCAGTCAAGCTCTAATGTTCAAAACTCAAGAAAAGATTCACGAAAATCCAAGCTGAATGCCAAAATCCCGAGACCCGAGAGAGAGAAGCAAGATTTTTGAGAGAGAAATAGAACGATTTGAGAGAATTTATGTTTTTGAAAAATATAAATGTTAAATGGAGGGGGGTGGAATTTATAGATTAAAGATATTAATATTTTATAAAAAAAGATTTTTTTTAATTTTTTTGAATTTTTTTAATTTTTTAGGGGGCAGAATCATGAGAGCCGTCAGATTCTGCTCCCTAGCCGTTGAAGGCGAGATCCAATGGCTGAAAATATATTTTTATATTATTTTTTTTTCCCGTTGGGGGATGGGGATCTTGGTCGGTTCGGGGCTTCGGGCCTCGTGGAAGTGGGACCGCGGGGTCTGGTCCAATCAGACCCTACCCGCCATCTTTTTTGCGGGAGGGGCGTGGATCTATCGCAGGGTTGCCGTAGCCCGTAGGCTCGAGGGACTCCCAGCACGGGACGAACCCATGCCGGTGTGCCGTGCCACGGGCCTAACCGTGCCGGGCTAGGCACGGCATGGCACGGCTCGTGCCTAACCCGGGCACGGTTTTTTTTCGTGTCGGGCCGGCCTAGGCACGGCCGAACCGTGCCTCGTGCTCGGCCGGTTGACACCTCTACTTGTATCAGTATCTAATTTCATAAATATTGTTGTATTTTTATCTTATTTATTTTTGTGTTTCTTTTATTATTTTTCTTGATAATACTGGATACTCAAGTTTTATTCTCAAGTATTATATTATCTAAGAAGGTAGATTGCCTTAATATGAAATTTGTAGGGAGAGGATATACTCAAATATACTCAGAAATATACTCAGACATTTTTTTGGCATAAAGATGTGTCTTGTCATAGAGTAGTTATCCATTTGATTCTCTTCCATGAGTTGATATTTTTAGTTGTACACTCAAGTAGATAATTTTATTTTTAATACGATCTTCTAGTTAACTCTATTGTAGATAAGAAAATTATTTAAAAATTTAATTATCTAATTATTATTATATTCGATATAGCATACACAATCATTATAGTTAGTATATTTTTATATTCTCTTAAATATGTTTATTTTGATATAATTCTTCACATATTGAGTTGCATGAAGAATTCTTTAGGACTTGGAATTCATTCTAGGAATCATGAATACCCAAAGTTAGCTTAGTATTGTCTATTTAAGTTGG
This sequence comes from Sapria himalayana, assembly GCA_029783825.1. Classification (NCBI taxonomy): domain Eukaryota; kingdom Viridiplantae; phylum Streptophyta; class Magnoliopsida; order Malpighiales; family Rafflesiaceae; genus Sapria; species Sapria himalayana. The sequence continues at coordinate 1,132,808 of JAREIK010002450.1, read as the reverse complement.
GCACCAGAATGCATTGAGATGAGATCTAGGATAGATTTTTGTTTTTTTGGAGCAATATTCTCTTAAAAAGTAATTGACATGCAATTGTTTTGAGATTTAGTATAATGGTATAATTCAAATTAATAATAATAATTATTTGTAAGATATTTTATATGAGACATCTGTTCGAGTAAATCAAATATGCATTTTTTTAATTATACTTTCATTATAACAGTCAGACAATAAGATATATAATCTCTAATTTAATATTTTATGACCAGACAAAGCACATATGGATGGACTCTTTCTTCCTCAAAAAGAAGATTCAATATGAGAACATTATTATAATACACATTCAGATAGTAAAATACCCAACAAATATCTTTATAAATATCTTAAAGGTATCTCAATTTATCTTTTTCAAGAAATTAAGTAGTGATAATTCAATATATGTCAGATAAATTTAGTATTTATTATATGGATCGTGCAATTGTATATTAGATTTTTTGTGCTGACACATCCTAAAAGAATAAGGTTGTTGAAAGAAAGAATAAATATTTGATTTTTGTGGCTTGGACATTCTAACTTGGAAAGTATGCTCCAAATATTTCTTGAGAGATTGTGATTTTAACTGTATTTTATCTCATCAATCAGATATACTTTTCTATCTCATCATATAATTTTTCCGATCATTTATTTTAGAGAGATACAATTTAGTTTGACTTCTTAATTTTTAAATATATTTGTTTTATCTTTGATCATTTTCTATGACAACAAAAGTTAGCTTGTACGACCTTAAAATATGTTTTTCTTGAATACTCTAATGCCTATAGAAGATATAAATAGTTTTTACCAGAGATTGGTAGCATTTTATTTATTCTAGATATTACTTCTTTTAACCATAATTCATTTTTTAATGAATCTGTCAAGATTGTGAATCTAGATGTTATTTCATTACTTTTTCTTTATTATTTATAGCTTTGTCTTAACTACAAGTCAGTTGACAAAGTCACCTATCAACTATATTTGAGCATGAGTATTCAATATGATGTTATTTTATTGAGTTATCATATTTAGTAAAAATTAATTGATCATATTGAAATTAGAGAGTGTGGTTTCTTAAATAGTGATATCTCATTCAAACTTATATAACTTAAAAATCTATAGGTTATTACTAGTATAGGCTCATATTGAGTTGATTATTAAGAGATTAGACCAATTAGGACTTCAAATCTATACTTTGAGAGAGAAATATAGAGAGAGATATGCCCATCTTTCTCATAATAGAGACGATCTTACCGACAAACTGAATGATCTTGTAATTATTTCTTTTGATCTTTACTTTTAGATTGTTCTTCAGAATGACATAATAGTTGTATTCAATACTCAATTTCACAAGTATTTATATATATATTTGTTTTTTTATTATTTCTATTAATTGTAGTAGGAAACCCAAATTTGTTTTTGAGAAATTATCTCATTCTAGATGACTCTACACCTTGATAGAAGAAATGCATATCCTCAACTCTAATAGTACTTGATAATTAATACTATGTTTGTATGGTACTAGTATATCCAAGTATCTTTTATTACTTCATATCTATACTTTCATATTCACAAGTTTTGTTATATTTTTGTTTTATTCCTTTTTTTTATTTCTTTAATTATTTATCTTGATGGTATTAGTATTTTAGTGTTTTTCTAAAATATTATTTTATCTAGGAATAGGATAATGTTAGGTTATGATCGATAAAATATATATAATCTACTCTAATGACACATGAAAACTAGTATTACAACCTTTAGGAAGGTTTGATGTTGGTTTTAGATGAGTGTTCTTTATAAAGATAAGTCTAGATGAAAAAGTAGTTGGCTTTAAGTTGAGACTTGTAATCAAGGGATACACTCATATATTTTGATGTGAACTATCAAGATACTTATTTTTCATTGATTAAATTAGCCTAAGTACATATTCTTATTTATTTGATATCATCTCATAGTTGGAGAATACATTAACTAGACATGAAGAATTATTTTCTTCATAGTAACCTTGAGGAGGAGAATGTGTAAATGAAGTGGACACTTGAATTTTGAATAATAGAGCCAAGTGTGATTTGTAGATTGCGAAAGGTTTTTGTACGACCTTAAGTAATCATTGAGAGTCTGATTTCGATATTTTTACTTGCAGTCATTTTGCTTGAGTTTTGAATATATATTACTGATTTTTATTTTATTCTTTCAGAAGAATTGTGATAGTTGAATAATTTTGTTAAATGTTTATGTGAATGATATTTTAGATGAGTTGGTAATTGCTCAATTCAATAAACACATTTATGCACACTTTCTAATGAAGAATCATAGTAATTATAAATATATTCTTTGTATATAAGTGACTTATTTTATCAAAGATATCATCTTGTAATAATAGAGACATGCACTTGATATATTTGTTGAGATTGATCTTTTATGTTGTGCTTTGGTATATATTCTTGTTGATTCATGTGCTAACTTAATTTATGATACAAAACCTTTAGTTAACTTTATAACTTATTAGAGAATCTTAGAAAATATAAGCTATCTGATAATAATTAATCTATTTATAATATATAGAATCAGTATATTTAGTTAATTTATAGATAAAATTTGTTATATTCATATTGATACGATTCTTTGCAACATATAGTTGTTGCAAAGAGTAGATCTACAAAAAGAGTTGATCTACAATATAATTTTATACTTTTATTGGAGATAGCTTTTTTTTTGAAAAATTAAGCGATTTCTAGTTGTTTTGAAATTTAATATAAAGATAGAGTTCAAAGCTATGTTAATTATTCATACGACAGAGCATTCAATAGACAACTTCATGAATATCATGAAGAGTTTTCAGGTTTAAAGTTGTGGACTCAAATGTTCCAACTCTGTGGTTGGTGTTCTCAACTTACATTTTATCTAGTTATTGCAAAGAGTTATCCACATTATTTTTGTCCATTATATATGATCATATAATATATTTTTTATAAGAGTTATTATTTATTTTATTTTCATATATCTATTATAACACAGCTAAATGTAATAAACAATATGTCTATTTGGATTGTCTTCTGTTAATGGGGCGGGGCACTGTCGAAAAATGGTGATAATGACCTCTTTGAATTTGATTAGGTTGGAGATTGGAAGCGCATATGCTAATGGTGATGATAATGATGATGATGATGATGATGTTGATGTCATCCAGCCACTCATGAAGCGTAGATCCAGGCATAAATGTAGCAGCTCTATTGAATCTTACAAGGAAGATGAAAATTTTAAGTCAAGTTTTCCATCGAGCCCTCATTCAAGTACAGAAGCTTGCAATATGGACAAACATCTGCCAGGAAATGGAAGTGCCTTGATTTCAGATGAAGTAACATTGATTTATATATTTGGATTTTATTTGTTATAAAGAACATGTTGACTTGGAAAATCTAATCTATTCATCAATGTTCAATGCTGAAATCAAAGTGGGGATGCATCTCTTCTGAGGAACAAGAAGAAGCAGTAATGCTCGAGGCTGCAATGTTTGGTGGCCTGCCTGAAGGGAATGTGTACCACTTTTCACACGCACCTCATAATTTTGTTCAACCAAATGGTGCTTGTCCATCATGGATGGCCTGCCCACCGCCATCATCTGCATTGCAAGCTCAGCGCTTGCTCCGTGAACAACAGGTTGTCTTTTTAGCTCAACTAGAAATAGTATTATGTTTGTGATATGCATTGTGGTAATGCAATTGGCTAATTGTTTTGTGTAGGATGATGAGTATCTTGCTTCACTTGCAGTAGATAGAGAAAAAGAAATGAAGGCTATGGAAGAAGCTGATGTTCTGCGTTTTAAAGAAGCAGCAGCTAAAAAATATGCTTTATTAGAAGTAGAAAGAAAAAAGGAAGAATCTTGCCAGAGATTTGTGGAAGAAGAGGTATATAATGTGTGTCTGTGCATGTCTGCGCATGTGTGTATCACCTAACCAAGTATTAATCTCAATCAAGTTCTAGTCAACCAATGAATCCAAGAGTAAGTATAATGATTCTCATCTCAGGAAAATAGAAGTTATATGAATAATTCTAATAACCTTATGTCACCAACACACATTCATGGATAATTTACTGAATAGTTCAGATGCAGGTTAGCATATTAGTTTGAGCTGACACCTACTCATTGATGAGCATCAAGTAACAATACATAAAATAATCATTACTTATAACAATTAGTCAAATAAAGTGCAAAGATGATGAATTTATTTAATTGACACGAATTGGATCTAGAGGTGTCAAGTGGGCCAGTAAGCCCAGCCCCAGCCCGAGGCACGGCCCGATTGAACCTTGCCTGGCCCGGAATGCTATAGTCCAGAACCATGCCTAGGCCCGTGCCTGGCTGCCTCAAGGCATGGTTCGTGCTGTATCGTGCCGAGGTCTTCTGGGCCTTGTGCCAGGCCAGGCACAACCTGGCTGCCTTGCCCAAAGACACGGTTCTTTGGCAATACCCGAACCATGCCCTGGAACTTGGGCTGGGTTCAAGCGTGGTGCGAACCCAACCGGCCATGACACCCATGATCTGCACCCCTCACAGCGCCACTGTACATGCGCCACACCACACCTAGACACCTTGGATTTTCGCCCGAACTCGATGCCCTTACAATCCTGAACCCATCGGCAACAGTACAAAAAATAAAAATTATAAGCTGTGCGTTTCCTAGTCATTGGAACCACCCCCAACGGCTAATGATAGAAATTTGATAGCGTCGGGCTTCTACTTAATTTTTTTAATAAAAAATTTAAAAAATATTCAAAAATTGATTTTTTTAATTTTTTTTAAAATCTAATTATCATCTTCTCTCATTCCTAATATATATTCATAAATTCATATTTTTTTCTATTTTTCTTTTGTTTTCTCTTGTTTCTTAATTTCTCTCCTCTCGTTCTCGGGGCTCGGGTACGGACTGTTGTGTGGACATCAGATTTGGATATCAAATATCAGATATTGTCAAGCAAATGGGTTTATGCATTACAAGTTTTATTTTTAAATGTTTGTTAGTTTTTTATTTTAATTTATAATTTAAAATAAAAAAATATTTAATTTAAAAAATATAATCTAAAATATAATTAATAAAATTAAAAAATGATAAATAGTAATTTTAATGATGATAATAAAATTAATATTAATATAAAAATAGATAATATTAAATATGGATAATTAATAATTCTACGGAAAAGTTTGAGGCCTCCAAATTTTTTTTTTATTTCATAGCTTTGACTCAAATATCTAAAAAATAAAAAATTATAAGAAAATTAATAGTTTGGATTTACTTAAATATTTTACAAAATAAAGATGCTAGGGATATTGATGAAGAATTAGCACAATATAAATATTATAAAAAATTAACCTGTAGAAGTGCATTGAAGACTAGGTACCTTAAGAGATATGCTGAATAATACATTAAAAAAATGATACATTAGATCCTATGCAAACCTAACTGAGTGTTGTGGTCGTTGATATGTAATCTAGTTCAGTTTTTATGTTAATTTCTTTCAGTTTTTATCTATGAGAAAAATATGACCAAACTAATAATCATGATGGATCTTCCGATTAGATTTTCAGAGGATTCAAAGGTAATCAGTATCATGCAAATTTATTTTTAGCTTGCATATTATAGTGAGTTATGTATTTTTTCTAAAATACATAACTCACTAAAATTTCTTCATATATCTTGTAGCTAATAGGAGTTTGGTAGTCTTTATTTGTCTGTGGGTCTAAAAAAAAAATTTCAATCAGATATGAGATATTATTGGAATTACACATACTTTATATTGAAGTCGTGTGTTTGATACAAATACATGATATCTGACTATGTAAATATTAAGAATAATAAATTTATTTTGATGATACTTACTGGAATACAAAAAATTTATTTATAAAATTCTTGAAGTTTTTTTATGATATGATGAATATGTGTTCATTAGTTTATACTCTTATAACTTGTATTTCACTTAGGTTTATATGTAATATTAGTTGTATATATAAAAAATTTAGAAATAACATGATATTTAATTATATGATTCTTGAGATGGAAATCAAGTACTTAAAGTACTAGTTTACTATTTTATTTCTTTATTGTCTAGTTATTTGAATGGATCATGGGGTTAAGGTGAAAGGAATAAAGAATATTTTGTCATATATATCTTTATGCATGAATCAAGAATACCAACTTAAAGGATTTATTCATGAGAAATTGACTGAACTATTTAGATATTGTGATACTAGGTATGATGGTAGTAATAGTCAGAATCCTAGTACGGATATGAATATTATATTCAGAGATGATGACTTTTCTATTTAGATAGTGAGGATGGAATGACTGGGTGGATCATCAAATAGGGGCGAGTTATCTCAGTACTTAGATATCATTTAATATTCAATTTTATCACATACCAATAACAAGAACTTTGTTATTTTATAATGGGAAAAATCATGAGTCTACCTATCTCGTGCTGTCTAAGATAGCACAAAATTTACTATCTCATCCGATGTCGAGGATAATATCAGAGTATATTTTTTTTATTATAATGAATGATTTTAGATAGGAGATTGAGATTGAGATTGTGGTTAGATATTATTGAGGTATTAACCTATCGCTAATACCATCAAACGTTTACAAGATTGATCATTGATGTATTAATTTTTAAGTTTATATTATTATTTTGTATTTGTATTACGTTACAAAATAATTTAAATTTATTATATTTATTTTATGTTTTTTTGTAAGTTGTGAGTTGTGATTTATGATTGTATTTTTGTTTTTTTGTGGTATTAATTTAATTAATTAATTAATTTTATATTAAAATTTATAATATTTAGAATTAGAGATAATCTGATTCCGAACGGGACCGAAATGGTACATACTGGCATGACCCAGCACGACTCGACATGATCCGCACAAAATCTCAAAGGTCAGGCATGAACTAGCCCAGATTAATCTAGGTTTTATTCATATTTTGTATGTTATATTACAGTACTCTTGTGTGCATATTGCGTTTGTATGTTCCTTACATACTTACGTGTGTTCGTATGTTCTCATACTCATGTGTTTTCACTCACATATTCAACTTGTGTTCTTTTCATTCGTGTTCATTGCTTATTTACTAATCATTTTAATGCAAAATGTGAATACAAATAAATGATATTGCAACAACACAATCTGTGTCATGACAACACTAAAGATAATTATACAATGTATTAATAACAAATAGAGTTATAACAACATATTCTTAGTCATGATATCAAACAAGCCATGACAATATATTTCTATGTTACTAGATTATTATAATAACGATGACATATTTCACATCATGATAATAATGAGTCGTGACTTAAAGAATGAGGTCATGATTATCATAAATTAAGTAGAAGGTTGATATAATTGGGATATAGAAGAATCAAGTTGACCTCAATATGTCATTGTGCATATTCTTCAACATGCGAATTATTTATCTACACCATCTTCTAAGATTCTAAATATTTTATAAATCAATCCTATCAATTCTTACTAAAAAAGAATATGTAGAATGTTTTACTAATAAGGCTATAGCTCATGATTATTGACATATGGGCTCTTATTTAGGTTATAGATAATTAATTTTTATTTATTATTATTTTTTTATTTTATAATATTGTTATAGTGGATAATAAGTTGCTTAAAGTTATTAATTATAATGATATTTAATTTGATTTTTTTTTTGCTATCTTTGTTAATGATTGTCTGAATAATTTTCTTTCTATGAATTATTTTATTAAACAAATTGGTTATAATGCCATTTTACTCCTATTGATGTTTTGTAGTATCGAAAGATTTTAAGAATTTTCTTAGAGGTTGAGCATCATGGTTTGTATGTTTTCTATTATATGATTAGGTGTTTACATATCATTAATTAATTATTTTAATATTTTTGACTTAATCATTTGTCTCTGGCCAATCTTATAATTTTAAATCCTAATATTAGATATTATTATATTAGATTGTGAGATTTGTTAAATAGAAAAGTATATTAGAGTTTCCTATCTGACTCGCTAAACTTATTAAGTAATGATATTTTTAATGTTATTGACTCAAATGTTTAGATATCTAGTAGACTTGAAACTCAAGATTATTTGAGGTATTTTGTTATTTTTATCAATTTATACTTGTTTTAATTGGTTTTTTTTTTTTGAAATAAATCTTAGATTTTTGTTGTGTTCTCAGCTAATTCATTAAAGAATTAAAACTAAATTAATAAAAAAATAAAAATATTAATTTGAGTGACAATGTCTTATAGTACTTGTCTAATAGTTTTTGTACTTGTTGTACTAATTATGGGATTATATATTATATTTCTTATGTTAGCATACTCTCACAAGATAAAATTGTATAGAAGAAAAATTAATAGTTGATTAAAATAACTAGGATATTTATCTATATGTGAAGAGTTCTATAATAGTTTTGGAGAGAGATATTTTAATTGCAAACTACTTGGTGAACCGAATGATTTTCTTTGTTTTTTTTTCATAATTTGTTTTTTCTAATGTTGTATTATAAAAAGAAATTATTCAATTTTCTCTTAAAGTTTTTGGATTACTTAATAAATTTATGTTTTCTTCTCATGACTTGATAAAAAGATATACATGGTCATCAATTGTGTAGTTTGTGAGAGCTTGGTTTGGCATATTTTTAGATGATAAATAGATAATTCTTTTGTTGATTGTTATATAGATGATATTTTTTTTATAGGAGTTGAATTGAATATCATGTAATTCAAGGAGTACATTTGGTCCCAATTTTAGATGAAGACCTTTGAAAGCTTCAATTTTTTTTTTGGGATTGATGTAACTATGTTCTTAGAGTAATTTTATTATTATAGGGGAGATATATCTTAGATATTTTTTTAGATATTGATATTTTGAGCAGCACTCATGTCGATATATCTGTTAAGCCATATATTATTATTTTGTCTGATGATAGTTATTTAATTGATTCGACTGCATTTTAAGGAATTTTATGAAAGATTCATTATCTGATTATTACTTGACTAAGTATAATTTATTCTGTCAGTATCTTTTATTATTTTTTAAATTTTTTATGACATTTATTATGATATAATTTTTTACATACTTTGATATGTGAAAAAATCTTTAGCATTTAGCATTACAATTGATGGTCATGAATATATTAGCTAGTTAAATATTTAGACTCTAGTTGGCCACTAGACTGTGTAGATAGTAGATTCATTATAAATTACTATGTATTTTTTTGTTAATAATTTCATCTTTTGGAAAAATAAAAGGTTGAAATAATCTCTAGATATAATATAGAGGCGAAGTACATGGTATTGATCATAATTACATGTGAGATTTTTTGAATCATGTTTCTATAAGAGTATATTAGATTTTCAATCACTTTGTTTACTATTCTATATTGAGATATTCAGGCAATGAGTATATAATATTTAATTCAATTATTCATGAACACACGAAATAGATAAAAATAAATTTTTCTTTTCTTAAGAAAAAAATCCATGATATGATTATAGTCACAACTTATATCCTTGCAATAAATTAGCTTGCACATTTATTGATGAAATTCTTGGAAATATCTTAATTTATTTCTTTTTTTTTTTGAAATTGATATTATGAACATCTACACACTAGTTTGAGAGAGGAAGTTGTTATTGTAAGTTGTTATTAGCACACTACATAAATATAATAGGATTTAATATCATATTAAATTTAATACAAATGAACTAAACAATATAATAGTGTTCTAATATAAAAATTATATATCAAATATTCTTATATAATAGACAACATTGATTAGGATAACTAATAGAACTGTAACAATAATAATGGCATGTTCAGTCTCCAACTTGCTTGAGGAAAATTTTGTATTTGCTAGCTTAGGGTTCGTGCCAGCATTATATAGCCATAAACTCTGATTTTAAGGAAAGCTATTGTTTAATGATCAAATTAGACCTCCTATGTTGGCTTGGACATTCGTATTCATCGTAGGAGAGACTCCCTAAAACTATTTAACATATTTAGAAAATCTAGAATTAATTTGGATAAATATGCTATTTCATGAAGCTGGTGAATGTCAATGAAAAGCTTCATCAATTATGTAATGTCTTAAAAAAGCTCCATGTTCCATTGCAGTAGGCCATGTTCTCTACAAAATAATTAATCTCGAGTTCTATACCCACATTATTGCTCATCTAAATCCCAATGCCTATGCATTCTGCTTGCCACGAGTCTCTCAGAATTTGTATAAATTACAAACAAACTGTTAACTCTCCTGTATCTGTTTTCAAAAAAGTAGAAACAAGCTGCAGCATAAGATTATGTTGTTAGTGGTTTGTTCTGTGGGTGCGCTGAGATGCTTCTGTGCAGGAAATTCTGAGAGAGTTGGCAACAAAAGAAGCTTCTCTTCCTCAGGAGCCACCAACTGATGATGATGATGCAGTGGCGCTTTTGGTGCGTATGCCTGATGGAACCCGACGTGGACGACGTTTTCTCAAGTTTGATACAATACAAGTTAGTTTTGTGTACAAGTTCACACACACACACACACACACACATAACAGCTTGTATTGAACATGAACACCCATATCTTCTATTATGAAATCTATTCCTTGTATGGTTAATTTTCCTTGCAGTCTATTTTTGACTTCATAGACATTAGTAGGAATGTAAAGCCGGGCAGTTACCGATTGGTAAAATCCTTGTTGACAATTTTCATTTTGGTTTATTGCATCTAATAGCATCATGGGATGCATACATAAAGCCACTAAGGCACAGCCATCAGTAATGTAACTGTCATGCCCATTTTGACATGCACACGCGCACACGCACACGCACACAAACACACTCACTTGAAATACAATCACGTGTGGGGGGGTGTGTGTGTGCGTATGAGAGAGAGAGAGAGAGAGAGAGAGAGAGAGATTTAATGAATGAGACTTCATTGTAACATGGATAGGTGAAACCATGCTCGAAGATTGCTTTTGGTGTGGGAGAGAGAATGAGGACATTGAATGAACTTGGGCTTACCAGCAAGCAAGAGGCCTTGTTTCTGGAATTGATATAGAACTAGAAGTCGCACTTGTATCATGGAACTGGTAGATATTTATGTGAATATTTATTTATTTTTATTACAAAAATATCAAGAGCTTATGGGCAAGCCTTTCTGGTTTGATTGGATTTTTTTCACGTGCCATAACAATTGGATTAGTTTATTGGTGGGAATGGTTGCTGAATATTTTATGAATTTTGTGTATTACAAGTATATCCATGTAATGAGCCAATAGCCATGGGTGATTGAGGTCTGAGTTATTTATTTTGAATAAAATTAAAATGAGCTAGCTATTTAGTGAAGGTATTCAAACCTAAATATATAGAAATTGTTCAACCATGATTGAATCGTTAATGGCTGATTTAAGTTGAATTGTCTCCAGGTAATTGAAGTAATAAACGTGGAGAATTATTATATTAATTAATCATTAATATAATAACTGAGAAAATGCTAGCATCCATTGTTGGCACTTATTTTGCGCCACTCGGAATGTAAATGGCATGCACGTGCACAGTCCCATGCACATGCCCACGGCCATGCCCCAAGCAAACGTCGATGCCTAAACATGGGTATAGGCATGAGCATGGGCATGGGCATGCCCATCCCACCCCCGTGCACGCGCCCTTGCTCCCTCCCTTGCTCCCGCCCTTCCTCCCCGTCCTTCCCCCCTTCCTCCCCCCCCCCCCCCTTCCTCCCCCCTCCTCCCGCCCTTCCTCCCCCTAGAGGTGTCAAACGGGCCGGCCCGGCACGGCACGGCCTGTTTTTTTTCCAGCACGATTGTGCTACCGTGCCGTGCCGGGCACGGCACGGTTTGAATATAGGCGGGCCCTACCTGGTCATACAGGCCAGGGGCCAGCTGCCAGGGCATACCGGCTAACCGGCATAGCCGCATAGGCTGACTGGCTGAGCCGCTGAGGGTGAGAGAGAGGCAGGGCCGGGCAGGCGGGCGCGGGACTGGGAAGGGACGGGTCACGGGAGGCAGAAATCTGATTCTCTGAATTCTGAAATCAAAATATTGTATTTTTTTTTAATTTATATATTGTAAATTATATTTCTTAATGTTAAGTTAAGTGTAGTGACTGTAGTCTACTGTCTACACTGTGTAGTGTAGAGTATTAATTATTAAATATAATTTTTTTTAAAAATGTTAAAAATTAAAATTAAAAAAAAACAAATTTTAGAAAATTATTTTTTTTATCAAATTCAACTAGGTATAGCTTTATTTTATTTATAATTTATTAATTATAAATTAAAGTTATTAATTTTTAAAATAAAATTTAAATCGTAAAAATAATAAATTAATACAATATATTAGGAAAAATTAAAATTAAAAAAAAAATTAAACTACACAAATGAAAAATTACCAATCATGCATTTGAAATCGATGGTTCGAACAAAACAAGTATAAGTTTCAACATAACGTATAAACAAAGCGTATAAATACAATGAATAAAAAAAACATCGAAAAAAAACAGCAGATCAGCATCAATCGTCAAGCGGTATATCATGAGAATCAGTAGCCGCAACATCAAGATCAGTATCATATGGATCATCATCATCGGCAATCAGCTCCTCCGCCATCGTAGTGGATGTGGATGCGACTGCAGTGTCTGTCACAGTCCCAGCTTCAGCACGATCATGTATGCTAAACCTCGATTCCTCCCAATCCTTCAAACATGTCAAGGCCTCAACCATATCTGGACGTAATCTAGATCTCCTATCCGAAATCACGTTCACTGCAACAGAAAAAGCAGACTCCGATGCTACGCTCGACACTAGAGGAGTCAGTAGATCCCGTGTCATCCTAGATAGCACAGGATAGGTGGACTCATATGATTTCCACCACTGTAATAAATCAAGATTCTTATTATCAGAATGTGATAGGATTGAGCAGTAATCGATATCTAAGTACCGAGACAGCTCACTCCTATGTGATGGTCCACCCCTACGTTTCCCCCTCGCTAGGTTAATGGAATAATCGTCATCTCCGAACAATGTATCAATGTCCGTAATCACAATCTCACCACCACCACTACCATACCTAGTATCGTAGTATGTGAACAGGTCTGTCAACTTCTCGTAAATGAACCCTTCAAGTGGCTCTTCCAGGTTCATGCACGAGGAAATAAAAGTCAGGGTGTTTTCAACCCCTTCCACCTTAGCCCTAGGGTCCATGCATGCAGCGAGGCAATAAAGAGATGGAATGGTGGACCAGTACTTCAAGTACTTGGTCTCCATCTCTGCAACTATATGGCTGAGCGTCGGGTCAGCTCGATACTTCATAAACATGCTACTAATGTTGCATATGCACCGGAGTGCAATGCAAGTGGTGGGCGCATAAACCGACGAACACATGTTCGTCGTGTCATAAAATATCTGCAGGAATTTCATAAATGAAATTCCTGAAGCCCAGTCAGTGTCGTCAATAATAAGTTCGTCACTCTTACTATTGACGTAGTCGGATATCACGTGTTCGTATCCAACACATGATTCCAACATCAGGTACGTGTAATTTCAATGATGTCTCACATCCGATTGGAATTTCTTCTTCTTAAGATTCGCAGACAAACAGAGATTACCAAACTCTTGTAGTCTGCGAGGAGTGCGAATATACTTGAGTGCATTGCGTATATTTTCTAACGCGGGGGAACACACCTTCATACCCGCTTGAACTATCAGGTTAATCACATGACACATGTATCTGACATGAAAGATCTCTCCTAATGGTGCATCTATAATATTCCTAACAAACATATTGATCGCTACTCCATTATTAGAAGCATTATCGAAAGTGATACTAAAAATTTTATTTTAAATTTTATATTCCCTAAATATTTTCATCATACACTCAAAAAATGGTCGGGCCATCATGAGGATGAAGAATCTCAGTGAATCCTAATATTTTTTTTATTGATTGTCCAGTTAGAATCTACATAGTGACTCGTGAGACATGCATAAGAAGAATCATCGTGACATGTCCATATATCGGACATCACGGACACCACTCCACTATATGTCATAAATTCCTTAATTATTTTTTGTTTTTCTAACTTATATATCTTTAGTATGTCACTCCTAGATGTGGACCTAGGAATCCTACGATAGGAAAGCTGAAAATAAGTCTGCATGATGCGCACTACCCTCGGATCTTCCGAAAATCTGATCGGAAGACCCATCAATGTGATGAGTCTGGCCATGCCGTCCCTACCCAACTCGCTAGAGTATACGAAGGGAGTAAACTTTGAGACTGGACTCGATCCAGTCTCAAAAAATATAGTGCCAAGTTGGGTTTGCCTAGGATCTAAGGGTCCATGTTTTTTGGTGCATAATTCGGCATGCCTCTTAAGGTGCCCAGTCCCACATGAACTCTTGCATGTTAAAAGTCTCATACAATATTTGCACTGTGCCATTTCAAGTTCCTCACCCCAAACATTTACTTGTGTTATGATTTTAAAATGAGTCCAAACTATAGAAGTCCTAGTTTTTTGTTTTTTAGAACTTTGGGTTGAGACGACTGGAGAAACCAAAGTTTCAGCAGCCGCAGACGTCTGTGTAACACTAACATTTTCATTTTCCAAATTTAAATACGTGTCAGGTGTATTTGTCATTTTTTATGTTTTTTTTCCTATGTTTTTCTAGAGAGAGAAGCTTTAGAGAAAGAAAGTAAATAAAAACGTAAAATAAATTCCCCGGTAAAAGCAATGAGGTTAGTCACGTGCAAGGTGCACCGCAGGAAGCTCTGATGTTCAAGACTCAAGTAGAGTTTCACGAAAATCCAAGCCGAAATCAAAATCCCTAGGCCCGAGAGAGAGATGCACGGTTTATGTGAGAGAGAGAAAATTTTGAGAGGAGATATGTTTTTGAAAAACCTAAATGTTATAGGGAGGGGGGTAGAATTTATAGGCTAAAGAAATTAATTTTTTATAAAAAAAGAAATTTTTTTATTATTTTTTTGAATTTTTAATATATTTTTAAGGGGCAGAATCACGAGGACCGTTGGATTCTGCCCCCTAGCCGTTGGAGGCGAATCCAACGGCTGAAAATCTGTAATGTTTGAATTTTTTTTTTTTGGCCGTTGGGATTGGTCGGGTCTAAGCCCGTTGGGGCTCGGCAGTCGAGACCGCGGGTCGGGTCCAATCAGACCCGACCCGCGGTCCAACATAACGAACAATTATAAAACTAAAAAAAATTAGCCCATTTAAAAATTTATTTAGTTTATTGATTTAATTTCACTAAAAATATAATAAAATAAATAATACCCACCTTTATTTAATATTTAAAAACTTAAATTATATGTCACATGTAGTATATGATTAAATATACTACATATTTCATATAGATTAGAAGATTTTCCCATTCATTTATTAATGTTCTCCGTCGATAATTGATTTATTTTTTATGTTTTCATTGACAAATTTTAATGTATTGACATTGATAAATTTATTTATTATATCTATTTTATATAATATGTTTGTTTAATTATGTAGTACTCATTATTAATATAAAAATTAATAATTATGACTGCAAATTTTTCTTTTTTTCTTTATTAATATAACCTCATCCAATATAGATAAATATTAAATATTTAGTTTTATTTATATGATAAAAATAGAACTTATGACTTTTGATAAATATTTAAGACATTGGAACAACCCGTCTTTTCTAATTTTAATTAAAAACTATCTAATAATTATTTTACTACAATTTATTTGTAAAATTTATGCGATATCATAATAATGTTGCTATATTTTTATTGCGAATAGATCTCTATATATATTATTATAATTTAAAAAAAAATTAATATTATATGTTATAGGACTGGAAAATATTATACAACCTAATCGTCATTGGATGAAACAAAAATAAGATGTTCATGTAATGCTCGTAAATATCAAAATTAGAGTTTCCATGGTATGGATATAGTGCGATATTATCTTGCAAAAAATTAATTTGTTAGTGATTATTATGTTTGGTATAAACATGGGGAAGTAGTTATATCACAAATAACTAAACATTATGTACATAAAAATATTGATCCAAATGTTATAATAGAATTTACTAATCTCGATAATGCATGTCAAGCAGTTTTGAAGAATATTATTGATCTTTCATTAAATCTGAATATTGCTATGATATCTCAATATCATCAACATAACAATTTTATGAAATACTTAAAGTTTCAGAAGAAGAGGTTTGGGAAGATAATCATCCATATGATCACTCAGTTTTCTCTGGTAGCCAAACTAATAAATTTAAAGGCAAAACATTATTTTTCAAAAATGTGTTATGATGAAATATGTCATTTATTATCTAAATTGTTACCAAAGTATAACAGATAGTTATTTTTCAGAATTATTAGATTTGCCAGTGTAAAAAATATATTTCTGTATTATTGGTTATATGATATATTGGGGTATAGACAATGGAGTAATTGCATGTAATTTCTATAACTATATTCGGTACAAAAGAAATACAACATGTAAAAGGCAAAGAATAAATATTCCTCACAAAAAAAATGTATTATTTCTCATTTGCTTCTCATTTACAATAATTATTTGTATTTGATATTATTGCTAATAATATGATTTGACACAAGTGTATATTTTTGAAGATGGTATGATGCGGCATTACTTAGATTCTCCTTCTTAGAAATATTTTGAGGATCATCATCTATCTTTTACATGTAAAAGTTAAAATGTTAGATTAGGTCTCTATGCAAATACATTTACGCTATTTGGACAAATAGGGCAACAATACTCTTCATGGTTAGGTATTGTTACCCCTTATAATTTATCATCATGGATGTGCATAAAAGTTGAATATATATTTTTGTGTGTTAGCATGTCTGATCCAAGAAAAAAAGAGACAAATTAGCTACTTTCTTGTAGTCCCTTATAGCAGAGCTCAAATTTTATAGGAGGATGGTGTCAAACCATATGATATATCTAGAAAGCAAAACTAAAAAAATGTGATCAGTACTTATGTGGACTATAAGTGACTTTCTTTCATATTCAATGTTGTTTGAATGGAAAACTTTAGAAAAATTAGCTTTGTTCTTTTGCTTGAATGACTCAAATATATTGTATTTGAGCAAAGGAGGAAAGATTTCTTAGTTTGATATTCACCATAATTCTTACATGCGAAACATATATTCGGATGAATATTATTGTATTTAAGAAATGTCATATAAAGTCATTAAAAGTGCATCACTTTTGAGGTCAGGTGATGAAATATTAGAAGTAATTGAAATTAACGGGTTCAAAAATATTATGGATGTTGATGCATATTGTATTAATGTACAAATTTCAAAGAATTATCACTGTGATTGGAAAAAAAATATATTTTTTGTGATTAATACTATAATGAATGTGAAAGAAAACAAAAGATGCGATGCATATTGAAAAGAACTATTTTAATAATATTTTTAATCTTATAATGAATATATAAGAAAAATAAAAGATATTATCAAATCAATAAAGGATTTGAAAGAGTTATGTTCACGTCCAGTATTACACGAGGACAAATCATTGAATAAATTTCCTAAGACTTGTTATAATCTTGAAAAAGAAGCAAATGAACTTTTGAGCAAAAAATGATCATGGAGCTCAAAATTACACAAGGACAAAGTCATGACTGCTATGTGTTCATGAAGAGGCTAATACTCATAGCATTCCGTGAATTATTTTCACAAAATGTTTGGGAAGCATTAATTGAAATAAGTATTTTTTTTTAAGAATCTCAATTGTAGTGTCATAAGAAATGAAGAAATAGAGCAATTACAAAATGACATCCCCATTATTTTATGCATACTCAAGCATATTTTTCCTCCTTGCTTCTTCAACTCCATGAAATATCTCCCAGTCTACTTACCTTATGAATCCATGATAGCATACCATGTGTAATGCATATGGATATATCCATTTGAGAGGTAATATATTTTTCATTTGAAAAATCTAAAAATTTTAATGTATTCGTCAAATACTTTTTGTTCTACTATATATCTATTTCATATATCTTAGAAAATTGAAAAACAATGTTCGAAATAAAGCCAAAGTCGAAGGATCGATATGCAATGCCTGCTTGGTTGAAGAGGCTTTGACATTTTGTGTGCGCTACTTTTGGCCACAATTATATAATTAACATAATAAATTATCACCAAAGAATGTATATGGTATGGGGGATGGATCCAAAAAAAATCATATACTTTTTTTTTTTTTAGAAAATGACATAACCGATCATATGATAGAGTAACATCAATATATTTTTTTGATAACCTAGAGTTTCATGCTGTGTACACATACATTTTATTGAACTTCGAGGAAGTTATGCCTTATAATGAGTATGACTTATAATAATAAAATATTCTTATTTATTTGTCATTTTATGTGATATAACATATTAATTATTCAAAATACCTTCGATTTTGTTTTTGAAGAATATTTGCTCAGGAATTAAGGCAAATAGTATCACATATTGATAACAATTCAATTGATGCAAAACTTGAAAAGGATTTTGCAAATTGGTTTGAAAATTATGTCAGTATATAACTTATCATTCTTAGTTCTAAACAGTTACATGCAACATTATATATGTATGAATTTATCCTTTATCATTTTGTAGGTACAATTTTCTTCATCAAATATATGTAACAGATAAATGAAGGATTTTGCAAAAGGACCATTACGAAGTTTATAGATGTATCCCATATATTATATAAATGGATATAAAATTTACACTTTGAAACATAGTTTTAATAAAGCTGTAATGAACAATAATGTTTGCATCAAGGGTTCTAATTATACTGCATGTACTACTAATTTTCATGGTTGACTAATTGAAATTCTACATGCGGAGTATCCTACTTTACTAATTAAGAGGACTATTCTATTTAAGTGTGAATGGTTTACTCCTTTTTCATATATGAGTACTAAAATTCATCATTAATATAACCTTATTGATGTGTACCATAATAAATATTATCATAAGTATGAGACATATATTCTTGCAGTACAAGCTGAACAAATATTCTACACTACTTATCCAACTACAAGAAGAAATTCATGTCACTTGTGGGTAATATGTAAAATAAAAACTAGATTAACTATTTAAGTTGTTTTAAAGGATGTTATGGTTACTATCATGTGTATTAGGATTTCAAGAGAATAATGTGGAACTTCATTTAATCATTTCATGGGGTAGATGATGACCTTCAAACTTTACTTGGTATATATGAAAATTATTGGGATGTACACCGATACCATTTGAGGTATTCAAGCGAATGCATAAGAAGAATGATGAATTATTTTAAACAAATGTTCAAATGATATAAATGTGAGTTTCTCATTTTATACTTGTAGTTTCATTTGACAATTGCAAATAATAAAAGAAAAAAAAATTAAATTGATTATTTGGCATTAACTATAAATAAAATATAAACTCAAGTATATTCTTTTACCATAACTAATGATTTATTATTTTTGAACTCATTAAATATTATTACTAGCTTCGTTTTTGATATTTTATAATAGGGAAATGATAGTTTCTTGTGCTGGTATAAAATTTTTTTTAATATAGTAATTGATGAGTTATGTTGTATTTAATAATTGTAAGAAGCTATGGAAAATATGGTTATAATTGCTTCATAATTGACAGGTCCTTCTATAAAAGAGAAAGAGATTGATGTTGAGCATATTTTACCTTCAAACTGTCGGAGTGGAGCTAAAAAATGGTGAGTGTACTGTCTTGGTATCCATGCATCTACATTTTATCTAAGTTTTATTTAGAGTTCTTCATCATCTTCTTCCAATTATAATAACATATTTGATGAGAGGTTGCGCGAGATGTGAAATATTTAGGATACATTACAAAGAAAAATTGAGGAGATACAACAAAATAATGAAAAGATGCAAAATAAAATTGAAGAATTTGAAAAAAAAAAGGAGAGGCTAAAAAGATTAAAAAGAGAGGAGGAAAGATTGAAAAGAGATGAGAAAAGAATGAAAAGAGTAGAAAAAATACAACAAAAGATTTTTAAGATGGAGAAAATAATGTGTAGATTGGTAGAGACATCATCTATTTTTCATCATTCTGAAGAGGATCCATCCAGATCTTCGGAGGACAATACTAACCAGGATAAGGACTCGTGGTTGTTTGTGATATGTTATTAATTTTTTTCAATGTATATTTATGATCCAAATTTATGGTTTTTGTTTTAATCTTTTTTTTAATTACGTTATAAATTGTGTTTTCAATTTATGGACATTATTGTGCAATTCTACTTCCATGATTGTGATTTTAGAGATTTAGAAGAAGAGAACAACAAATGATATATATATCCACAACCAAAATCCAACAAAGCCATGGAAGAATAAAAAAAAACACAACAGAAACACATGAAATAACATGGTTCACTAGTCGTTCAGCGTGGCTAGTTACATCCACCAGAAAAATGCTTATGCATTTATAGATTATAACCACACAGAATGTCTAGAATATCTTACAGTATGTGTGAAGAAGTAGTTGTGATGAAAATCATGCAAAGAGGATAAAAAAAATAAAGATGAATAGTTCCACGCCAAAAATTACAGCATCCCAAAAAACATAAATAAAATTAATTTATATTCATGATGAAGTAGGTAGGATCACTCGAACAAGCCAGGCTTTGCTCCAAAAATTCTTTAGCCCGTTGATCGGATAGCGAGACCTCCATGATTATGCTATTGCTACATTCTTAGTATCTTAATATTTTCTTTCCTGTACTTATATGAAAATATTAAAACAGAAACATATTCAGTTATACAAGACATATATCAAAACAAATTATATATAACAGGCATTTATGTATGTTATCTAATTATTTATTTTATGGTAGATATTATGTGAATGTCATTTGATGAATAATATGTGGATGTGCTTATTTGGTTGAATGTCATATAGTTTTCGTATGTAATTCTATATTGTATATAGCATATAGAAATTACACAAAAGGAAATGGATTATACATTTCTAATTTTTACGTCTCAAAATTAGTGACGGAATCCAAGATTTCTTTACCGTCGCTAAATTTAGCGATGGAATCCAATATCTCTTTGCTATCATTAAATTTAGCGACATATTTTTTTCATCACTATTTATCGAAACATCATTATGTAATTTGTTTCTAAAATTTAGAGAGGAGAATTATTGAAATAGACTAATCCATTTCTATATTTGTTGTTATTCAACCATAGCGATGAATTAGAAAAGAAATAGAGCAGACACATGCCATACACATGTCCATCCCTATGCACATACCCATGCACATGCCCATGCACAAGGACATGCACTGCACACTACATGAAATAGAACCACATGGTGTGTGTGTGTGTGTGTGTGTGTGTGTGTGCGCGCGCGCGCATGAAAAGTTGACACGTGATTTGTCTAGAAAAGTCTCCAAAAAATTAGTGTAGAAAATCATGGAGAAATCATATAAATACACAATTACCAAACAATTACAACTTTTTCTTAAAATAGGAGAACATGCTATCACTTATAAAAGAAAAATTATAAAAGTGTAAAGGAGAAATTTCTTTTTCTCAACCTATCTCTTATCTCTCTTTCTTTTGTTTTGTGATGATTCATGACTATACATATCCATTTATAAAATATCTTCATATTCTCTAGCTTAAAGTCAATTTTGTTGTGTCTTTTTCTTCTTTCTATATTTTTCATTTTCATGCTTACATTTTTTCTAGATCAATGAAAAGTTAGAAGCGTACAAACTTATCTATAATTTATTAGTTTTGTTTAACCATCTATTAGGTTATTGAATTCATTGTTAAGTGTATAGTTTTTTTTTTCTATTACAAAATAGAGTAGTTGTATATTGTAAGTATTCAAATTCTTTCCTTAATATTTATAACCAAATTGTCTCTTTGCTAGATTGTAATGTTACTGTGTATTTTGCTTCTATCGTAAAAGTTATTATAGAGTGTAGTATAGAAATTCAGCTTGCAACCCTACTAGCAAAAGTAAACATGTAACCCTATGTGGACTTGTTTTTATCAAGATTGTCTGAACAACCTAAAAGTAAACACATAATTCTCGTTTGTTGTAACATATTGTAGTATTACAAATATCCTTGAGATATCTCAATAGAGCAAATATATATTTTTTATATTCTTTATGAATAAGCATAGTTTTCACGTCAAATCTTTCTATTATTTTTGTTATTTTTATGTAGGTGAATTTACATAGAGTTTTATTTGTTAGTCTCAAGTCTTTTATTTCAAACTCAGTAGTCAACTGTCTTTAATTTTTTTTAATATGAACATTAATATTAAGGGATGCTACCAACATGTCATCAAGATACAATACAAAGATAATCAAATAATCATTACAAGATCTCTTGTAATATGTACAAAGATGTAAATTGAGTCTTTTGTTTCCAATACTCATGATAAATGAATCAATTATCTTATGCCAACATATCAATATTTGTTTGAGAATATATAGAGATTTGTTTAACCTTCAATTCAAATTCTTTCCTTTTTTAAAAGATATTATAGTTAGAGCATATATAGATTTTTTTTTATATTCTTTATGAATAAACATAGTTTTTACATCTAATATATTTTTTTAAAGGAAAAAATATTCTTAAAGAATTTGACATAATTATAGTATTTTATATTCTTATCACTTCTTTACTTGGACCTATCATATTTGATAGTGCATTTGCTTGATGTGAAATGAATTACCTATCCTCTTTGTTCTTATGTATTTGTTATTCTTTCAAAATTGCAATTACAACATCCTCAAAGACTAGATAGTATGAAAGAATATTATTGATAAGGTCATTGATGAATTGATCATATAAATTGATAGACTTAGATATAAAAATTTCACATGCTCATTTACATCTATTTTATAAGCTAATTTCTCAAGTTTAGAAAATTATGTATTTAAGATGCTGTTATGATCCATCACCGAAGTTGGTTCTGATAGCTAAAAAACATTGAGTTTCTTCTTTAATAAAATTTTCATGTATAGTGATTTGACCACATGCAAATTTGTGAGTCACAAATCTCTTTGATAGTTTGTTTTTCCACCACAATTAATAGAACTTCATCATCTAGACTGATATGAAGAATTGCAATAGCATTAGAGTTCATTTTCATTCATTTGTTATTTTCAGTGATTTTCTATGGTGTTTCTCCAATTGTGATCTTTCATTGATGTTATTTTCTTTTTCTTTTTCATTTTTCATAACAAAAAAAAATTCTCATTGGAATTTTTATCTTGAATATTGTTGTTTTTGTTTCATCTTTTATATAAATAGTATAACCATATATTTAAACAATGGTTGTATTTGAACTTTAATCATATATACAAATAGTTACATGAAAATAAAAGTCTCGGTACAATTAATACACAAGAAAAATTTTTAGAAAATTGGAGGAGTCCTATGATCTACTTAAGACCTACTTTCCTTACTCTTTTTTGTCTTGCTGACAAAGTTTTTCCCAAATGCATATAAAATCATCCAAACCCAAACCTTTTGTTACAACTTGTTGAACTGCAATTGAAGTTGAAGTGTGTGTGTGTGTGTGTGTGAATTTATGGGAAAACTATAAAATAATTTTACTTTACTAAGAGACTAAATTATATCAATTAATAATGATGGCACAATGATAAATTCTCTCTAATAATAGAACATACTCTCACTCACAAAATAAAAAAACTACAAAATTGTTTAGTGATATTTTTTAAAAAAAATAAAAAATAACATAAAAATAAAAAACCCTCGCTTTCTTTAAATCTCGCTATTATCATTTTTTTCTTTTTATTTTGTGATGATTCTTGGTTTACATTTGTTGATATTTATTTTATATCACCATATAATAATACAACCACTTTTGAAAATCATTGTTGAAAAGTTAGCAATGTCATACTAGAAGATTAAATAAGTCACAATATCTTCACAGAGATAAGTTGGGTTTAGTCTTGTGCATCATATGTTCAAATATATTTTAAGCTGGCTACATATATATATATATATATATATATATAAGTAGAAACTAATGAACTATGTCATTTTTACCAATATTATGGTTTGATTAATTTCAATGTTCTTCAAATAACTTATGAGAAAAGTTGATTGAGTTAGAGGAGTTTTTTATTTATTCCAATGCCATTTGTTAATTCATTTGTCTTGATTAATGAGAACTAAACATTATGAAAGAGAAACTAAGGAATTATCAAACTACAATATTACTAGTATTTTTCCTTAAAATAGGCCTTTCAAATCTTTTAATACTTAATAGACTATCTTGTGATGAACAATTTTTTTCACTATACTAAGATCTCAATGTTCAAATTGACAATTCTAGTGGTTGTATACTTGGAGAGATTTTTTGTTGAAATTAACATGCACGTGTAAAAAGAATTGTTGTTTTGGAAAAATGGCTATGTCATTTTATGATGAATATACATATATTTATATGCAGTAGAAGCCTTGATAAGGCAAGTCAACTATGCAAAATATCTTAATACATTAGTACTATATTTCCTATATAACTTGCATCATTTTCTCTATTATTCTATAATCATTCCATGATTATGGGTGAGTGAATTATTTTCTCCGTTATGCCTCAGGAAGAAGGTAATTTTATTGTGAACATCAAACTTGAGTCGAAGGTGAAAGAATCTTTGTTAGGAGAGTGGTTGTAAGACCCATGAAAAAAAAAGAATAAATAAATAATATGATTTTTTTTCTGGAAAAATGGATAAAATGATAATTTTGAAATAAGAAAAATAAGCTGAAAATTTAAGAACCCTGATGATAAAAATGAATTTTGTCATTGAATTTGTCTTGAAAAATATAGCTATTGTGATAAATTTTATCAAATTCTGAGAAAGTCAGAATTTAGTTATTTTTTTTATTTCTTTAATTATTATTAGAATAATTAAGAAATTAAAAAAAAAGACTGCACCATGATGTCAGCACGTGAGTGCGCCATGCACGGTCCAAGCATCAATGAAAAAAATAATAAATTATAAAAAAATAATTTTTTTAATTAATATTATTTTAATAAAATAATAATAAAAAAACAAAAAAACAATGAGAATCTAGTAAATGGGATGCTAGAAAAAAAACAACACTTCAGAGAGAGAAGGACACATTGCAGAAAAAAATGTTGCTTTTTTTATAATAACATATTATTTTAGAGTTAGAATAGAATCGTCCAAGAACTTTAGTTTGATATCAAATTTATAAAATTTCCATGAAATATTCCGAAAGATAGTGGTTTTCTCCAATTGAGATTTCTTTTTATTTAAAAGCCATAAATGTTCATGATTTTTATTTCAATTCAAACTGTTTTGAAATTTTATTGGGAATGGTTAATTGGTAATATATTTTTATGTTTCATTTAGTAAAATATGTACGGTGTGAATTGGGTTTAGATAGTTATAACTGTGTCTAGAATATGATATAATCATAAAATAACATATTTCATTTCATATGCACAAGAACATTCTATTTAAATAAGTGGGTGCATGAGATATATATACATATAAAAGTATAATGGATTGTATTTTGCAAACTTGAATTGTGACGTCCATAATAAGTTTTGCAGTATTTTTTTTTCAGAAGCATAGCTAATATTAATATGTGAACTCGAATTGGGACAATGTCCATGCTGAATTACGTGGTGAATTTTGCAAAATATCCAAGGAAAAAAAATATTTTATCAGAAAATGTCCAATATAGTTTTTCAAAGGAGGTCCATATATTTTGGAATAATTCCAATATATATATATATATATATATCTATAGATGTGTGTGTGATATATATATATATATACACACACACACACATCTATATATAATATATCACACTTGCCTTCGGCATGTGTGGGGGAGTCGATGGGACTCAGGATATGAGCATATAAATATTTCATCCATAATTGTATTTATATAAATATTATACTTGAATGATATATATGCATAATTGATATATATGCATGATATTTTATGTGCACTTAGGTAGGGAGTAGCCCTATAGGAGTTTACCTCAACTAAGCTTTGCTCACTCCTTGCAAGACCCCTTTCAGGTACAGGTCTAGGACATACGACAGACCCACATGCAGGATCGTATGTGTGAAGGAAGCCAATTATTGTTAGAATAATATATTGTGTTTTTATTCTATTGAGAAAATAAAAGAAAAAAAATGTGTACGCCACATTTGGAAAAATTTTATTTTATTGCACATTTTATTGTGTGATGGAATGAATGAGACCCCCCATGGGGGATGAGGTGTAATCACTTGGTATCAAAGGTTAGGTATACGATTACATATAACTCATAAATTGGTATAAGTTTCATAATGTGGTATGAAAGTTTAGATAGGTAAATATCTAATACTCAAGAAAAAAAAGAAGGAACACTAGGGTAAAGAAATATAACCTTAGCAATTTAGAAAATGAAAAGATATTTTTAAAATAAAAAGTTTATTATTAGTTGGCATGTATACTAATAATAGGACATGAATGTGATTCTTAAATTATTATTTGACTTATGTAGATGGCAAGTAGAGAACAAGGACACATGACATCCATGAAATGAGGATCAACCCCAGCAACCTTTGATCAACAGACTTTTATAGAGTCTGTGGGTGTCGCCATTGCTAGGGTTGCATAGACTAGTGCAGCTACAAGTCAAGAAGGCCCAAGTAACCTACAAAGGTTCAAGGCACATCATCCTTCGATATTTATTGTATGATAGGACCCAATAGCAGCACATCATTGGTTTCAACAAGTTAAGAAAAAAAATTGGATGAGTCATTGCATGTGACTTCTCCTTTGGGGACTAAGGTGAAAATTAGTCAGATATGTCAAGATTGTGAGTTAGAAATCTCAGGGATTCTACTCATGGCAGACCTTAGGGTCATGGACATATCAAATTTTGATGTAATTCTTAACATGAACTTGTTAACAATACATCGAGTCATTATTGATTATGATCATAGAAGAAGTATTGTTTACACACAAGATGATGTATGTGTTGTATTTCAAGGGGATAAGCATGATGATTTACCTCAAATTATATATGATTATAAATGGCATGGATAACTTGTGGATTGGCTGGCATGTTTCGCCCTAGAAGAAGAGGGGACATAGAATATGGATCTTCCTCGGATAGTTTGTGAATACGAGGATATTGAATTACTAGGATTACTCTCGCATAGGAAGGTGGACTTTAGTATTGAGTTACATCCTGGTACATCACCTATTTCAATGACTCCAAATAGGATGACACCGATTGAATTACAAGAACTCAAGGTTCAGATACAATATTTATTAGACAAGGGTTTTATTAGACCCAGCACTTCAAATTGGGGTGCTCCAGTTTTATTTGCAAAGAAAAAAGATAAAACTCTTCGACTGTGCATTGACTATCGATAGTTGAATATGGTTAGGATAAAGAATAAATATCCATTACCAATGATTGATGATTTGTTTGACCAGTTAAAAGGGGCACAACTTTTTTCCAAAATAGATCTTTGTACCATATATCACCGATTACGGGTTAGGAAGACTGACATCCCTAAGATAATATTTAGAATGTAGTATGGGCATTTTGAGTTTATAGTAATGCCTTTCAAATTAATGAATGTGCTAGCAACATTCGTGGATCTCAAGCATAGAACATATTTAGATCATTTTGTTGTGATTTTTGTGGATGATATTTTGAAGATCATGAAGATCATTTAAATATTATTCTCCAAACGTTTAGAGAACATAAGTTGTATGCCAAGTTTGATAAATATGATTTTTGGTTGGCAAAAGTAAAATTTTTAGGACATGTAGTATCAACTACTAGTGTCACTGTGGACCATGAAAAAGTCAAGATAGTCATGAGATGGGAGAGGCCAAAGTTAGTTTTTGAGATTTATAGTTTTTTGGGAATTGGAATGGTATTATAGGAGATTTATTAAGAAGTTTTCCCGATTAGCTGCTCCAATGACTAAATCAACTAGGAAGGAAGTCAAGAATGAGTGGACTAATTTATGTGAGAAGGAATTTCAAGAATTGAAAAGAATACTTACTTCAACTCCTATTCTGATAGTTCCGAATAGGGAACAAAAATATACGGTGTATTGTGATGCCTCGAAATATGGGTTGGGAAGTATTCTGATGTAATCTGAGAGAGTTGTAGCTTATGGTTTAAGGTAATTAAAGAATCATGAGTAGAATTGCCTCACGCATGATATAAAGTTGGCGAAATATGGTGTCACTATTTGTATGAAGAGCAATTTGAGGTATATTCAGACCACAAAAGTCTAAAATATATTTTTACATAATGAAACCTTAATATGACATAGCTCCAATGGATGGAGTATCTAGAAGATTATGATTTTAATTTGCACTACCATCCATGTAAGGCAAATGTGGTGGCTGATGTACTTAATCGAAAGTCACGAGGTGCAATAGCTAGTATAGTTTCACGAAAATGGGATATGCTTAAAACTGTGGGATGATTCAACTTACAATATAGCAGTCAAAGTCAAAGTGTTATCGAAAGTTTAGTAGTCATACCTTCCTTATTAAATAAGGTGATTGAGATACATAAATAATATGCAGAAATATTATCCATAAAGAACCGAGTAGAGACTGGTACATGTGATGAAGGTTGGGTTGTTTCATATGAATGGTAGTCTTCAGTTTAGGGAGACAAATTGTGCTTCCTCAGATAGTAGAATTGAGAGAGGAGATTTTTAGAGAATTTCACTATTCTCATTTTATAGTACATCCAGGTGCCACAAAGATGTATAATGATTTTTATCGCCAGTGTTAGTGGAATGGGATGAAGGGATACATTAGGGATTTTTTCAATGATGCCTTATGTGTCAACAGATAAAGGCTAAGCATTAAAAGCCAGCATGATTACTCTAGCCTTTGGAGATAGCAGAGTGGAAATGAGAGCATATCATGATAAATTTTGTAACTCACTTGCCACAAACATCATGAAAACATGATGCTGTGTGGGTGATTGTGGACCAGCTTACAAAGTCCACACATTTTATGGCCATGTAGATGACCTTCACATGCGAGGAATTGTTCAAGTTATACATATGAGAAATTATCCGATTACATGGAGTACTAGTATCTATTATATCGGATAGAGATCTCAGATTTATGGCTCATTTTTAGAAGAGTTTTCAGAAAGTAATGGGAACACAGTTGGTAATGAGCTTGGCTTTTTTATCCACAAACAAATGGTCTGTCAGAAAGGACCATACAAGTTTTGGAAGATATGCTGCGAGCATGTTATTTAGATTTCAAGGGTAGTTGAGAAGAATATCTACCTTTGATCAAGTTTTCCTATAATAATAATTATCAGACAAGTACCCAAATGGTACCATATGAAGTATTATATGGAAGGCCATGTTGATTTCTAGTTTGTTGAGTTGAGGTGGGAGATATATCCATCACGGGTCCAGATGTGATTAGAGACACCTCGGAAAAAGTAGATTTGATATGACAGTGTCTTCTTTCAACTCAAAGTCGATAGAAAAGTTATGCTGATAGACAATGGAGACCTCTAAAATTTGAGGTGGGAGATCATATTTTTTTTAAATTAATGCCAAAAAAGGGAGTAATCAGTTTTGGCAAGCACGGAATACTATTGCCAAGATATATTGGGTCTTTCGAAATACTCGAGAAGGTAGGTTTGTTGCTTATCGATTGGCATTATTACCACATATACCTAGTGTCCATGAGATATTTCACGTCTCTATGCGAGGAAATATATTTCTGATCTAACTCATGTAATGGATTGGGGCGAACTCGTTATTGATGTAAATGGAATATATAAAGAAATGTTAGTGCATATCATTGATATTCGAGACCATGTTTTCTAATGCAAGACTGTGAGGCTAGCAAAAGTGATATGGAAGTATCAAAGAATAGGAAGAAGCAACATGATAACATGAAGACACGATACTTGTTGTCTATCCTTTTTTATTTGAAAATAAAGGTATGTGTTTTAGTAATTTAATAATTATTTAACTTTAGGGTATGCATATAATTGTAAAAGTGTATATGTGAAAATTTTTGGATGAAATTCTTTAATGAGGAGAGAATGTGAGATCCAGGAAAAAAAATGAATAAATAAATAATATGATTTTTTTTCTAGAAAAATGAGCAAAATAGTAATTTTGAAATAAGAAAAATAAGCTAAAAATTTTAGAACCCTGATGATAAAATGGATTTATTCATTGAATTCATCTTGAAAAATATAGCTACGGTGAAATATTTCATCAAATTCTGAGGAAATCATAAATAAGTTATTTTTTAAATTTATTTAATTATTATTAGAATAATTAGAAAATTTATAAAAAAAAGACCGGGCCACGATATCACATGTGGTCACACCATGCATGGTCCAAGCATCAAAGAAAAAAATAAATAATAAAAAATAAGTTTTTTTATATTATTTTAATAAAATAATAATTAAAAAAACAACGGGGATCCAAAAAACATGATGCCGAGAAAAATACAATACTTCAAAGAGAGATACACAATGCAAAAAAAAAAATAAAAGGTTCGTTGATTTTCTTTTGATCATAATGGATTATTTTGGAGTTGGAATAGAATAGTGTAAGAACAAAAGTTACTCTATGCGATGAGAGCTTTAGTTTGATATCAAATTTATAAAATTTCTATGAAATATTTTAAAAGGTAGTAGTTTTCTCTTATTAGAATTTCTTTTTATTTAAAGACCATAAATGATCATGATTTATATTTTAATTCAAACTGTTTAGAAATTTTATTGGGAATGATTAATTGATGAAAAATTTATGTGTTTCATTTAATAAAATATATTACAGTGTTAATTGTGTTTGGATAGTTATAACTATGTTTGGAACATAGTTTAAATCATAAATGGCAATTTGTATTTCATATGCATGAGAATATTTTATACGCACGGAAATATTTCATATAAATAGGTGAGTGCATGATATATATACATATAAAGGTATAATAGATTATATTTTATAAACTCGAATTGAGACAACATCCAAACTGAGTTGCATATTATTTTTTTCAGGAGCATGACTAATATTAATATGCGTACTTGAATTGGGATAATGTCTAGGCTGAGTAACATAGTGGTTTTTGGAAAATATAAAAGGAAAAAAATATTATATCAGAAAATGTCCGATATGATTTTTTGGAGGAGATCCATATTTCTCAGAGTATGTCCAAAAAATATATATTTTGTCTAAAGAATGTCCAATATTATTTTTCTGAGATGATCCATATTTTTCAAAATAATTCCAAAAAATTCATATATTTATATAGGTGTGTGTGTGTGTGTGTGTGTGTACATACATATATATATAATATATCACACTTGGCTTCGGCATGTGTGAGGGAGTCGATGGGACTTAGGATATGGGCATATAAACATTCCATCCATAATTACATTCATATAAATATTGTACTTGAATGAGTGTTGATATATACACATGATGTTTTATGTGTACTTAGGTAGGGAGTTGCTCCTGTAAGAATTTACCTCTATTGAGTTTTGCTCACTCCATTGTAGGGCCCCTTTCAGGTACAGGTCCAGGACAGATAAAAACTCACATGCAGGATCGCACATGTGAAGGAAGCCGGTTTTGACTTGAATAATATATTATGTATTTTTATTCTGCTAAGCAGATAAAAGAAAAAAAATGTGTACGATACATTTGGAAATTTTTACTTTATTGCACATTTTGTTGTGTGATGAAATAAATGGGACCTCCCATGAGATGGGGTGTCACAGTGGTTTAGTGAAACAGCCAGCTAATTGTTTCGTTGTGTCAACATAAGAGACACTAAGAGAGCCTTTGGCAACTTGATCTCGAACAAAGTGAAAATCCAAAATGTGATAAAGCATGAATGAAATATTGGATTTGTACAAAGATAAGTTGCATCAACATTATCATGGTATATGGTAGGGGATGTGGGTAAGGAGATATGAAGCTCTAGAAGTAAAGCATGCATACAATTTAACTTTGTAGCTCTACAAGCAACTGAGTAATATTCAACTTCGGTAGAGGAGTGAGATACCATGTTTTGTTTTTAGAACTCCATGAAATGGGATTGGTACTCAAGTAGAGGACATAAGCACTAGTTGAGGTTCAATTATCCTTGTTACTAGCCTTCCAATCTTCATCATAATAAGCATGGAAAGAAAGTGGAGTATTTCAACAAAGGAACAAACCATAGTGTAGTACCTTGTGTCCCTTTGAAGTTGTTTAGTGAGCACTTAGTAGTAACCCAACAAAGAGTGGATTGTAGATTCATAAATTAAGAAAGGTTTTTAACAAAAAAAGGAATATAAAAAAATTGTCAGAATGATTTTTATCCTTGAGAAAGCTTTTAGACATTATAAGTCAGAGGATAAAAGTATATATTCAGAATAATTGTCAAAAGTAATTGATGATTTACTTAAAATGAGTAGACATATAAATGACCCATGAATAGAATAATGTGTTGCTTATGTGTTGAAATAATGAGGAAAAAACTACGAGGAGATGATCCTTGGTAGTGACAATCCAATGATGATAATCACCTTATATGTCATTAGGGTATTTAGGAATTTTCACACTAATTTACTATTTGTTCAATAATCAAATATACATTGAGTAAAAACTAGAGAAATATCCTCACATACAAGAAAGAGGGACAATCCTAGAGTTTAAGTATCTTGTTGAAAACTCAAGTTTATCGACTTAACTTGAGTAGCAGTTGATTCACTATTGGTTATATCGATTGCATCAAGATCACATGGTATCTATCCTCTAATAATCTCATATGGTTTGGTGGGGAATAATCTATTGAACAGATTGTTATGCATCCCTTTAGTTATTTTTATTACGATAATTATCTTCCAAGATTTCTCTCTCAACTCTCTATCTCAATAATTAACTTCTTATTCTTTTAATCTTTTAGTATGGAGGTATTGGCTTAGTCCTAGATCTTTGGTACATAAATTTGGTAGCTAATAACAAACAAAAAATAATATAAATGATACTAAGTAATAATAGATATCTAAATAGCTAGAAATAAAACTATCTTTTTCAAAGATTGTTATGTCAATTCGAAGTTAACTAATCAAACTAATAATAATCCTCGATAACTATACCCAAAATGTGTTTCAACTTTGTTATGGTGCCAAAAACATGTTGTTCATAGCACAACACTAAAAGCTCATTGAACAATTATATACATCTAATAGTAATTTATATGCATATGGGTCATACATGTAATAAAATGAATATAAATCTAGATATTGATACCTCGGAAATTATTGTGGATATTTGACAAACAAATAGAAAATTAGCTACTACTCAAGTCAAAAAGATAAATTTGAGTCTCAAACAAATATTTAGACTCTTGGATTGGTATACTTTCTTGTGTATGATGTAGTTTTCTATTAGATTGTGATAATATCATCCTTGATTATTGGATAAAGGGTTGGATGGTATTAACAACTCATTTTATTATTTAGCATATAAAGTAGTTATCAACTATGTATTGTCACTATCATGGATGATCCCATTGTAATTGTGCATTTGGTATTCTCCCACCAAAAATATACTTATTATATTCATAGGTCATCTATCTTTATATTGATTTTAGGCAATAAGTCAACTATCCTTCATGATTATTTTGATTGTATATTTCTATTTTCTGGTGCCAAAAATATGAAAGAAATAAAATAATATAGTAACAATTATATTTGAACTTTTGTGTTTATAATATCATACTTGCATCAACTTAACATACATGTTCATAGTAATTCCACCTATGAAAGTAATACAAAAAATAATAATTGCAAGGTTGTCACCACCTTATAAAACACAACTCCTCATGTGTGTTTCATGACTTACTATCACCATCTACAACAACCAACACACAACTCTCAAGCATGGTGAAACCCTAAATTAGAGTTTCTATATAACTTTTATATCATTTAAAGATTAATTCTTCTAGAAGATACACAATGGAATGATTATAATTCGATTTGTGTTTTCAGCTTCATGACTATCATACTCACATTGTTTTAACTTACATAAATCTAGGGTTTCTACATATAGATCCATCAACAAGATAGAAGTAGAAAGGCCATCACTACCTATCAATACCAAGCTCATGCATGTATCTTATAAATTATCTGTCACTATCCACCATTATCAGCATCATATATCTATTTGGTGGTGGAACACTAAATCTCCATTCTACTTAACACACATATTTATTAGGATTCATAGAATAACAAAACCATAATTATTCATTACAAAATTATGTTCATCATATATCTTTACATAAACAATCCTAGGTCTCTAATTAGCTTGACATTAAGAATATTTCAAACAAAAGATTGAAATATCATGTCATTGAATTATGGGTTCTCAATAATAACTAGTATTAGGATCTAGATCTATATCTTTGAGATCTCATCATGTACTATAGTAATTTAATGAATTTAATATCATGATATTGGGTTGAGCCTATGATATTGAATAAACTTTTAATCTTCTATGAAGTACAAAATTATGGTAGCAAATAATATCATGACTAGAAAAATTCCTCTCAAAAATATAAAATCATAGTGGCAAATAATGTCATGACTGAGAAAATTCCTCTTTGAAGCATAAAGTTGTAGTGAGAAAAGATATTATGATTGAGAAAATTCCTTTTTAGAACACAAAGTCATATTAGAAAAAAATATCGTGGCATAAAATCACATTCTATTATGTGATTTTTGATTTAATAAAGAATATGTCACAACATTGGAAAATACTATAATTTTATGTATCAATTTGGCACTTAATTGTCATGGTATAAAAATAATAACATGACAAATTATATTTAAAATAAATATAACTATGACTCTAGGATAATATCATGAACATAAATAATATATTATAAAGTGGAAGAGTATAATAATTAAATGGTAAATCATGACTTGTAATGGATATTATAATTTATTTGTAAAGTCCTACCCAAGAAAGGTTATCATTAATTCTCAATAGGTACATACTAGTGTAACATTGTCATAATATTGAAAATATCACAACTTCTTACTTGCTCTTCTACTCTCGATTTCTACTTTCCACCAAGTTCATTATTTATGCCTAATTTATGGATGATTCCACTATTATTCTTTAAATCAAGCAAAAATGTAATATAGTGAAATACTCCATTTTAAAGTGCATTTTTAATACAAACACATCATGGAGATAACAAAAAATACTCACAAAAACTCAACACTTTTGAATGTCGAACAATGACTTGACATGACTGTCCTAGTTAGAGAACCCATGTCGTGTCTGACACAACATAGTGGCGTGATCAGGCTACCATAATTTAGGTTCTACTAGCAAAGCATGGCCTAGTTGACACCTTTACATGAAGATAAGTCATCACAACTTAACCCAACATCGTAACATGTAACTTTGTTGTCACAACTTTTCCCAAAGGGATGACGTGAAGACAAGTAGTCATGACTCAACCCAATATCATGACATAAAACTTGGTTTGTGTGACTCTTCCCAAAGGGACAACTTAGTTGTTACGACTCAACTCAACATCATGTCATGACTCTTCTCTTGATGTCATGACTTCACAAAGGGCTGACATGATGTCAAGTTGTCATAACTCATCCCATCATCATAACATGAACTTGGTGGTTGCTACTTTTCTATAAGGCATAATATGAAAAAAATGGGGTCATGAAATGGAATTATGGTTTCATGACTCAGAAAATATCGCAACAATAAATGATGAAGTTGTGATTTGGAATCTTGAAGAAGAATGAGATAGTGTCGATTCGGTTTCATTAATACATGGTGAGTCCGATGAGGAAGCTATTGAGTCTACACCTACACTGAGGAGGTTTACAAGGGTTATAAAGTTATAGGAAATGATCAAGACACTATGGACGGGCCATAGTTTAAGGGGAATTTAAGCATTGAGAGCAAGCTACGAAGGAAAAGATACAATCTTTTAATGATAATAATACTTGGAAACTTGTGGATTTACTCAAGTACTAAAAATTAATAGGATGCAAGTGGATGTTCAGGAGGAAGATTAACATTGGTAGTAATCTTGAGAATTACAAAGCATAATTGATGGTTAAGAATTATTCTTAGATTAGGGGATATACTATGATGCCTTATCTCCAGTGGCCAAGATGATATCTATTAGAATGGTTCTAGTTACAATAGTTTAGTACAGTTTAGAGGTGGAGTACATGGATGTGAAGATTTTTTTTCATGGTGACATGGAGGAAGAGATTTTCATGCAATAAGTGGAAGGATTCAAGATAAAAGTTAAGTGGGATATGGTATGTAAGTCTGGAAATTTCCTATATGGTCTAAAATAATCACCAAGAATGTGGTGCCAAAAATTAGTGCTTAGAAAGAGTGAAACAGATCACAATGTATATATAAAAAGGTTAGGCACTAATTTTATGATCCTTACTTTAAATGTGAATTATATACTTCTTGTTGAAAATGAAAATAAGATGATCTATATTATGAAGGTTGTATTATCAACTGAGATAGAGTATATGGCTCCTACTCAGGAAAGAAAAGAAGTTATTTTAGAGGTATCAAATAAGTCATACAATATTGGCAAATCATGTTTTTTAGACTCAGTCAAGCCAATGTGTCTAGCCTAAAATGACATGCTTTCTAGCATGGGTTGTATCATGCTGGAATGACTCTTAAAATAGGTATCCTAACATGGACCATTGGCTGCCATTTTTTCAAGTCATGTTGAATCATTCCTAATTATACTAGGTCATGCTCAATCATGTCTAGTCAAGCATGGCCAGGTTAACCTAAGTTCATCCAAGGCTAGCCTAGGTTCATTATAGGCTAGCCTAGTTCATTCTAGGCATCTCTAGGTCAAGTCTAGGCTAGCCTTGGTTAGATCCTAGATAGCATGACTCATGTCTAGGCTAGCTTAGGTTGGGTTTAGGATAGCTTGCTTTGGCTACTCAGGTCAATACTAGCCTACATGGGCTGGACATGTCGGGCCATGTTGTGTTGCATCTTTCATAGTATGCATACCAGAAACATTGGCCTAGCATAGCCCAGGTCTAGGCATAATTTTGGACCATGTTATGCCAAGCCAGACATGACATTTTAATGTTTTGCCTGGTGTCATGCTCGGGATGCCCAACCAAGTTGATACCATTAAGCTATTTAGATTGGGTGGCTATGTGTAGAGCTTGGTTTTGAGTAGAAGAACCAGAGGCTCAGTTGTGATAGTCTAAATGTTATTTACTTAGCAAAGAATCTAGTATTTAATGCACGAACAGAGCACATTAATATCTAGCATAATTATATAATAAAATAAGTAGAGAATAAATTTGTTCAACTAGAGAAAGTTGATACAAAGGTGAACTATGTAAACTACTTGATAATACTAATTGGTATTGGAAAGTTCAAATGGCACACGCATGAGATAGAATTGATAAATTATTTGTCAGGTAGAAAAATATTAGAATTGTCTCATACATCATCTAGAATCTTGGGAGGTAGTTATTGTGACTTTGTTATAATAATTAATTTTATGGTTAGGTGCATCCAAAAAGCTAGTTGGGTGAGAGTCACTTATCAAAGTAGACCTTTAGTCTAGATAAAGTAGACCTTTAGTCTAGATATCAATCTTACAAGGATTGCATATATAATATTTAGTCAGTCAATGATAATTAATAGTTGCTCTAATATGCATAATAAATAAGATTTAAGTCATAAATCCTAGATTATAGTGTTGATTTAAATTTTTATTTGTGATATAATTTATAAATAGGCTTTTTGTGATTATGCTTAGTCTTAGAATAAAATTTGGATGATTGTGGAATGTGATTTTGCCCTACTAACATACAAAGTGTTTATCAACTATTGATCCCTTTCTAATGATGATCCTCTCATAGCTATCTTATTGGTATTTTACTACCAGGACAATACATCATTTATGCTCAGAGGTCATTATTATGAATCTGTTAAACTACTTAATTTTCATTGTTATGTGATGTTTTATAAGCTCATTAGCAAGAATATCTCATAAATAGAGATTTGCAAGTATATGACTTTTACAATTAGTAAATATGACTTTTGTCTAGATATCAATCTTATTGGAATTGTATTGACATATCAATTATTCAATAGTGAGATAAATTAATCTAAAGAAATAAATTTTTGGATTGTGGAATCAATCTTAGATCCATGGGTTTTTTTTATTTACTTTATGTGATGTATGTTTAAATTAGTTTGAATTATACAATATTTGAATATAGAATGAAATTTGAGTTATTATGTTATGACTTATTTTTCTAATGGTATATAAGATGGTTATCATAATTGTGTCCATCCCAATAGGGGTCTCCTCATAGTTATTTTCTCAGTACATCTCCACCAAGATAATAAATCATTTTTACATGAGAGTTATTCATATTATCATACCTTTTAGGCAACTAATCAATTATCTTTGATGGTTGCTTCATATGTATACTTTTATTCTTTGGCCTTATGTGTCAAATACCTTATTTGTATAATTAACATACACTTGCCTCAAGTTTTACTAGTGGGAACCATATGAGTGAAAGTAACTTATAAGGGTTATCACCACATTATGAGTCATAACATACTCATGTATGTCCCTATGACTACCTACCACCATCCTCCTCTATGATGACGTGACTCACAAATTAAATGTGAAACTCTTATGAGAATATTCTATATACTACTCATCCTAATTGAGAACCAGTTCTTCTAAGATGTGTATAATTGATTGGTATGTAAAAATATGTATACTTTCATCTTCAGAAATATCATACTCACAATGATTATTATACTTAAATTTTAGGTTTTAATGTATATGTTTATCTCATGCATTATAGGTTTTAATGTATATTTTCATCTTCCTACCATATATGTTATGAGCCTCAAGGTTTGCTTGTACCATCCACCATGAAAATCTCACACAAACTTACTAATAGTCAAAACACTAATTCAAGTTCTATTTAATCACTTTTCCTTCAATATCCATAACATGACATGAATCAAAACATATCCATTAACGTAAAACCATTATCACACCACATAAACCTACACAAATCCTAGACCAAATACTATTTTGATAAAAAATATTGAATCTATCCTAGAGATGGGGTGTTTGAGTATAATTCCCCCAAACCTAGGGATTAGCATTAAGTCTTATATCCCTTGCTTTCTTGTGGAGCCTGTAGAGAGTACAAAATTTACATTTAGGAATTGGTAGCTGCAATGTGGCTCTTTCTTGTTACATGGAGGAAGAAGAAAAATGGAGGGATTGCTATAAATGTTTGCTCTTCCTCTTTTATACAAAAGCAATTTTACATTACTTTAAGTAGGAAGTCAACTTTTAGAAAAAAAATAATAACTTTGACCTTCATCTCTTAAGCTTGAGGTCATGGCTCTATTAATGGTAGTGACCCTGAAATATATCATAATCTTTTTGTAATACAATGTTGTAGTGCTGGTCAATAATGATGACTTTAGCTTTATATCTATATGATACAAAATAATCATGTTGGGAAGTGGTTGCAGCTTCATGTATTTATGTTTCTTGTTCTTCATACAAGATCATGTCTCTAGGAATGGCCATTGTGTCGTGAATGGCCTTTCATATCATAATATGGTCATGATGCAAAAAAATGGTCTCAACATTGGTATTCATCTCGCTTGATCATCATATAGCCATAATACCATGAAATGGTAATGAAACTTGGAGTGTCTCTCATGTGTACCCAATGGCCATGACACTAAACAATGGCCGCAACATGAAAGTAGGCCTTTCAGGTATCTTAAGTGTTTGTGATGCTGTGAGTGGTCACAACACTAGTCTTCACTTATCTAATATATCTTATCTTTATGACTTTGCTTTTTTTAGAATAAGAGTCATGACCTTGAAAAATTATCACTCAAGTAATGCTCTCTATAATATTTTGTCACAAAAGTCACAATACTAAATAATTTCCACAAGTTGGCCTGAATAGTTTTAGCTCTCTAACTTTTTATAGCTCAAAAGTCCTAACTTTGTAAAAAATTCATGACTCTAACTTGAGACTACTGAGTCATATTAGAGACAAAGTTATGGTGCTAGGACATAACCATGTCTTTCAGCACTAGTAGGGTACTTGATTGCTATGATATAAAATTAATGTCACAATCATTAAAGTTTAAGAGATAAGTATGGATGTGACTCCATGATAATATTATAACCACAAAAAATATGTTAGATAGTAGAAG
Organism: Sapria himalayana; assembly: GCA_029783825.1. Lineage (NCBI taxonomy): Eukaryota > Viridiplantae > Streptophyta > Magnoliopsida > Malpighiales > Rafflesiaceae > Sapria > Sapria himalayana. Next base: position 1,092,357 of record JAREIK010002450.1, on the reverse strand, counting down.
GATTGTGCTAATGACTTGGTAGGGTCATGACGTATAAAGATTATCATGATCAATTAGGTATAATATGAGTTTTTGAATTGATTCCAAAAATATTGTGAGACTTAATACTCTATCCTAAGGCCAAACACTCCAAAAACCTATTGATTTAATGACTATTCATCAAAATTTGTCAAAACTCCAAAGTCATGAAATCAATTCATAATTATCTCATTTCTATGCCTATACATTATCATAGATCACCAAAATATAAAAGAATATTCAATAGTTTGAATATCAAATAATGATTCATAAGTCTATATCTTTTAGGCAACTTTTTAAATTCCCTTAATGGTTACATCAAATATGCATTCATATTCTTCGAAATCTACAATCTTTCTTGATAAGAATTGATGTTGCAATACAAAGATTTATACTTTTGACTATGTTAGAGTCTTACTCGCACAATTAATATATATTTTTCTTTATGTTTCATTAATGAAAGTCATATGATTTAATATTACCACATATGAATCACATCTATCTAGCCTTTTCATGTGGCTTACTTGTCATCATTTCTTACTATGATAGGAAACTCACACACTAAAGTTGAAACCCTTAAGAATATTCTATTAACCAACAAAATATCAATTAAAAGTCAATTTTTATATTATATGCATAATGGAGTAGCCTATACAAGCAATCATGATATTGGTTTCATAAACATTATACTTGAAATGATTAAATATATCTTAATTTTAGGTATTGGCACATGAATTAATATCCCACATTATGGTTGGAAGAGCTATCATTTTATTCCTATTGTGTGCATGAATTAGAGGTGTCAAACGGGGCCGGGCTGGGCCGACCCGGCCCATTTTTTTGAGCACGAGCATGCCTTCGTGCCGGGCCTGGCACGACACGGTTACTGTACCGTGTCGTGCCCGGCCAGGCACGGTTTAAAAAAGCTGGGCCGGCACGGCCTGCAGGCACGGCGAGCCGTGCCGTGCCGTGCCGGGCCTGGCCATACGGGCCAAACCAAGACGTACGGGCCAGAAATTTTTTTTTTAAATTTTTATTTTATTTTATTTATATAAATTATTAAAATATATATAAAATTTTAGATAATGTATAATATTATATATTTATAATATGAAAAATGTTAAATTTTATTAAAATAACAAAGTTTAAAATTTTTTTTAATGTAATTTAAAATTAGTTTAAAATTTATTAGAATTATATAATAAAGTTATAAATTTTAAAATAAAAAATTAAAACAAAAAAATAAATAAATCAATATATTTTGTTAATAAAAATAAAAATTTAAAAAAACATAAACAACTCAAATGAAAAATGACCAATCGGCCATTTGAAACCGAAGGTCCGAACCAAAACAAATTACAGTTTCAACACAACATACAAACAAAGCGTACAATCAATAAAAAAAATATCGAAATCAAAAAATAGTAGATCATCATCAATCATCAATCAGCATATAATGAGCATAATCAGCCGCAACATCAAGATTAGTATCATATAGATCATCATCATCAGCAAACAACTCTTACGCCATCGTAGTGGATGCGGCTATAGTCCCTGTCCCAGTCCCAGCTCCAGCATGACCATGGATGCTAAACCTCGAATCCTCCCAATCCTTCAAACAAGCCAAGGCCTCAACAATATCTGGACGTAATCTCGATCTCGTATCCGAAATCACAGTCACTGCAACAGAAAAAGCAGACTCCGATGCTATGCTCAACACCGGAGGAGTCAGTAGACCCCGTGCCATCCTAGATAGCACGGGAAAGGTGGATTCATATGATTTCCACCAATGTAATATATCAAGATTCTTAGTATCAGAATGTGATAGGATTGAGCAGTAATCGGTATCTAAGTACCGAGAAAGCTCGCTCCTATGTGATGGTCCACCCCTACGTTTCCCCCTCACTAGCTGAATAAAAAAATCGTCATCTCCGAATAAGGTATCAATGTCCGTAATCACAGTCTCACTACCACTACCATCATACCTAGTATCATAGTATGTGAACATGTCAGTCAACTTCTCGTGAATGAACCCTTCAGGTGGTCTTCCAGGTTCATGCACGAGGAAATGTAGGTCATGTTGTTTTCTACCCCTTCCACCTTAACCCTAGGGTTCATGCATGCAGCGAGGCAATAAAGAGATGGAACGGTGGACCAGTACTTCAAGTACTTGGTTTCCATCTCTGCAACCATATGGCTAAGTGTCGGGTCAGCTCGATACTTCTTAAACATGCTACTAATGTTGCATATGCACCGGAGTGCAATGCAAGTAGTGGGCATATAAACCGACGAACACATGTTCGTCGTGTCATAAAATATCTTCAGGAATTTCATTTATGAAATTCCTGAAGCCCAGTCAATGTCGTCAATAATAAGTTCGTCACTCTTACTATTGATGCAGTCGGATATCACATGTTTGTATCCAACACATGATTCTAACATCGGGTACGTGTAATTCCAACGATGTCTCACATCCGATTGGTATTTTTTCTTCTTAAGATTCACAGACATACAGAGACTACCAAACTCTTGTTGTCTGCGAGGAGTGCGAATATATTTTAGTGTATTACGTATATTATCTAATGCAAGGGAACACACCTTCATACCCGTTTGAACAATCTGGTTAATCCCGTGACACATGCATCTGACTTGAAAGATCTCTCCTAATGGTGCATCTCTAATATTCCTAACAAACATGTTGATCGCTACTCCATTATTAGATGCATTATCGAATGTGACACTAAACATTTTATTTTGAATTTTATATTCCCTAAAGATTTTCATCACGCACTCAAAAATGGCCGGGCCATCATGAGGATGAAGAATCTCAGAGAATTCTAAAATTTTTTTATTGATTGTCCAGTTAGAATCTACATAGTAGCTCGTGAGACATGCATAAGAAGAATCATCGTGACTTGTCCATATATCAGACGTCACGGACACTACTCTACTATATGCCATAAATTCCTTAATTATTTTTTGTTTTTCTAACTTATATATCTTTAGTATGTCATTCCTAGATGTGGACCTAGGAATCCTACGATAGGCATGCTGAAAATATGTATGCATGATGCGCACTATCCTTGGATCTTCCGAAAATCTGATCGGAAGACCCATCAATGTGATGAGCCTGGCCATGCCGTCCCTACCCAACTCGCTGGAGTATATGAAGGGAGTAAACTTTGAGACTGAACTCGATCCAGTCTCCAAAAATGCAGTGCCGAGTTAGGTTTGCCTAGGATCTAATGGACCATGTTTTTTGGTGCATAATTCGGCATGCCTTTTAAGGTGTCCAGTCCCAAACGAACTCTTACATGTTAAAAGTCTCATACAATATTTGCACTGTGTCATTTCTTGTTCCTCACCCCTAACATTTTTACAGCCAAAAGTCATGAGTGCATATCAAATCCAAGACTTTGGCTAGCGTATTCCATGGTTTGATAAAAGAAAAGTCATGGCATATAAAGGCTACCATGAATTTTAGCATCAGTGGGGTACATGATTGCTACGGCATGAATTTTATTTCATAGTCACAAAGTTATTTCATGCTAGTTTGGTTATGGCTCCAAGAAATCTTTGCATCCAAATAATATGTTACATAGTAAATTAATTGTATTAACAAGTTGGTAGAGTAGTGACATTTAAAGATTGTTATGACTTTGTGTATAATATTTTGATCAAGAATGGATGTTAAAACTAATAGAACTCAAAGATATAATCAAGTTGTAACATGTCAAATTATATGACTTACATGACTATTTACTCCCCTTCTAGTCAACAACTCCACTAAGCTACATATTTCACAATAAAAACTTTTGATTTTACAACTATTCATCAAAATCCTCCAAAATGAAGTTTTTGTTATATCATTAGAAACAAATTCACACTCTAAAATCATTGCTCATCCTCGAACAATCTATCCCCCACTTACAAAAATATATAAACTTCCCTACTTCTAAATAAATGTTTACTATTATTGTGTCGTAGTGTCATAATGCACCAAGAAGGTAGAGATACTTTTTTTTTTGGTTAGTTAAAGGGTTGTGATGAGGTTTGATCTTCAAAATTAACTTTCAAGATAAATGAATGATGCACTACATTTTATGTGACTGCCTACATATTATTATTATGTCATATAATACAAAAAAAAATTAGGTTGCTTCACAAGTAGTACTATGTTTAACATTCGTAGTTAGACCATCAATGAGTTCATATCTCAATCGATGATCTTTGCTATCTAGGCTAGGTTTTCAGTATATTTCTTCACTTCTTCTTTTCTTTTTGGTTTTTCATTCGATATTGGATCATCTCACAACTTTCTTCTTTTAAACTTCCTTCACTAAGGTTTCTACTCCATGGAAACCACAACTTTTTTGAGTGATATGGTGATGTGTTAGGTTGTGGGTTGAGCATTTAATTTATGTAAGATAATTGTCGTGGAACTATGTGGAGTCATAGCTACTACCTTTGGTTTTTAAAACACCAAAGTCACAACATTATTGGAAGCCGCAATTTTCATCACTGCTTCATCATTATTCTCTAGTTCCTTAGGAATCTCCAAATCTTCTATCTCTGTTATGTCTTCATCTTTCCTTTTATCAGCCACCTATTACGATTTTACCTCCACCTTCACTTTATATGTTATCTCCAATTTCTCCTTTTCATTATCTTCGAAATTGTGTATTGAGAAATTAGATCTTTCACTTCATTTTTTTTTCATATTTGGAATAGTCTTTTATATAATTGTTTGAAGTCATAACTTTAAAGAATATTGTAACTTCATGATAGTCATCTTCATCACTTTATTATCTGTCACTTTTGTACTAGTTTTTTTCTTCTGTCATATATATAATCTTTGTCAGGCTAGTAGTCTTCTACAAAGTCTTTTCATTGAAAGACAATATTTTATTGCATTGCTATGTGGAGTAGATTATCTATCCTCCAATAACCTTTCTTGTCATTTTCTGGAATATTTGCCCCTTATAAAGGATGAATTTTACATATTCTTGACCTCACTCAAAATTTAAATTTCTTCTTTCTTCACGTCAATTGGGGTTTGTCTAGTGACTACAAATTATCATCTTGAGATTAATATATTCTTTCATAACCAACATAACAATATCTATAAAAAAACTAAACTCATCAACCTTAATCAATACATCATAAATAATACCCATTAGATGCTTGGTTAATTGATCCAACATTTAATTAGAGTGAGAGAGGGAGATTATAGTGATTTTACCAAGTTTCAATATTTGTGCTATTGATAAAAGCATCAAGTTGATACTTTATTCTAAATTGAAAAGTATCTTCCAAAATTTGTGCTCCCTAATCATACATGGTATAGTAAAATATTATGGATCCTTTAATTTCCTCATGATATTTCATTGAATGATTGCACAATATTTTTCCTTTATATATATGGCTTCATACATCTACAAATTTTTTTTTACTACTCATGATATCTTTTATGAACTTTACATAATTAGGTATTTGGGATAGTATTTCGGCAAACAAAATGTTAATATCTAACTTTTGGAAATTATATAGGGAATCCCTCAAATTCTTTATCCATTTTCCCTCTTTGAAATCTTTGTGGAAAATATAAATTATAAAAAGAATATATTCGGTATCATTCTCCATCACATATTTCTTTTCACTTCGGTTAGTCTCTATTTGTTCTCTATTCACCATATCCATCAATTATAGCTGGGGATATGAGTTGAACATTCTATCTGGTGGATGCGGGTGGCCTTAAAAATTATCATGAGATTGGGCTCCATGACTTTTGAATCATCCATGGTGGGAAATGTAGCTTTTGGGAAATCACAACATTACCAATAAAAGCTCCCTCTATTTTAGATGGCTCTTTATGTTGCCCCTCTAGCTCTTTCCACTTTTAAGTACTATGGACAAATATTTCATTAGGGTAGCTTATGTATCATTGTGTAGATCATTCGTGCTCCTTCCTTTCAATGATAATATTAGTTTTCTAATCTAATTTTATATATTTTGTATTGTCTCATTTGAATTTTTTAACTTAGTCTCAAGCTTCTCCATCCGGTATTCTTGACAATCCTTTTTTCACTTCATCTTGATTAGCATTGCTAGCAACTCGTCATCCATGGACAACTTTTCTTTTACTTTTTGGTGCAGATAATTTAAGCTTGACCCTCCTTAATTATTAATCTAATTAAATTATGCCTAAAATTCTTTGGGACTTAGCCAATATTTGATACCCACTATCATAGTTCCTATAAAAAAATTTTTTGTGATTTCTCAAGTTTGGATGATAGTGTATGGGAATATTAGGTTTGAGTGAAAACCCATATCCTTTTCTTGGCTTCCATCATTGTGAATTGGCTTTTCTTATCCCAAAGCCATAGTCATTCAAAGTTTAGTAATTATTTTTTGTCAACTCTTCAAATAATAAATAAGCCTCGTCACAAGATGTATTCATAATCAAATCTTCTAAGGCTACATTCATAGTACATCTCGTCATATAATTAAGCTAATTATAGAAGTTTTATACTTGGAATCATCATTCAAAAATGTGTTGAGGACATCTCCTCAACATCTCCTTATAATGGTCTTGTGTATCATAAAGTCTCCAGCTCCTCTTAATAAAATTTGTTGATATCACTCCTCAACTATGAGGTGATTTTAGATGCTAAACACTTTGTGAGGAAAGATTACATCAGTTAATCCAACTTTCAATGGAGCCTCGAGAAAACCACTATAACTTAGTACCTTGTCTCAAAAAGAAAGGAAATAAATTTAACCTTATCATGACAAGCTAACTCCATTCATTTTGAATATGTCGCATAAATCCAAAAACATAGCAATGTGCATGTTTGAATCCTTCAATATCTTTCCATTATATTGATGCTATTGAACCATCACTATCATACTAGGCTTAAATTCAAAATAGTTTGCTTCCACCGGCTACATCCAAATCCCTAAATAACTATCAACAATCATACACATCCACTTTACATTACCACTGCTTCATGTTATAGATATATTAGGATCAAGGCATGGTCATTACCAATATTTTAACTTTGTTTTATATAAAGATTGAGATGCGGTCTATAGTCATGACCACTTCCTAGAGTTTCAACCTCGAGCTTACAAGATGAAGGCTAAAATTATGACTTTCTTTTGAAAGTCATGACTTCCTACTTTGATTAATATAAAATCACCTATGTATAAAAGTGAAAGATGGAAATTCAAGGAGCTCTCTTTCATTCGTCTACATTTCCCTTCATACAATAAGCAAAGACATGGTAACTACAAACCCCTAAGGGTGAATTTTACTATTCTTAAGGGTTTCACAAGTAAGCAAGAAATATAGGACTTGTTGCAATTCCTAGAGTTTGAGAGCATAACACTCAAATCCCCTATTGTTGTATATAATTTGTTTTGATTATCTATTTTGTATAACCAAATTATTTATGTTTTAATATTTTCATGTAAGTACAGGAAATAAAATATTAAGAGGCCAGGAATACAGCAAAAACACAATAATGGAGGTTCCACTATCCAGTCAGTGGGCCGAAAATTTTTTTGGAGCAGATTCTGGCCCGTCCGAATGATCCGACCCGCTTTGGTTAATTAAACAAGAAATCATATTAATATAAATTATTTTTATTTTGTTTTTTTGGGTTGTTGTTTTTCATGTGTGGAACTGTTCATCTCTGAAATTTCTTCTCTCTGCGTGATTTTTCGTGACTGTTTCTGCACTACACATACTGTAAGCTCTCTATTTTGGTTATAATCTGTAACGCATAAGTATTTTTTAGTGGATGTAGCTAGTCGTGTTGAACGACTAGTGAACCACATTATTTCGTGCATTTTTATTGTGGGTTTTGTTTTTAGTTTTTGATTCTGCCTGTGGTTGGATTGTTATTGTGGATTTCATATATATCATTTGTTGTTGTTTCTCTGTTGTTCTCTTCTTCTGAATCACAATTGTTGAAGCACAATTGCCCAACACCTATCTTTAGGATAGATTTGAGACTTTGTACCAAAACAGTATGAGTCTAGGGTTTGTATAATTAGAATATAAGTGATGTGATATTGATGTTTATTCAATAATAAATGTATTTGATTTATTTTGTATCATGGATATTGATGAATTATAATTAAATAGAACTTGAACTAGAATTCTGACAATTGGTAGGGTTGGGTAAAATTATCATTGTGGATGTTTGCAGGTAAACCAAGTCACTTATGTATATTTTAGGAAGTAAGTGATAACCATTTTAACTGTGATGCACAAATATAAATTTATATGTTGAAACTCAAATTTTGGGTATAATAATCATTATAAGTATGATACAAAGCTAAAAATGTAAATACTTTTATATGTCATTTTATTATATATATGCATGAGTGTGTGATGACTCGCAAGGTAGTGATAATTCGCAAGGTAGTGATAATTCTTGTTATTTAATTTACTCATATGATTCTCATAATTGAAACTTGAGGGAAGCATGTATTAATTATTTGACAATGATACTTTTGAAGCCAAAATTATTAATACTTACAAATTATGTTAATATTTAGTCTTAATGACATCTGAGGCTAGAGAATAAGAATGTTCATACAAATTAACCATCATGTATAATATGAAGTCGCTTAAAATGTATGAGATTATGAATGACACTTGAAAAGAGATGAATTATTATCTTGGTTGTGATATACTGAAAGGACTACCATTGGGACAAGCTCAATGGTAATAATCAACTTGTATGTCATTAGGGAAAAGAGTCATTATACAATACCATAACCTTTATTTTCTGTCCAACATATTATAAATTAAGCAACTTAAAGATCATCATGTATATTAAATAAATTAACTATTGGACCTAAGATTATCTAATAATTTGAATATTAAATTTATTGAAAATAAGTTATCTCACTATTAAATAACAAAACTACCGATATAATCATTATGAGATCAATATCTGGATAAAAGTCTACTTACTACTTGTATGACTCGTGTACTTGTGAATCTCTATTGATAAGATATTCTCATTAATGAACTTTTAGGACATTGCATAGCTAATAAAATAAGATTGCATAACAAAGTCACAACACACCTCATCATGTAGTTCAAAACATTATAAAATACCTTGGAATGGAATCATAATTTGAATTTATGTTGTGGCCACCTTCTTAGTAGATATTTGTATTGGTCACAAACATCATAAAAGGTCTCTGCTCCTCTTATATAAACTAGATAATCTCTCCCCTAGTTGTCATGTGATTGAAGTGTGAAGAACTTGGTTACAAAAGCTTGCATAAGTTCATCCCAACTCTCAATGGATCTTCTAGATAAGTATTAAAACTATTTTTTGACCTTGTTTCTCAAAGAAAATAGGAATAATAGCAACTTTATCACATCTAGATTAACTTCATTCATCTTGACAGTGTCACATAATTTCAAAAAAGTTACAATGTGACTATTTAAGTATTTTGAAATGTATCCACAATACTAATGTTGATGCAACATGGCAATGAGACTCGGATTCAATTCAAAATAATTCACAAGTATTAGTTTCTTATGGATCTCTTAGTAGTTTTTCATCAAGGTTGGACTCCATTAATCTCCTAAGGTCTGGTGAGGAATGAACTATTAAACAGCTTATTATATACCATGTTGGTTATTTCTATTATTGTCATTATCTTCAATATTTATCATCTTCTTTTCTTAATTTTTGGGTCTAGAGGTATTGGCTCCATCTCATATCTTTGGTGTATACATTTTTATGACTAAAAAATAAACAAACAAACACACAAACACAAAAAAAAACACCCAAGGTGGTAGATATCCAAGTAAATAGAAATAATTTTCTCTTTTCAAAAAACACCCAAGGTGATAGATATCAACTCAAGGTCAATCAATAAAACTAAAAAATAATCTCAGTAATGAAGCTAAAAACTTATTGCATCTTTGTTATAATACAAAAACTTATTATTTGTAGCACAACATCAAATGTTTGTTGGATGATTATATATATCTAATAGAAATTCATGAGTATATAAGTTATATAAGTAATAAAGTGGACATAAGTTCATATATCAATCTCATATGAATTGTATGAGCAGTTTGACCAACCAAAAGTGAATTAACTACTACTCAAGTTGAAAAGATAAACTTGGGTCTCTGATAATAACTTAGACTCTAGGGTTGGTTTACATTCTTGTGTATGAAATTTTTTTTTTATATCATGGCAATGTCATGCTTAGATGAAAGATATGGTGATGTGAATTTCTTTTTTGCCCCATTGGCATAGATTATCAACCAAGTACTATCATTAACAAGGATGGTCCCTCATCCCCTTTAAGTTATGCCTTTGGTAATCTACCAATTAAATCACACTTATTCTATTCATGGGTATTCCACATTTCTACTTCCTTTAGGAAATATGTCTATTACCATTGATGAATACTTACATTTTTATTTTCTGATCTAAATTGTTATGAAAGACTAAAATAATATGGTAATAATTGTGCTTGAGCTTTTGTTTTTGTGATTACCATACATCAATTAACATACATCTTAGAGGTGTCAATCAGGTCTGACCGTCCCGGCCCAGCACGAGGCACGGCACGGTTTGGCCGTGCCTGAGCTGGCCCGGCATGTTAAAAAACTGTGCCCGGGCTCGGGTTAGGCATGAGCCGTGCCGTGCCTGGCTCGTGCCGTGCTGTGCCTGACCCGGCACGGTTCGGCCCGTGGCACGGCACTCCGGCACGGGTTCTTCCCGTGCCGGTTTCACTTGCGTGGTCGAGCTAGCCTGCTGCCTACATGGCACAGGCTGCCCCGCCAAAGACCCACGTGGCCACGCGGTGTTGGGCCCTCCAGAAAAAAAGACCACGGGTCAGGTTTGATTGGACTCGACCCTTGGTCCCAAGTCCCGACCCACTTCCTTCCACTTCCACGAGGCCCTCTGGCCCGATTCCCGAACCGACCCAAGTCCCCAACGGGAAAAAAATTAAAAAAATACAATAATATTTATTTTCAGCCATTGGATTCGCCTCCAACGGCTAGGGGGCAGAATCCAACGGTCCTCATGATTCTGCCCCCTAATTAATTAATAAAAATTCAAAAAAAATATAAAAAAATATCTTTTTTTATAAAAAATTAATATCTTTAATCTATAAATTATACCCCCCCTCCCTTTAACATTTATGTTTTTCAAAAACATATATTCTCTCAAATCTTTCTCTTTCTCTCACAAAAACCGTGCTTCTCTCTCTCAGGCCTCGGGATTTTGCTTTCAGCTTGAATTTTCGTGAACCTCGACTTGAGTTTTGAACATTAGAGCTTGACTGTGGTGCACCGTGCACATGATCGACCTCACTGCTTTTACCGAGTAATTTATTTTACGGTTTTTTTACTCTCTCTCTATAGTTTTTCTCTCTAGACCAAACTCAGGAAAAATAAAAAATCATAAAAAATGACAAATACACCTGACACGTATTTAAATTTAGAAGATGAAAATATTACACAGAGGTCTGAGGCTGCCGAAACTTTGGTTTCTCCAGTCGTCTCAACCCAAAGTTCTAAAAAACAAAAAACTAGGAGGACTTCTGTAATTTGGACTCATTTTAAAATCATAACACAAAAAAATGCTAGGGGTGAGGAACAAGAAATGACACAGTGCAAATATTGTATGAGACTTTTAACATGTAAGAGTTCGTTTGGGACTGGACACCTTAAAAGGCATGCCGAATTATGCACCAAAAAACATGGTCCATTAGATCCTAGGCAAACCTAACTCGGCACTGCATTTTTGGAGACTGGATCGAGTTCAGTCTCAAAGTTTACTCCCTTCATATACTCCAGCGAGTTGGGTAGGGACGGCATGGCCAGGCTCATCACATTGATGGGTCTTCCGATCAGATTTTCGGAAGATCCAAGGGTAGTGTGCATCATGCATACATATTTTCAGCCTGCCTATCATAGGATTCCTAGGTCCATATCTAGGAATGACATACTAAAGATATATAAGTTAGAAAAACAAAAAATAATTAAGGAATTTATGGCATATAGTGGAGTGGTGTCTGTGACGTCCGATATATGGACAAGTCACGATGAATCTTCTTATGCATGTCTCACGAGCCACTATGTAGATTCTAACTGGACAATCAATAAAAAAATTTTAGGATTCTCTGAGATTCTTCATCCTCATGATGGCCCGGCCATTTTTGAGTGTATGATGAAAATCTTTAGGGAATATAAAATTCAAAATAAAATTTTTAGTGTCACATTCAATAATGCTTCTAATAATGGAGTAGCGATCAATATGTTTGTTAGGAATATTAGAGACGCACCATTAGGAGAGATCATTCATGTCAGATGCATGTGTCGTGTGATTAACCAGATTGTTCAAGCGAGTATGAAGGTGTGTTCCCCCGCGTTGGATAATATACGCAATGCACTAAAATATATTCACACTCCTCACAGACAATAAGAGTTTGGTAGTCTCTGTTTGTCTGCGAATCTTAAGAAGAAGAAATTCCAATCGGATGTGAGACATCGTTGGAATTACACCTACCTGATGTTAGAATCATGTGTTGGATACGAACACGTGATATCTGATTACGTCAATAGTAAGAGTGACGAACTTATTATTGACGACACTGACTGGGCTTCAAGAATTTCATTTATGAAATTTTTGAAGATATTTTATGACACGACGAACATGTGTTCGTCGGTTTATACGCCCACCACTTGCATTGCACTCCGTTGCATATGCAACATTAGTAGCATGTTTAGGAAGTATCGAGCTGACCCGACGCTTAGCCATATGGTTGCTGAGATGGAGACCAAGTACTTGAAGTACTGGTCCACCGTTCCATCTCTTTATTGCCTCGCTACATGCATGGACCCTAGGGTTAAGGTGGAAGGGGTAGAAAACACCCTGACTTTCATTTCCTCATGCATGAACTTGGAAGAGCCACCTGAAAGGTTCATTCACGAGAAGTTGATTGATCTATTCACATACTACGATACTAGGTATGGTGGTGGTGGTGGTGAGACTGTGATTACGGACATTGATACCTTATCCGGAGATGACAATTTTTCTATTCAGCTTGCGAGGGGGAAACGTAGGGGTGGACCATCACATAGGAGCGAGCTGTCTTGGTACTTAGATACCAATTACTGCTCAATCCTATCACATTCTGATACTAAGAATCTTGATTTATTACAGTGGTGGAAATCATATGAGTCCACCTTTCCCGTGCTATCTAGGATGACACGGGATCTACTGACTCCTCCGGTGTCGAGCGTAGCATCGGAGTCTACTTTTTCTATTGCAGTAAACGTGATTTCGGATAGGAGATCGAGATTACGTCCAGATATGGTTGAGGCCTTGGCTTGTTCGAAGGATTGGGAGGAATCGAGGTTTAGCATCCATGATCGTGCTGGAGCTAGGACTGGGACAGGCATCGCAGTCGCATCCTCATCCACTACGATGGCGGAGGAGTTGATTGTCGTTGATGATGATCCATATGATACTGATCTTGATGTTGCGGCTGATGATTCTCATGATATGCCGATTGACGATTGATGATGATCTACTATTTTTTATTTTCGATGTTTTTCTTATTGATTGTACGTTTTGTTTGTACGTTGTGTTGAAACTGATATTTGTTTTGTTCGGACCTTTGGTTTCAAATTGATTATTGGTAATTTTTCTTTTGTGTTGTTTATGTTTTTTTTAATTTTTATTTTTACTAACATAATGTATTGATTTATTTTTTTTATGATTTAAATTTTCTTTTAAAAATTAATAACTTTATTATATAATTAATAATTATAATAAAATTTAATCTAATTTGATATTAAAAAAAATTTAAACTTTGTTTTTTTAATTAATTTTTAATTTTAACATTTTTAAAAATATAAATATTTAATACTATACAATATCTAAATTTTTAAATATATTTAAAAAATATATAAATTTTCTGCCTCTCGGGCCCGGCACGACACGGCACGGCCTGCCGTGCCTTCGAGCCGTGCCGGGCTCGGCTTTTTTTAAACGGGCCGGCCCGGCCCGGCCCGTTTGACACCTCTAATACATCTCTCAACTGATTTCACAATAAAAATCCATATAATAATAAATGATCATAGGATTATTACCACCTTATAAATCATTTCCCCTTGCATGTATCTCATGACTTATCTATCATTATCCACTAAAGCTAGCACATGACTTTCATACTATATAACTCACATTTTATTTGAATACTAGTTCTTAATTCTAAAATAAGTACAATGGAATAGTCATAATTTTATATATGTTTTTGGCTCCATGAGTAATGAGCACCATACTTGCAATAATTTAACTTACAAAAATATAAGATTTCCACACATAGGTTTATCTCATGAGGTAAGAATACAATATCTGTCACTTTTTTTAGTATCAATCTTGTGAGTGTGTTTCATGACTTACTTGTCATCATCTATCAAGGCCAACACGCATAAACCCATTTAGTGGTGGAACCCTAAATCTTTATTCTAATTAACATCAACATCCATCAACATCTTAAACATAAAAATTCTATGATTAATCATTATAAATACATAATCATAATACGCATATACATTAACTAATCTTATATCCCTAATTAGCCTAATAATTGTAAAGACTTCATGAGGGAGGATTGGAGCATCATCTCATTGAATCAAGGTTTCTCAATGATAGTTGACATGGAAATCTAAGTCTCAAATCTAGTTCTAAATCTATACTTGCTTGCATTCAACTTCAATTTGTCCTTAATTAGAGAGTTGAAGTTTGTGCCTTTTAATTGTGGTACATTCTTGATCTCAAAAAATAAATACCTCCATCTCTTCTAAATTCTACCTTTGATATGGGTTCTACCATGTATTGTAGTAGATTATTAAGTTCAAAGTCATGAATTTATGTTGAGGTTATGCCATCTAATGATCTTTGAATTTCCTCTATAGCAAAATATCATGGTGAGAAAGAAATCCACAATTATTCCTATCTAAAGCACAAATTCATGGTGATAAAGATAACCATGACTAAGATAATTTCTCTTAGGAGCAAAAGGTCACCAAAGAAAAATTACCACGACTAGGAAAAATCTTTTCTGGAATATGGTCACAGCGAAAATGATGTCATGACTAAAAAAGTTTCTCTTTGGAGGATATGGTCATGGTGGAAAAGAGTATTAGTATCGAAGTAATTTTTTTTGGAGCACAAAATTGTAGTGATAATGATAACACCACAACTAAAAATTACCTAGTATTCTGTAATTTTGGTTCTATAAAGAATATGTCATGGAGTTGGAAAATGTTACAGCTTCTCATATTAGTTTGGGTACTTGGTTGTAATGAAAAAAAATTAATGTCATTGCCAAATTTGTGTTTAGAACTAATAACCATGACTCTAAGATAATATTGCAATCACAAAAAATATATTATATAATGAAAGTATGTGATCATCATGTGGTATATTCATGTCATTCAATGAATATCATGACTTGTTTGTGAAATAGTAACCAAGAAAGATTTTTATGACTTCTCAAAATGTACATACTAGTGTAAAAATATCTTGACATCGGAAATATTATGTTTTTTTCCTTGCGCCCCTACACTCCATTTTAGCTTTCCAGCAAATCCACCATTTATATAAAATAAATAAATAAATACAAAATAAAATATAAATAAAAAATAAAAATAAAAAATAAAAAATAAAAAATAAAAAATAAAAAAAATAAAAAAAATTAAAAAAATAAAAAACCACCATTTATGCTAAAATTAGATTCAATTCAACTATTATTCATCAAAACTAATCAAAATATAATTCAATAAAATACTTGCACCTCAGGCTTATTTTTAGTATAATCACATCATGAAAATAATTAGAAATCATAAAATCTCGATACATTGAGTGTCAAACCAAATGCATATTTTACTAGAGTTGATATTGTAGTTGACACTTGTATTTCTAATAATTCTATTGATTATTAAAGAAATATAGAAAACTTTAACTTTTTGATAATTTCAAACAAAACCCATCATATGATATTAGTATAACAAGTCATTTTCAAAAATTCTTTTTGACAAGTACACATGGATATATATTTTATATAATTTCATGTTTGAAGAAGTCTCTAAGACTTTGTGTTGGGGACTATGTTCATATGCAAATAATTGAGTGATAAACTTCTATTAGTTTTATTACTTTTTATGAGGCTAGTAGTTATTTTTAGATTTAATATAAAGGTAAAGTATCATGTCATGACTACAATGACTTACAAGATTTTGTAGAAAAGACAGTTCCTTGTAGAAACTCATTTTCTTGTTCATGTTTCTTCCACTCTTTATTTTGGAAACCAACCACTTATGCTTCTCCCTAGATATATATGGACCATCTTGAGGTGTTGACATGTGGAGTGCTAGTAGTTTATATATATATATATATATATATTAGGAATATTGTAATTATGTCATTTCCATTATTAATTTTCACAAAAGATAAACAATTTAAACTTTAAATTCGAAAAAAAAATCAAAATGTAATATTTGTACATGTTATCACCTAGCTGGTTGACTATTTATTATTACTTGAATAATATTTTTCTTACCAACTTACTCTATCAATTTGAAGTAATTGAGATATTTTTGAACATTTTTAATCTTGAAAGAAATATCAATAAATTACATAAACAATATTTCATTTGAATAACTTACTAAAAAAACAACCAAAACTAATCTCATATATCACTCCATTTTTCTAATTTAATTGAATATTTTTTTTCTATTATTCCAATTCACCTTTCATCAAAATTACAATCACAGCTCTTATCTCAAGATGATTACATATTAAAGCCCATATCATATTGGTTAATTGGATTAATTATTATTTGGCAACTCAAATAAATATTTGCATTAAATGGAATAACGGGCTAATATATCTATAATTCATGTTACTATTATCCTTTCAATTACTACCACCACTAGAAATATCAATTATATTCATTATATTGCTAATTTCATTACCAAAATTTTTATTTTTGATACTAAACATATGTTTTAAATTTTTTTTTCTTTCTATATTTTCTAATTTTGATTTTTATATAATCATAATTCTATTATTTATTTCATTTCATTTTCATCATTTTTAAATTTTCTAATAACAAATTATTTGTATCTATATACGTCATTTTGGGTAAATTATCAACACACACACACACACACACACACATACATACATATATATATATATATATATACATTAATACATACCTATATAAAATTATGATATTATTTTTGTGAAGTACCTGAGCATTTTTCTTTATTTAGGATCTTTCCATTCATTTGTCTCATTTCTCACTTAATTTATACTCTTGAAATTCATATTTGCCCTAAAAAATTTAATTATTTTTAGTAAAATAGTAATTTAAAATTCTAAAAAAATAGAAAAATAATTATACCTTTTTTGTGTCATGTAAGATTTCTCTTTCATTTATTTTCTTTTTGAAGGGAGAAGAGTGGATAAAAATGACATTGGTAATTCATTCTAAAAAATTTTGTAATATTTTATCAAAATGACATTAAAAAAATGAAGTCGAGAAGGCTCTAATGTTTTTTTTTTCGTAAGGCAAGTGAGCAGTGTGCATGTGCATCATACATCAGCATGCATTTAATACCTATGCATGTGTTTTGATATTTGCTTATATAGAAGGCACATAGGCACCTAGATATGTCTCTTGTGTTGAGCATGTTACAGGGGTCATGCTTCTAAGAGATATGTGACAAGTACATAAGCACTAGGAATGGTCTTGGTGAGAAATGATAGATATAAGATGCATCGACACCAAGGTGCAAACCTGAAAAATGTGAGAGATTACAACATGTACACATGTTCTTGTGAAATTTATTTATTGTCAAAGAAAGATTGCAAGAGATTATGATAGATATAAGATGAATTCCAAAAGATTGCCAAAAGATAGAGAAAATAAGAATGCCATAAATTAAAAGTGGATCAATTTTTTCCAATATCATTTATGATTTTATTATTTTATATAGCTTACAATATTCATATCTACTCCACTTTACAAGTGGAGTATTTGAAATAATTCAAATTCTTAAATACTAGGTCTTTAGGAGACTAACATCCCAAAAGACTAGGTCTTCAATGACCAAGTCCATATCTAACACAATAAACCCTATATTTTTTTTTATTAGGTAACATCCTCCCTAAAACTCATGGTGTAGCTGCTATAAGCATCAAGAGCTTTTCAACTAGAAAAAGAAAATGAAAAGCAAAATGTGATTTGGTCAACAAATATGCAAGCTACAAAGAAGAAAAAACAATGGCAGGGCAATGGTGTCATGCTTGCGATGATGACATATAAGATGACAACCAATTTCAATCTATTTGGTTCGTTCATGAAAGTTTGAGTTGTGAGCAATCTAAATATCACTCTTGCTGTCACGTACATATAGGAGTGAGATGAGAAAGAAATACTCTCATATTTTTAAGTAACCAACATAACCACAGAATATCTTTGGTAGTAGATTTCATATCATGATACTCTACTTCAAGTAAAGATTGAGAAACTAAAGATTATTTCTTTCTCTTCCAAGAGATAAGAGAATTTATCCTAGAAGATATAAAACTTTGTAATAGACTTGAAATTATTGGAATCACTACAATGATCTTCATCAAAGTATGTACATAGTTCTATATAAGAGGTTGATGAAAGTACACAACTCTGGAAGGCTATACCTTTAAGATACCTCAAAATACAAATAATAACTACCCAGTGAATTTTAGTAGGGAAAGCAACAAATTGATTAACAACATGATTATCATATGCAATATCAGAATAAGTAATAATAAGAAATATCAAGCTCCCAAAAATATTATGGTATAATGTAGGATATAACAAAGGCACATTATCAAAAGAAGAGTATTTTGCATTAACCTCAATGAGAGCATTAAAAATATTATTATGAGTAAGTCTAGCTTGCTTATGAATATCTACAAAATATTTTGACTAAGAGAGAAGATAACTTATGGGCGAGTAAGCTACCTCGATACCTAAGAAAAATCATAGATGACCCAAATCCTTCATTTCAAATTGTTTAGTCAATTGTGTCTTCTAAATTGAAATATCATCAACATCATCACTTGTAATAATCATAACATCAAAAATTAATAAATGATAATATAATTTGCATTAGTACACTAAACAAAGAAAGAAAAAACATAACTACTAGCAACAAATCCAAGAGAAAAAATCACAATAGAGAATTTTTTAAACCAAGCATGATGAGCTTATTTGAGACCATATAATATTTTCTTTAGCTTACAAACATAGCCAAAAGCATCAAAAACATTAGGAAGAGGTTTCATATAAACTTCTTCTTGGAGATACCCATTTCAAAAGATATTTTTAATATCAAATTGAGAAATACACCATTGTCAAACTGAAGCTACAATAAAAAGTTATAAGAGTATGAATAGTGGTCATTTTTACAAGAGGAGATCAAGTCTGTGAAAATTTGAAGTACACAATAGGTCCACCAGAATTAATCTTAATCATATGCACTATGTGACAATTGACAACACTCTTATCAATAGGTAGAGTAACCAATTCCCAAATATTTGTCTTACACAAAGTAGAAGGTTTTTCATCCATAGGTTGTTGTCCACGAGGATCAAGAATGACCTCTTCATAAGAATCATTCTCAGAGAAACAATGGATAAAAGTTAAAAAAGAAGTAAAAGATGAGAAACAATAATAAGTAAAATCTGATAACTTTGTGGATTTACAAATATGTGTGGATTGACATAGAGCTGGATCTACAATATTAGATGATGCTTGAGGGATTATAGGTGAAGGGGAAGCTTCAAGTATTCTAGAGATCAAAGTATTGATATCTGCAATATTATTAAACTAAACACTATGAGTAAAATACAAAGGATAAAGATGAATATGAGAAGAGGTATCTGAAGTACTAGAAACTCAAGAAGACAAGCTATTAGAAGCTCTAGAAAAAAATCAATATGAATAAGATTATATCTAGGCAAGTCATGAGTGACAAATAGAATAGAAAATAAATATATATGTTCAAGAAAAATAACATGATGAAAATAAATAGGTGTCAAACGGATTATGTCATGCTAGCATGACCCATTTTTTAAGGCACAACTATGCCACCGTATTGTGTCAGTGACGACATAGTGACGTAGTCCACCGGCCCATCATGACATGGTGGGCATGGCCTAGTGCACAGCCCTACCGGACCATGCAGAACTTTAAAGATGCACGGATGAAAGAAACCTGTGGCCATTGCGTGATTGGTGGCATGCTTGCAGGCTTGCTAATTATAATCGACCATGTGGCCGATTGTTTTAAAACAATTGGACTACCCCATGGTAGGTGGTCAAATTTTTTAAAAAAATTAAAATTTGACCGCTCGGGTGATCACCCAATGGGATCCATTCGAGTAGTCGCTTGAGCTAGTTTACCATGCGATCGAGGCAAGGGCCAAGCACATGGGTGGTGCCTGGCCCCAGCATGAGGCATGGCTCATGCTAGCCCAGCACAACATGAATCATGTCGTGGCGTAGCCCAGCTAGGCCCAAGTCATGGTTCTAGACCATGAAGTGCTGGGCCAGGCACTATTACGAACTAGGTCGTGCTAGGCCACCCGGCCCATTTGATACTTCTAGATGAGATACATAAGATTTCTAAGCAATTGGATCAAAACACTAATATCCTTTTTGAACTTCACCACAACCAAGAAAGATAGAAATAGCAAATGGGGAAAACAACTTGCTACATTCTATATTAGGATAAAAAAATAAGTACAACCAAAAATGCTAAAGGAAGAATAATTTAGGGTGTACCCTTATAATTTCGAAAGGAAAAAACCTAGAATATGAGAAGAAGGAATTCTATTAATAGGAACTGAAATAGACAATAAAAGAGATCAAGTAGTTTTAACAATATGCCTATGTTTTCTTTTAGCAATACCATTTTTCTCATGAGTGTCTATACATGAAATTCAATGAATTATTTCATATGAGGCATGAAACTCAAAAAAATTATTAGAAGTATATTCCCACCATATCACACCTAAAACATTTCATAATAGTAGATTACTAAGATTTTACAAGAGAATGAAATACCTTGTATATTTCAAATAATTTAGAATGATGTTTCATCAACTAAACCCAACAATAATGAGTATGATCATCAATAAAGAAGACATAATATAGAGACTCTCCTTATGAATCAATAGGAGATGGCCCCTAGGCACCAAAATGAATAAAAAAAAATAGAAGTACTTCTATTAAAGGGTAAAACTAAAAATTTTGTAAATCATTATAGTCAGAAATATCTTAAGACTTTAACTTTATTAAATCCCATTAGAATACTACAAGTTTTAAATGATATGAAAAAATATTACTAAGATAAGAATATCATAAATAAATACTAAAAGAAGAAAGACTCGAACAAAATCATGATAATTCAACATTAGCACTAGTAGTTGTAGTAGGTACTTTTAATTCATCTAGAACATATAATCCTACCTTCCTATGGCTTGTTCCAATCATCTTATTTGACTACATATCTTTCATATAATAATAAATAATAGAAAAATTGACTAAATTACTAGAATCATATAATTGACCAACTAAAGTAAGATTCAATTTTAGTTTTAGAAAAATGATAAACATTAGGAATATATAGATTTAGAATAATAACATAGCTAACACATGCTGAATGAATAGGAGTGTCATCAACAATCATAGTAGGAATAGAAGATGAAAAAAGATTTAAAAAATATAAGAAGAATTTGGTGACATATGCTGAGAAGCATCATAATGCATGATATACATGAAGAACAATGATGTGGTTGGTGTGAAAAAAATATTTGCTGCAAACTATAACTAATGAGAATTATTTTTGTAAAAGAGGCTTTTTATTCTGATTCTATTTTTTACAAGCAATACAATGATTTATTTATAGGCTATAGTTTGCCCTCATAAAACTAAAAATTAAAAATCATTATTACCCATAAGAGTAACTGCTGACTCTTGACATTTCACCTTTCGTATTAAAAATGAACATTTAATGTTTATTTAACAAGACTCCCCAATAAACTTAAATGCTTCTGTCATCTTTCATGCCGAGTAATCTTTTGCAATTGTCGAGTAGTATCATAGGTAGCGATTTGGTGAAGATATCCATGACTTGGTCCCAGCTTGCCACGTGTACTAATTATATATTTCCTTACTTTACTTGATCTCGAATGAAATGAAAATGAACGTCAATATGCTTGCTTCTTTCATGATTTGCCAGGTTCTTGCTCAACTCAATTACTGATTTGTTGTCAACTTGTATCTCAGTTGCACCGAGTTGTTGCTCCATCTTTTCCAACAAATTTCTGAGTCATATCGCATGACGTACACACAAAGATGCTGCCACATATTCAGTTTTACATGTCAAGAGTGTCACGATTGGTTGCTTCTTTGAAAGCCATGTAAAAGCTGTGTCACCCATAAAAAATACATAACCTGATGTACTTTTCTGATCATCCAAGTCTCTGCACCAATCACTATCAGAGTACCCGACCAACTTGTAATATGCCGCATTTGTATAGAATAATCTGAGTGACATTATTCATTTGATGTACCGTAGAATTCACTTTAACACCTTCCAATGTGAATAGATTGGCTCCCACATGAATCGACTTACAATGCCGACACTTAATGCAAGGTCCGGCCTTGTGCATGTGAGATAGCGAAGGCTTCCCACTAGACTCTGGTATTTGCTTACTTCGACTCATTTTCCTCCATCAAACTTAGAGAGTTTTGCACCTACTTCCATTGGTGTTGAAACCGGATTGCAAACTCCATCTTGTACTTCTTCAAAATCTCCTTTCTATATGCCTCATGGGATACAAAGATACTTATCTTTCCTCGCCTTACCTCCAGACCAAGGAAAAACTTCATCAAGCCCAAATCTGTCATCTCGAATTCCCGTGTCATGTGCTCTTGAATGAGATCATCAACATAAAGAGCAACAAATAACATATTACATCCACTCTTCTTCACATAAAGGGCATATTCGTAGGGACATTGCTCGAACCCATTCTCTTTGAAGTATGTATCGATACGAGTATTCCACATCCACGATGCTTTTTTTAACCCATAAAATGTCTTCTTCAATTTTAATACCTTCTTTTCTTCTCCGATTTTCATGTACCCGGGTGGTTATTTAATATAAATTTCTTTTTCAAGCATACCATTCAGGAATGCCGGCTTGACATTCATTTGGAATATCAGCCATTTGAATTGAGCTGCTTGTGAAATGAGCAATCTGATTGTCTCAATTCTTGCAACTGGAGCAAACACCTAGTCATAGTCGATTCTCGCTTTTTGCTAGTACCCCTTTGCTACAAGTCTCGCCTTATACCATTTATTTCCCCTTGAGCATTCATCTTTCTTTTAAATACCCACTTGACATCAATGGGTTGAGTTCCTTTTGGCAATTCTGATAACTTCCATGTGTTATTACGATTTATTGCTTTAATCTCCTTGTCCATGACAGTTTGTCACTTCTTGTCTTGCACCGCCTATTCAAAACTTAAATTCTCGAAATCCACCAAAAGACATACAAGGTGTACCTCATTTGTCGAATCATACATCTCTTGTAAGCTTCGCATCTTGGGTTATCATGGTTCATCTTCATCATTAATAGTTTCAGAATTTTCCAGTATTGTTGTTGGCATAACAGTTGATGATTCTCCAACTTCGATGATATCCTCTGTTGCTTTATTCCAATCTCATTCATTTGCTTCATGAACTCGTACATCATGGCTTACTAGAATCTTTTTGCTTATTGGGTCAAATAGCTCGTATCCTTTTATTTCTCATCACACCCAATAAAAATATATTTTTGCTTTTGTCTTCGAGCTTTATTCTTTGCTGATCCGGCACGTGTGCATAGGCCAAACTATCGAATACTTTGAGATGAGAGACTATCGATTTTTGTCCACTTCATATCTCTTGTGGTGTTTGATCATACAACTTCGCATGTGGCCACCAATTTTGAACATAGACGGCGCATTACACGGCTTCTGCCCAAAATTCATTCGATATTTTTTTACTTTTGAGCATTGACCGAACCATGTTGAGAATGGTCCGGTTCTTCCTCTCGGCCACACCAATTTGCTGTGGAGAGTATGGTGTGATTAGAAATTACTTTATGTCTTGCTCCTCACAATACTCCATAAAAACCATCGAAGTATATTCGCCACCTCTATCAGGTCGTATAGATTTGATGTATCTACCGGTTGCCTTTTTCACTAGTACTTTGAATTTTTTGAACACCTCGAATGCCTTGAATTTTTCTCTTAGAAAGTAAACCCGAGTTTTTCATGAGAAATCAATAATAAAGAAATAAAATACATTTAGCCACTGAAAGATTCAGGGGTGATTGGTCCACATATGTCGGAATGAATCAACTCAAGAGGTTATTTAGCCCGATATTCTATCTTCTTTTGAAATGATATTCTTGCATGCTTTCCGAGCACACATTCTTCATAAAATTTTCCATTGTATTCTATGTCTGGTAGTCTATGCACTATGTTCTTCTTTGTCAACTTGTTTAGGCCTTCATGATGTAAGTGACCAAAATAGAGATGTCATAGTGATGCCTTGTCTTCTACATTGACTTGCAAACATTTTTCTCATATACTTCTCAAATTCAGTTTGTACATCTGATTTCTTCCCATTTCAACTTGTGCGACTGAACGCCCTTGCTTGTCTTTCAATAGTAATATCTGGTCTTTCATAAAAATCAAATAACCTTTCTCCATGAGTTGTCTCATACTTAAAATGTTGCTCTTGAGATCTGGTACGTAATACACATCTTGGATTTACCCAACGAAACCATCCTTTTGCACATAATAAATCATACATTGGCCTTTGACCTCAACTTTCGCGCCATCTCCAAATAATATAGATACAGCTTCAACCTTTTGCATCTCTTTGAAATAATGCTCGTGCCCACACATATGGTTGCTTGCAGCCATGTCGAGGTACCACACCATGTCATTGTTGGTGTTGACTTTGTTATATGTCATCAAGAGAAAACTTTTTTCCACCTCATCTTCTATGGATAGGTTGATTGTCTCTTCCATCTTTTTTTCGACTCGACATTCTTTTGCAAAATGCCTCATATTTCTACAATTGTAACATTTATCAGAATTACAATACTTTGCATAGTGACCATATTTGCCACACTTGTAGCACTCAAAGTTGGAATAATTTGACCGACTACCTTTTACACGACTGCGTCCTCTTCCATGCCAATTTTGTTGGTTTGATTGCCCCTTCTCCTCATGATACCCTTCTTGACCGTGGCTTTTCCCACGGTGACTATTTTCTCGACCACCACAACCACACCATTTACCTCGAAAATTTTGAGAATAGAATATCTTTTCATCATTGATCGATGCTTTGATTTGAAGTGTCTGCTTAAGTGTCTCCTCCTCCTTCTTCTTATGATATTCATGTGCCATTAGGGAACCTGCAAGCTCATCGACCATGAATATTGTTAGATCCTTTGACTCTTCTATGACACATACCACATTCTCAAAACTATCGGTTAATGACCTCAAAATCTTTTCCATGACCTGTGCATCAGACAACTTTTCTTCGTCTCGGTTGAGTTGATTCACCACAATTTGAACACGCGTGATGTAATCGGACACACCTTCTGACTCATTCATCTTCATGCCTCCCAACTTGTTGAGAAGAGTTTGAAGACGAACTTGTTTAACTCGGTCGTCTCCTTTGTACGTAGTCTCCAAGATGTTCCATGCTTCTTTTGAAGTTTTAGCATTCACAATCTTCTCAAAGCCCGACTCATCAAAAACTCAGAATATCATGTACAATGACATCTTATCATTTGATCATATTTCTTTTAATGCCTTATTTTGAGTCACCGTATATCCTTCGGTAGATTCTGGCTCTTCGAAACCTTCTTGAACCACCTCCCAACAATCCATAGAACCGAGAAGTGCTTTCATTTGGATGCTCCAATTCTCGTAGTTCACCTTCATTAATTGGGGCAGCATGACATTATTGATTATACTCCCCATCATTATGATACCAGTTTGTAAAAAAATGCTTGCTGCAAACTATGACTGAGGAGAATTATTTCAGTAAAAAAGGCTTTTTATTCTGATTCTATTTTTTTTACCAGTAATACAATGATTTATTTATAGGTTATAGTTTGCCCTCATAAAACTAAAAATTAAAAATCTTTATTACTCATAAGAATAACTGCTGACTCTTTACATTTCACCTTCCGCATTAAAAATGGACATTTAATGTGTTTTTAATAGTTGGCCTATGAAAGGAGAGTCAAACATAGTTTAAGGGCATTGAGAAAGAATTTTCTAAAATTTTTCAGCTATAGTACTAGGATCAATGAAAGAACCTAATGTGATGATTGCTATAGTATTAAATGGTGGTGGTCCCTAAGTTAGTCTATTAGTATAAAAGCGTGTTTGATTTTTAGGCTTCCAAGCTTGAGGTTTTTACTTTAATTGATTTTGATTTTTTTCAACTTTGGATATTGAATTTTGCAATGATCTTTCTACTTACAAAAACTATACTTATCATAGGTAACTTTCATGTAAGTCCTATTTTGATTATTGAAGGATGCCTTAGAAGTCCTTTAAAATGGGACTTGAGATATATTTTTTTAGCCACTAACTCACTAACAACTTGTTGTATATGTAATTTGTTTTTATTTAATAATCTGTTTGTATAACAAAATATTTTTCTGTTTTAATATTTTCATGTGAGTACAGGAAAGGAAATATTAAAAGGCCGGGGATGCAGCAGTAGCACAATAACAGAGATCCCGCTGTGCAGTCAGCAGACCGAAATTTTTGGAGCAGAGCCTGACCCGTTCCATGATCTGACCCACTGCGGTTAAATGAACCGAGATGTTTTTTAATATAAAATGATTTGTAATTTTATTTTTCAGGTGGTTGTTTTTGACTCGTGGAACTGTTCATCGTCTCTCTTTTCTCTCTGCACGATTTTTTCGCGGCTGCTCTGTGTGCTGCATACTGTAAGACATTTCTGTTTTGGTTTTAATTTGTAGTGCATAAGTGTTTTCTGGTGGATGTAGCTAGTCGTACTAAGCGACTAGCGAACCACGTTATTTTTGGTCTTGATTTCTCATTTTTTGATTCTGTCATGGATGCTTACTAAATTGGGATATATATTACTTGTTTTCTGTGTTTCTATTGTTTCTGTTTCTTAATCTCACTACTGTGGAAGCGCAATTTCCCAACACAACTAAATCAACATATGGAAGTGGAGAATAATGCTAAATTAAACCTCTAAGTCTTTCAAGGTTATCAAGAAGCGCACTAATCATTACTCCTCTCTATGAGAAATATAAGAATCCTTCAATTCTTCTGATTCTATAAGAGATAATTGATCCCAAAGATCTATCATAGATGAATAAACTCCTAAAAACTCATATTTCTTTGCTGAAGAATACATATGTCAATATCCAACTAATATTATGTTGCAAATTTTGATTGAGTGTATAACCTCTGTATATGATCACATACCTTCTTTGTCATCTCTTATTTTTCCAACTATGAACTTATTGAATGATAGATAGAATTGTTACCCCAAGAAATAATTTTTGCATTGTTTTGCTTCGCATGTGTCCTTCCCAATCGCATAATTATGATTAGTACTTTTAAGTTTCTCATAAGTGCTAGTAATATATCCCCAAAGTAATTTCCATTTAAGAAAATTCAGTATCACATAACTCCAATAGGAATAATTCTTTCCATTTAATATAACAGTGAAAAAATGAAGCAAATTAACTTTTTCAAAGTCATAATAAACAAAAAATAATAATAAAGTTAAATATAATAATAGATTGTAAGAAAGCTCTAGTTTGATCCAAAAATTATATTTGAAATTAAATATTTCTCATGAATTCTCTAATACCATGTTAAACTATTTTCATTTAAAAGGGAGATTGTAAGATATTTCCATAGAAAGAAAGTGAATGCCAAAAGATTACAAAAAGATAGAAAGAAAAAGAATGCCATAAATTAAAAGTGGATCAAATATTTTTATTATATTCTATGATTCAAGTATTTTCTTATATAACTTGCACATAGTCATATCTACTCCACTTTATAAGTGGCATACTTAATATAATTCAAATTCCAAAAACTAGGCCTTTAGAAGACTAATTACCTTAAAGACTAGCCCTTTAAAGATCATGGTCATATCTAACAAACAACCCTATATGTATATTTTTTGTTATTTAATAGTGCCAATCTTGGCAAATGTGTTGACACAAAATATGCTAGCTCATGCGATTTTTGCTCAAAATCATTGGATTTTCTCACTTTGTTTTCTTCATTTAAGCACTGACAACCAAAAGAATTAAAATAAAAACATGAAATCTATTCAACAAAACAAAGTGCAAAATTATTGTGTATTTAAAATTATTTTCCCAACATATTATAGTTGGTTGATAATATGATAGTGAAAATATATATCTTCTATGAAACTTTAATAATATTTGAGAATTATTAGTTTGAGCTAAAATTGTTTGTTGATATAACAACATTATCAATAAATTCTAATTCTAATCGAAAAATTAGATCTTCATTTGAAAAGAATTGCACCAACTTTAATCATTTGAAAAGAATGATTGTGTATTTTATATCTTTTTTTTTTGAAAGAAAAAATATAAAATGCTACCTTCTTTAAATAAGTAGGTTAAAGTTATTATAAAATTGATGTTTTTCAAGACATGCATTTCACTTAGGAAGCATCCATGCTATAAAGTTATAAAAATAAATTATGATAGAATAAAATTTTTTCAAAAAAATTACATAATTCCCTGACAAATATGTAGTGGCATAATGTTAAATAAACAAAACACATAGTGTTTGAGGAACCAATAAAATATAATTATATAGTATTCAATGTGAAGTGTCTATGATACTAGAGCAATAGTTCATATAGTGCTTTTTGGAAAAAAAAATAAAATCAACAAAAAATTTGATTTATTATTGTTGAAAAAATTCATGCAATGGAACATAAAATCCATTCATTGATAAATAAGAGTTGTTAGGGATGCATAAGCAATAATTTATGTGGTACATTTTTGAAAAAAAAAATACTATTATAATAATTAGTTTATTAGTGATGATGAATTACAAGTGCCAAGAAAGTCAAGAATCAAAATTTAGTAGTTCATTTTATAAATGTACAAGAAACATCATGCATGTAGGAGCTTCGACATTTCATGAAGAACTTATAATCAATACCATAAATATTTTATTATTGTCAATGAATTTTAGTTGTTAGAAAACACAATATTTAATAATTGACAATTCTTTTCCAAAATAATTGACTCTAATCAAGGAAACAAGAGCAATAATTCATGTGACACTTGTTGAGACAAATTAATATAAAAAAATTGGTTATTAGCTTGGATGATTTACATGCATTTGTTGGGTGTGGCTCGGGTTATCATCTCATGTGATTGTTGTCACATTCTTAACATTTTTTATTTTATCATTATACATACTTTTCTGGATCAATATCGACAAAATATATATATGCATGGAATTGTTTTTCAATGGTAACATGTAGTTCTATTTTTCAAAAGTTAAAATGAGTTTTCTGATGAAAGTGATTAGGGAATTACATGGAAACAAAAAAAGATAGGTTGGTCATCCCACACAAAATTCTTTGGGACTAAATATGGTGGCACTTTGTTCTCTTTCTTTGTTTTTGTTAGATCTATATAATTTGTTATTATGTTATGAAAATAAACTTTGAATAAATTTTTGGTTGGTGTATCTGGACATAGTCTTGTTGATGTTGATATTTTCATTATAATATCTTGGATTTTGTGTTTCCATGAAAATTTTTGTGATATTGCCTGAAGATTTAATTTTACGATTTTTATTTTTACATTTAAGAAATGAAATTTTTTTGCAAGCTCAAATCTATGATTGTGGTTTATTTTGCTGTAAGATACGAACATGTTCCATTAGACTCGATTATATTTTGGTTGTTTTCATTATTCTTGTTATTAGGTAAATACATGTCTTATGTGTGAATTATGCAAAGAAACAAAGTCTGCCTTAGTTTTTATGATCTATTTTGTTATTTAATCAACACAAATTCTATGTACCAATAATATGATAGTTAGATTGATAAAGGGAGAAGATTACTTAATATTCAACACTCCATGTATCAACTTTTTTGGGTCATTTGGTAAGCATATTTTATTGTGTTTCCACTTATTATAATATATAGTGAAGAGATTTTACTAAATTCTTATTTTGAGAGATATTTATAAATATTAGTGAAATAAAAGTAAGTTTTAGTAAAATTAGTAGACTAGGTGGAGCAATGACTTGGAGGGGAGAGAAGTGATATGGAGTCAAGATAATTATTTTATCACTACTTGGGTACACCTTTCATACTTATTCTTGAGTAGTTGTGATATCTTTTCTTGGTAATAATTTTACAAAAAATAGTCATGACATTCTTTGTATATCATGACTCTATCACTGAGTTGACATGAGTATCTATGCAACATAAATATTATAGCTATGATATTTTCTTAGAGTTGTGGCCACATGTACAAATAATCATGATAATTTTTAAAGTCATGACTTATTTGATGTAAAATTATTTGATATGTCAGATACTAAATAGAACTAGTTATTTTAGTGATTAGTTATGATGTATTTGTATAGAAAAGAACTTTAAATGAATAATTTTACTAAATTATAGTTTTTGATAGTTTATGATGAATGCCGGTGAAATTTTATATGAACTAAAGACTTAGTAGATTATTGAGAAGGAGGTGAACAAAAAGTTATGTAAATTCATAATATGTCTTAAGTAAAGACTTAGTTATACCTCATCGAGCAATAAGGTAGTTTTGGCATCTATTTTTGGCCAAAGCTCCATACAAATAGTTTTGAAAATCTTCATAGATCGCAACTCTATCACCTCGTTGACAAAATCAATTCACTATGCAAAAACATATTTTTTTAAGTTTTGAAAGTTTCTGAGTCAAAACTACACTAGTTCATAATATTTTTTTTTAATTGTGATATTAGTTTCTTGTCGCAAAAACAAAGTGTCACACTAGAGCTCAAAGTCTCGGCAAGCCTGCAACAATATGACTTTTTTATTATAAAGCCATCAAGTCTAAGGAAAAAGTTATAGTGTTATTCCCAACACTATGACATTAGCTATAGAAAGTTTCAGAGAGAAATACTTGAGTTGTAGCAAATTCTAGGGTCATGTCCATCTACTCTAGAGAAATGACCAAAGTCACAGTCTATTCTCAGTGCCATGACTTTAAGTTATAGAGTTGGAATACATAAGTCATGATCATTCTCAATACAATGACTTAGTGTTACAAAAACAAAATATATTATCATGGTCATTCCAAGTGCCTTGACCATTTGATGCAAGAGAGAGACCAAAGCCGTAGTTTATTCCTAGTGCCACAACTGTATTTTAGAGACAAAATGTGCATTCATGACTATTCCTAATGTAGTAGCATTCTAAAGTTAGAAAGAGGCCAAAGTCATGGCTCATTCTTAGAGCCATGGCTTTGTGTTACAGAGATAACAAGATAAAGCTGATATTCCTAAAAGTCATAACTTTTGACTTAAATTTTGCATCCAATCATTTGAGTATAAAAAGAAAAAATATGAATTTCTAAACAAGATTTCTAGAACATAAGAAAAGAAAAGAAAGATAAGGTTTTGGGAGCAATATTTTTCCCAATCCTAGGAAAGATTCATGAACAAATAGATGATACAAGGAAAAAGCATAAACCCTAGGAAGGCATGAATTTCAACTTACCCTAGGAAAAAATCTAAGGTCCATGATAAAGTATTTTTGATTTAGGATCTGGTTCCTAGATACTCTTGAGGATTGTCATTGTGAACTTTGAAATTTCATGAGATATATTTCCAATTATCTCATGTGAATTCCTCCCTAATGTCAAGCTAAATTGAGATCTAAAGTTTAGTATTTGTTGTTTCTTGTGTGGATGCTTAATGAAAAATTATTGTATAAGGATTTTGTTGTGGATATTGATAGATATGATAGTCCTTTTAATAGTAATATGTGAGATAAACAAATAGGTCAAAACTTAATATTGAGATATATTAATCATGTGAATATGGTGCTTAAGAAGTTAAAAGTATGAATCATTTAATAGTTAATCCATTGTGTATGTCATCGAAGAACTAACCCTCAATCGATGTGAGTATTTTATAAAATATTTTTTTTAGAGTTTCACCTTTGGTGTGGGAGTCACATATCATGATGTTAGATGGTGGTAGGTAAAGCATAAGACATATATGATTGGATGTGATTCTTAAGTTGATGATAGTCCTTCAAGTTACTTTATATCATATGATTACTACTAGTATGAGGTTTAAAGGAAAACAAATATTAAATAAGTATCATTTACGAAGCCAAAAGTAGAAATTATTTTACTATCACATTAGCTTATATCGATATTACACATATGATTGGAGAATAAAAAGCTCATATGAAGAAACTATCAAGGGTAGTTGATGAGTTGCCTAAGAGGTATGAACTTGTGAATGACTATCAAGGATAGACAATTTTACATTTTAGTGATAATGAACCAATGAGATCGCTATGAGAGGACCATCACTAGGTTGGACCCAATAGTTGATAACCATAATGTATGCCCAATATGACACTAGAATATTTTCATAATAATGCTATATTCATTTTGTAACCAAATATAATAACATATAAAAAATTTAGATAAGTTATTATTCATAATGAAATGTATTAACCCTAGAATGTAA
This sequence comes from Sapria himalayana, assembly GCA_029783825.1. NCBI lineage: Eukaryota > Viridiplantae > Streptophyta > Magnoliopsida > Malpighiales > Rafflesiaceae > Sapria > Sapria himalayana. Next base: position 1,059,383 of record JAREIK010002450.1, on the reverse strand, counting down.
GAGTCATACCAAAAATATAAATTTATTCTTTCAATTTAGAGTAGTGGTTGACTTGACTGATAAAAGTTTATTAAATTGCCTACACAATTCCTATGAGATGGATATCTATATAAAATCTACTTTACTACTCATGCAACTTATATATTTGTGAGACTAGTTGATAAGAGTCACTCGCCCAATAATATCTTGGGACTTTTCCTTATTCTAAAAATTAGACATTAAAACAAAGTTATAATAAATTTTTAGCATATTTATCAAAAATTATTTAGTTTGGTTAGTCAACTTTAGTTAATGTAACTATCCCTAAAAAATGATAGTTTTATTTTTAGTAGTTTGGATATAAATAACTTAATTTTGTGCATTGATTTACATTGCTTAACTTATGTTACTTATTTACATCTTTCATTTTAGTTTTTATTTTATTTTTTAGGCACAATTAATAGTGTGAAATTCTAGGACAAAGCTAATAACTCAAGACCTAGAAATAGAGAAAATCAAAAAAGAAATTTGAGAGTAGAAGATGAATGTACACAGCCCAATGCATCAATATGATGAAACCTATTTCTTACCAAGTAGTGATTTCTATCTCAAACCAAATGATGATTTGAATTAGTTCTATTATCAAAAAGTAATAATCTATGAAGATTTGAGATCTGGGAGCCATGAAGAGATTGAAATTGATAGTCCTTATCCAATCACTAAATCTTCATTTAAAGATATGATTACCAAGTTGCTGATTGAGACAATGAAAGAAAATAAAGTAAAATAAAAGCAAGTGAGACAACTAGAAATGAGGCTTGAAATTGGATATGCTTAAAGAAAGTACTACATTAACACTTTTAGAGATTGAAATAAATCAGGTCAATGGTGAGAAAGAGGTCAAGAGAATCGAATGAGCTATAAGACCTCATAATGCTATGCCCAAAAATAAAAAAAAGGAAGATTTGTGCACTCAATACCAAAAATCTATGAGGAACTACTATTGAGGAAGTCTTTCATAGAGTATTACTAGCCAACATAGAAAATACAAGGAAAAAAAGAAAACAACTAGATAGAGATATTAACATGGACAATAGAATTTATAGATAAAGCAAAAATTTTATCAAAGGTCTTGCTATGAATATAAAATGTAGTATTATTTGGGAGGAAACCTAAGAAATTTTCTTTTTATTGTATGAGAAATAAATTTCTTTTGTAATTTGTTATATATGAACCACAACTAATAATAATGAACAATAAACCCTCCCATAAAAATGGAACACAAATTCAAATATATTTATGATTCTGACCAAATCATGCTCAAAGTTATGGCAGTCAACTTATGTCTTTTCTTTCAAAAAGACTCAAAGGCATAACCATCAGCGACATCATGACTTTCAAAAAAATGCAAAGTAATGACCTTGGAGTAAAACCCTAAATTTTCCAATTATCTTTTCTCTTCTGATTCCAAGAAAATTTCAAGCTCACACACCCCCAAAATATCAACACATCCATGGAGGAAGGCTCATGGTTGAAGCAAAGAGGAAAGAGTAGTGTTGTACATATGATTAGGAAGGCAAGAGAAAAGCATCCACAATCTAGCACCACTAAAGTTCTATAAAGAGTGGTGATGCTTGTGGTGACTTTTCTATCAGAAACTAGTAGTAATTAGATGGTTTCATTACTCTCCAATAAAAGGTCGATAAAAGAGTGAGGTTTGATAGAGTTTATCCTTCATTTCCAATAGATTATAGAAAAGAAAATTGGAGTTTATTTTTTACCCATAGAGAAAGAGGAAATATATTAGTTGTGTGAAAAGTAAATGTCAATCTTGAAAAGCAGAAAGAAAAGGGATATTATTTGAAAAAATTTTGTATATATCTAAAAGAAAGAAATGGGCATTACTAAATTATTTGAAAAATTTTATGTGACCATCACAATAGATTAGAAGAAAATAGTAGTGGTGATAGATAAAAGAATTGAAGGTGACACACAATATCAAGAGAACTAATAAATAGAAGAATTGGGAAAATATAGTGTGAACAAAAATTAATAGTTCTTTATAATAAAATCTTTTGAAGGTTTATTGAATTCCTTTGGGAGAAGACAACAAATATTGCATGACATTCTGGAGAAGAAGTTGGATTAGGTAGCTATCAATAAGGAAGTTTCAAAGATACATCCACTTCAATTCTACTCTTTGAGCACTCAAGAGTAGATTTTCCCTTTAAAGAGTTTTATCCTAAAGGGAAGTCATACTACTGACCTTCCTTATCCTCATTGACTTGGGTTATGTGTTTGTTTTCGTGGATATTATGGTGTTGTAATCGTATTGTGTTGAAGTTATTTATAATGGATGGAATTTATAATTTTTTATAGAGGTGGAGTAATTGTGTGGGTTGAACAATCACTTTAGTATGAGAGTTTATTTGGTATGCCAAATATCAAATAAAATTAATTATTTTACTAATTATTCATGATGTATTTGCATATAAAAATGTTTTAATATAAAATATTTCATTAAATTATATTTTTTGATGAAGTATGATGAATAATAGTGAAATTAGATGATTTTGTATAAAAAGGAGACTTAATAGGTTGTTGAGAAAGAAATGAGCAAAAAGAAATATAAAGTCATAACATTTCTTGTGTTATGACTTTATTATACCTCATTGAGTTATAAAATAGTTTTGACATCTATTCTTGATTGAAGCTCTACATCAATAGTAATAAAATCTTTATATGTCACGACATATCATCTCATTGAAATAATAATCACTATGCAATATTATTTTTTTGCTATAAAAATTTTTTAGAGTCACGACCATACTAGTGTGTTATGTGTAACATTTTTTATGGTTGCAACATTAAATTCTCATCATAGCAACCAATTATCTCGCTGGTGCTCAAAGTAATGGCAAGCCTCCAGTGCTACAACTTTCTCATTACAAAGCCATCAAGTCGAAAACAAAATTCTTGGTATCATTCCTAGTGTCATGACTTTACTAAGGTCATGACTCTTTGCTCTGGAGAAATATCCAAAGCTATAGCCTATCCCAAGGCCGTGTTTTTAGGGAACATAAACATAAAATACAAGTCACGACCATTTCTATGCCATAGCATATTATTATAGAGATAAAATGTGTATTCATGGTTATTCTCAGCATCATAACCATATATTGTACGAAATAGACTAAAGAAGTAGTATATTCTTAGCATCGTGACTTTGTGTTCCATTTATGAAATATGTAGTCACAACTATTCACAATAACATGACATTTTAAATCCTTAAAAAGACTAAAACAATGGCTTATCCCTGGAACCTTGACTTTGTGTTATAGAGGAGGAAAGACAAAGCTGTAACATTTTTGAAAGTCATAGCTTTTGACTTAAATTTCTCACACAACTATTCAACAAAAAAAACATAAATTTTGAAAAATGATTTTTTAGGCACAAAAAAAAATATGAAAGCTAAGGTTTAATGAGTAAAATTTTACCCAACCCTAGGAGAGATTCATAAGCAAAGAAGAGATGCAAAGTACAAAATAAACCATAAAAGGGCATGAATCTTGACTCACCATTAGTAGAAAATCAGAGATATGTGATAGAGTATTGTAAATTTAAGATATGGTTCCTATACACTCTTGAGGATTGTCATTGAGAAACTAAAATTTCATGAAATATATCTCCAATTATCTCGGGTGAATTTCTTTTTAATGTCAGGCTAAATTAAGATTTAGGATTAGTGTATTTGATTTCTTTTGATGGATGCTTAATGATTAATTATTATATTTAGATTTTGTTATGTTTTGAATATTGATAGATGTAATATTTATGTAGAACTAAAATTAAGGTTTACTATTGGTAGGTTTAGATATGTTATCATGATAGTTGGTGATAGGTATGATATAAAGCACACTCATGCATAATTGTAGGAAGGAAATGACATTTCTTCCGATCATGATGAATGAAGCAACTACAAACACCAAAACCCAATATTGAGGTATGTTAATTATGTGAGTATGATTCTTTTAAGTTGAAAGCATAAATACTTTTATAAGCTAGTCTATTATGCATGTCGTAAAAGAATTATCATCAATTATTGAATATTAGGCATTTTGTAGAACATTTTCTGAATTTCACCTTTAATATGGGAGTCACATGTCATCATAGTAAATGATGACATGTAAGCCACAAGACAAGACACACATGATTGAAGGTGACTTGTAAGATGCTGATAGTCTTGCAAGTTACTTTTTGTCATACAACTACCATTAATGAGATTTAAAAAAATATATGTTAATTATGTGAGTATAACACTTAAAAAGTTGAATTACAGATACTTATATCACCATATCAATTTATGTATATACGATATATGAGGTCAAAGAATAAGAATACATATATAAAATACCTATCAAGGATAGTTGATGAGTAACCTGAAAAATATGAACTTGTGAATAACTCTCGAGCATGGATAATTTTTTATTTCAATGGCAAAGTACTAAGGAGATAATTAGTATAGGACCATCATTATGGATGACCCGATAATTAATAACCACCTTATATGCAAATAGGGCACTTGGTCATTTTCACAATAATCATACATTTTTTCTATACCTAGTGCAATAATATCAAAACTATTTTGATAAGTAATCTTGAATAATAAAATGTACTAACCCTTTAATTTAAAAATTTTACCTAAAACATAATCATATTAATTCAGCTAGAGCAATAGTTGACTAATAATTGATTGATCAAATTGCCTATATAATATCTATGGGATTGACATCTAGATAAAAGTTTACTTTACTTCTTGTATGACTCATATACTTGCAAGACTAATTGGATGAGAGACCCTCACCCAATAAGGTTTCAAAATTTTGTCTAATCCTATAAATTAGGTATCATAACAAAGTTCTGACAAGAACCAAAACACCAAGTGTTTTGAGTTGTGATATCACTTTTTACTGACTTTTCATTTAAGAACGTTTTTACTTTGATCATGGCTTTCCCAACATGATGACTTATGTTTTAAAGAAAAAATAGTAAAGGTGTAGTCTTGTGCAACATCATGAATTTGTGTTATAAAGAGTAATTATCTCAATCATTGCAATCCCAATATCAGGACACTTTTCTTAGATAGCCAAGATGGAAGACATGACTAATTCCAATATTATGAATTTGTGTTATTGAGAGTAAAGATATCAATCATGACTATTCTCAATGTCATTACATTAGTGCTCTAGAGAAGATCTAAAGAGATAATAAAGTCATGATCTCAAGTTCGTGTTGCATAGATCTCTAAATTATAAAAGTAACACTCAATAAGAGAGAGAAAGAGAGGAAACTACAAACTATGCATACCAATAATCTTAGGAGGTGTGATTTTGACCACCATTTAGAAAAAATTCAAGGCAGATGCATCCTTAATTGGAATTAAAATTATATACTTAGATTTTCACTTGAAAATTTATTGGGAAACCTGCAAATCCATGAGATGTCTCTCAACACATCTCATATAATTTCTAATTCAATGTCTAGCTAAAATGAGATCTATGATTGGTAAATATATCTATTTTCTAGTTCAATGTATAGATGAAAATTAAAACCAAAACTTAGTATTTTCATGTTTGTGGATATCATCTATAATGGATAGTGATAGCTATGTCATTAGACACACTAATATGGTATGATAAAAATAAAGTAATAGCCCTTTTAATCTTAATATATGAAATAACTGAATGTATAAATACCTAAAGTTGAGGTAAGCTTAATCATTATGAGTATAATACTCATAAAGCAAAAAGCATGAATATATTTAAGACTAGTTAATTATTCATTATCTAGAAGAATAAATTTTTGAGTAACATGAGAATCAAGTAAAATATCTAACCTAGGAGTTCCACCATAATGGAGAGTCATGAGTTAGTTTTGGTGGTTAGTAACAGGTATGTCATACGATACATGCAAGTGAGAGAGACTAGAATGGTGGTGACAACCTTATAAGTTATTTCCTCTTATATAATTTTCATATGTGAGATTCATGAGAAGATATATATTAATTATCATGAGTATGATGCTTATGAATTCAAAAATACAAACACATATAGTATTACACTATCTTGCATTTTAAGATAATTTTAGGCTGGAGAATAAAAGTATACATTCAAAGCAATCAATAATGGTAGTTGACATATTGCTTAAAAGTAGTTGATGTGCAAATGACTCATACATAGAATGACACGTGAATTTAACATTGGAAAACTAAGAGGATGACTGAGGGAATCATCCCTACTAGTGATAGTCCAAGGATGATGGTCACCATCTATGCAAAGACAACACATGAGTATTTTCACATGAATCTGTCATTCATTTAATAGTTAAACATGATATTGATCAAATATAAGAGAAATATCATCATGCATAAACATGTGAGATAAACATAGAGTCTAAATATCTTTACAAAGACCAAATACATCTATTCAACTTAAATAACATTTAATTCACTATTAGTTAATTGAACTTCCTACATAATTACTATGTGTTTGATATCTAGACTTATGTACATTTTATTATTTGTATGACATGTATATTTGTAGAACTTTATTGGATGAGTGATCATTACTCAATGGAGTTTTGAGATCGTGTCAATTAATAATATTTTTGATACTATCACTAGGTCATTTTACTAAACCATGGGGACTCGAGTTTGATCCCCAGGAACATCAAATATACTTTCCAATGATGTATTTTCCAATAACTCTACTCATACAATTAGGATGGGGGGTCTTAACTTCTCCAACCCCAAAGCCCTAAGGCACTATCAGAGGGAAAAAAATAATATGGAATGAGTTGGATGAGGGGAGGAAGGAGGACAAAAAACAAAAAAATCTATGTATGAATTCTATAAAGAAATGTGGTATGCCTTAGTTATTTTGATTTGTTGTACTATTGGATTAATGCTTGTTTTGTGTATGTAATATTTAAAGAAATGTTGCATGTCTTAAAAAGAATTGTGAGATAAGACCAGATGAATGTTCAAACCTTTGTTGTTGTTTCCCACATTTTTATAATATGGTTTGAATATGTTTAATGAAGTGGCATTATTTAATTTTCACTAAATCTCAAATCTTCATTGATTCTACTTGCTACACTCCATTGATAAATTTATGATGGAAAATTCAATTATATTCAAATGTTAGTACTGTGAAGATATGTATTCGTTTATGCCTTTAGATTCTCTCTCTCAAGAATAAAGTAATTATGAAATCCTTCTTACACACTATGTTCCTATTTGATTGATATACAATAAATTGTGTCATATGGTGTTAAGGTTGATTTCTCTCTCTCTCTCTCTCTCTCTCATTCTCTCATATGTATCACGTGATCTTTCTTATCATACCCATCATTATCTATAACTTATGATGATCACTCAATCTCAATTATATTTCATTCATTGTCAAATTTTTCTCTTGTTATACATTCCATTATATTCATGTCAACTTGTATTATTAAAAATATTGCATTCCTAAAAGAAATATGGAAGTTAATGTTAGTAGGATGGTTAGTCTAAATAGATAAAACTATAATCTATGGGTAACATTCCTAGTATCAAGGTTAGTCTGGATAGAAATATGGAAGATAACATTCTAAATCATGTGAGTAGAGAATAAGATGCTTGTCTCTTATGGATTAAATTTGGAAAACCTTGATAAAAATTAAAAATAATAAGATGTACTCAATGAAGGTGTTGATTCTATTAAGATATTGAGATGATAATCCTATGACATATCACTTGAAAACCTTCCAATGTCTTATAAATTAATTAGTTACAATGGGAGTGAATTTTGATAAGGAACATCAAGGATTATGGCTCTTCGTCATTCATCGTGACTCTTGGAAATCCTTTATAATGTCTAATACCAATTTTATATCATGTGGATATTTTCCATGGAGGATATTAAAAGTAATATTTTAAAAGAGATTAGGAGAATATCTCAATGATCTTCCTCTCAAGCTAAAGATTTTGCTATTGAGGCTTGGAGGAAGTAGTTCATTCAAAGATCCTTGGAATAGTAAAAGTTGTTAAGATAACTCTAGAAATATATTTTTAGATATAGAATATTAGCATTCTAATATATATATTATATTAAAAAATTTTGTTATATTTTGTAAAATAAAATTAATAGTTTGAGAGAAACTCAAAAGGAGAGGAAGATTATTGATGATGATTTTACATCCATGGATATGGAAGATTGTCATCTTCTATATGATGACATAATAACTTAACAAGTGATGATAAATTGGGTAATATGTAGTGGAACAATTACTCATACAACTTACCAATCTAATTTATTTACCTCATATATAAACATAAAAATATGAGGTAGTTATAATGGAAAACAATTTTGTTGCTAAATTTGTTGGAATCAGTGACATTTGTCTAAAGGTATTTAATGGTATGTAGCTTCATCACAAAAATGTGACATACATATCTCATATTAGGATAAACCTCATCTCCACCATGAAACTAGATGATGATTGGTATTTCAATTATTTTTGAGATGGCGAGTGGAAGTTTTCCATATGTTCATTGGTTATTGTGAGAGGCTTAAGAAACTTTAATTTGTATTTACTACATGCTAGCATTTATGTTGGAGTTTATATTTATTACATGCTAGAATTTATCTCAAATGAACATTATCCATAATAGACTCAAGAAAGATTGTATCTATAAAACAAAAAGTGAGATTTAAACTAAAATCGGCATAAAATATTAATTTACATGAGAGTGAAAGACATGTTGGAGTTATCACATCATAATCATCTTCCTAGACTAATGATTAGAAGTTGAGATGTTATATTCATGTAAGATCTGACTATTATAGATATAATTTAACCTAAATAGACAACTTTGGAGACTAATTATAAGGTGGTATAATTTGATCTCTTTCCATGCTTCTCTATTGGAATTAGAATTTCATACCAAAATAGAACCTAGAATGTCCATCATACCTTTTGTAGGAGCTAAAAACTCTAAAGCCAATCAAAATCTTCTCGTGGGATGAGCTACTAATATTAGCAAACTTTCAACTAAATATTCTTATAATGATTATGCCTTGGTCACTAATGGAAAGAACTAGTATGCTATAAAGAGGTTATGAGTGATCATTAGGAAGAATGGAAAGAAGCTATGTTGGAGGAATTGAAAGTGTAATATGATTATGGCACATATGACCTAATCATCCTTTTTAAAAGAAAATATAAGAATCATTCTTCTTCACCTAGAATTTCAATTCTAAATTGGTGGTCATGGAGTTAATTTGAAAATGAGAGTTGATTATGATGATATATTCAGTTCTATTGTTGAAATATCTTTGATTCATTTTGTTCTAGGTTGGTAGCTAGTCTAGACTTAGAAATAAAATAAATGGATATAAAAAATAATTTCTTTCATGGTGACTTGAAGGAAAAGGTATACATGGAATAATTACAAGAATTTATTATTAAACATGAGAAGTATTGTGTTTGTAGATAAAAAAAATTCTCTACTAGCTAAAACAAGCTCATTGACAATGATATATGAAGTTAAATATTGTCATTGAAGGTCTTAAATATTGTAAAATCCTAATGTCATTATACATCATTTTTTGAAAGTCACTTTATAATTCTGCTTATTTATGTTGATAATAACCTAATAGTCAAAAAGTGAATGTCATAGATAAAAGTGTACTTTTTTTTTCTAAACTGGACATTTTCTATGGACTTAGGTTTGGGATGGATATTACTCTTATTATATGAGAGGAATGTTATTCTTACCTCAATAAAAAGAACACATTAAAAAGGTTCTTAAATGTTTAACATGAATGACACAAAACTAATTAGCTCTCATTTTTCTTAAGTATTTCAAACTTTGTTAGATCTATGGCCTTATTATCGATAAAGAATGAGTTTAAATGAATAGGATTTCTAATTCTTCTACTATGGGAAGCCTATTGTATTCCATGATGTACTTTGATCCAAACTTGGCTTATGCTATTGGCATTGTGATTCATTTGCTGAACAACCCTTGTCAAGATCATTGGAATGTTGTAGAATAGATTTTGAGGTATCTTCATAGATCTTCTTGTCTGAACTTTACTTTGGGTGTGAAACACATGAACTTGATGATGAAGTAGCTAGAGACTTGGGCACTCAAAGGTATACTTCTTAATATCTTATCACATATTCTGAGGACATGTCTCTTGGCATTCCACACTCTAAAAATATGTTTATCTATATTCTACTAAAGATGGATTTAGTGCAGTTATTGAAACTTCCAAAGAAATGTCATGGGTGCAAAGTTTCACCAATGAACTTGGCATTTTTTTAAGGTGGTTATTGCCTAAATTGTGAAAGTTAGAGTGGCATAAAGTTAGGCATGTACCTTCTTTTTAATTATCATTCCTAACATATTCATGTGAAGCATTATTGGATTAGAGATATTTTCGAACCAAAATAAATATTATTAAAAAATTCATAAAAATGGCAATTTTTCTGAAATGATGAATAAATTGTTATGAAAATAAATGAACAAATATTACAAGATCTCTAGTTTTATCACTATGTGAACATGATCAACCAGTGAGGGAGATTTATGGGTAGGACTATTCTTTCATGTGACAGATATCAAATTTTGGTTGTTCAACATTCAGAAAAATATAAACGTGTGTAACTTTTTTAATTGGTGCATGTGATTTTGTTATATTAAAGTTAAAAAAGTTTTTCTAGAGAAAAGCTTTGGGTCATTACATGGAAACAAAAATATATATGGTATGGTCATCCCACATAAGAATTTTTGGTATAAAAATGGTGGTGCTCTATTCTCTCTCTTCCTGACTCTCAATTTATGATTCTCATTCAAAATATTTTTTGGTGAAAGCTTTATTCATAAGACAAAATAATGATTTAAACTTACCAAATAGTTTTATTGGAGATCAGATTTGTGTTTTAAGAAAAATGGTCATGCTCAAGCTATAAGATTTTTTATTCACAAAGTAATTTGGAGGATATATATATATATATATATTGGAACTATTCTATACTAAAAGACATTTTTAGTTGTTTCTTCTTTTAATTGACTTATAACTTTTTCTTGTTTTAATGAAAGAATTAATAATGAGTTGAATTTATAAAAAATATGTATCCTTTATTCTGCATGGTAGATGATTTGGTGCATAGGGTTAGGCATACGCATAAAATATTGATTCATTAGTTCTTGTGGAATATAAGTTTGTTGTTAAAAATATGGATAGAACCTGACAATCTATTGGTAAGGTTGTAGCACAAGATTTTAGTAGGTCTATCTTGACTACAGAGAATGGTGAAGTTATAACTTTTAGTGCTAATACACTAAACACTTGTGTGTATTGAATGAGATCACCATGGTTTAATTATTTTATACTAACATGTAAAATAAAATACATAATTATTATTATAAATAATGTTGTTCTTACTCTTGAAATAACTAATATTCACATATTATTATTAATAGTTATTTTGATTCATAAAGAGTGAGATTTATAAATAGATTTATAAACTGTATGAATTGGATAACTTTATCAAGTGTATGATAAAAATTAATTGCTAATATAATTTATGTCCTATTAGAAGGATTGATAATGTGCCCCTTGAGGAATCTTATAAGTATTTATTTTGAAAAACCCTGCAAATAGAAAGTCTCGATAAAATAATTAGAGATTGATTGAATTAAATTATTTGTAATTTAATTTAATTAATGAGTATATGTAATCTTAACATTAAAATTTAATAATTGTTGAAAAGCAAAAGACAAATTATTTTGAATAAGTGAGTATAATTATAGTTCTATAGTAATATAAATTATAATTAGTATAAATTATGGTGCAATATAATTTACATTGTGAGTGCACTATTTTATTTAGTCTAGGGCCCCTTCCATAATGTTATCCAAAGTCATAAGAAATATTTTAAAGATCTTGTTTATTTGTTTAGAATATGTATGTGTATATAATCTGAATATTTAATTTGAGTAGAATCAAAATATTTGATTTTATATTAAATCAAATTAATTGATTTGTTTTAAATTAATTTTGATTATATATAGATATATATAATCTTTAATAACAAATTTAAAATTTAAAAAAATGAAAGAAAACAAAATGTCATATTAATAAATAATAATTAATGTGATATGTTTCTATTTTTTTTTATTTATTATATAGAAATGGCTCGAACGATGATAACAACTATTGCATCTTCTTTGTAAAATTGGATAATAATCTTATAGTAGATGCCTCTGTCGAATGACACTCACTCTTGAGGTATATCATTCTTATTAAAAATGATGAGAATTCTAATAAAGCAAACAATAACATCCTACACACTTTATTGAGTTAAAAAATATTTTTTTAATCCTCGGTTGCCTAACAATATATTCTTCATGCCTCTCCATTTTTGTTAGATATATTAAAACTATATGTTGTTCTATTATGAAAGAAAACATTGAAGAAGTTTTCAATTGGTTTATTTGAACATGGTTTTGTTGATGTTGATAATTTCATGATATTAACTTGGATCTGATATGCATCCATGTTTTTGTGATAAAATCTACAATATTGGTCGAAGATTTGGCAATGTATAATATGTTTTGGGTTCTTTGTTCTTATTTGCTTTTTTTTCTTAAATTGAACTCAATTATCCATGTTAGGATGTTTAGATTTGTGATGTGGCGAGTAATTTATCAAATTTGAGACTTTTGTTTTTTATATGTTGTTTGGTTCTGAAATATTCATTTTTATTTTTTGGCTCATAATAAATGGAACATTTTTACATGCTAGGATATGTGATGCTGTTTGTTTTGTTGTGAGTTATGATGATGTCCCATTAAACTCACATGAATCTATTTCTATTATTTTAATTATTTCTGTTATTGGATCATTATGTATTCTATATGTGGTCTGCCAAAGTAGTTTTGATTTGTTCTTTTATTGGATCAGCACATGTTCTAAGCATGTATTATGTAAAGAAATGTGGTTTGACTTAGTTATTCTAATTTGTTTTGTTGTTAGATCAATGAAGCTTTGTGTATCTATAAAGAAATATGGCCAACCTTAAAATGTATTGTGAAACAAAATCAGATGGATGTTTAAAACAATGTTGTTTGCAGTTTGCCAAATTTTGTAATATTTTTTTTGGATAAATTGAATAAAAGTGTCATGAATTAATTATGTCAGCTAAGTTTATGAATTTGAAATTCATGTTGCCAACTGCTCTACATTGATAATTGATGATTGATAAAGTAGTTAATAATTGAATGTTGATGCTATGAAGAATATGTATGCATGAATGCCTCTAGAAATTCTATATATAGATCATTTTGATGGTGAAATTCTTGTTATACACACTTTGTTCCTATTTGATTGATATTATATATGAATTTTGACATTTTAAGAGTAATATTGTTGTAATAATCAAAATATTATGTTTGCGTGACTTATATAAAATGTTATATATAATGTTAAATATTTGAATATATAATATTATGTATATATAACTTTAAATTCAAATATCTATATATAACATTATGATGTTATATATTTGAATATATATATATATATATATATATATATATATATATATATATATAGTTATATCTATATATACATTATAACTTGATATATATTTGAATATATAACATGATAACATTGTATATATATATATATATAATGTTATCTACATATTCAAATACATAATATTTTATATATATATATATATTGTATATAATGACAAAGACTAACAAAAGATTTAAGGTAGCATTGTCCATGAAGAAACTTCTCCAAAGCCAAGTCAATATGATATCTTTTACTACAAGCATGATGCTAGCTAAGCTTAATTATTGTAGCTCCCCAAAGATATAACATTAATATGTTATATGTATAGATATTTGAATATAAAGTGATATATATGTAATGTTATATATTCAAATATAACACATATCTATATATAATGTTATAATGTCGTATATATTCAAATATATAACATTATAACATTATATATATTGGAATATAATGTTTTAAAAAATATTATATATATATATATATATATATATATATATATATATATATATATATTAACACACCATTTTATGTTTGAAAATACTATATATATAACAATTATAGATACATAGTACATATGTGTGTGTGGGTACTAAGTATATTATATATATATATATATCATGTCTATAGACGCACACAAATTTTTTTGCATTTTTTATGATGTTATATATGCTGAATTGCTGATATAGATGTGGTAAAATATATTTTTGGTTGATTTATTTGAATGCATGAAATGTACATAAATTTGAATTTAGTGCACATCTCATCAAACAAAAAAAAAGTATTCAAAACATAAGTATTATTTTATGGGAAAATTACATTTGAGTATCCCAGGTCGAAAGAATTTATGTTTTGAGTTCAATAATTTCTTTTTACATGATTTGGTGTATCAAATTGAAAGATATTTATATTTTTATGCATTAAAATACATCAATTCAAATCTAGGGCTCTTGCATCCATGGTAACATTAAAAAAACTACCATGGCATTAAAAAATACATGCAAGCACCTTACGTGTAAAAATATAAGGGGGATAAGTGTTTTAGTGTACCAAACACAAAAATAAGAGAGAGAATTAAAAAAATCACTTTTTTTTTTCAAAATAAAAAAAGGTGCACAAAAACATATAATAATTATATTTGGTGTACTAAAAAAGGAAACCTAATTTTGCCCCGCCATAACACTTCAACACATTTAAAAAATAAAAAAATGTGTCATCTCAATAGGATTCGAACCCATATTCAAATTGTTTTTAATTAACTACAGCGATTATATTTATATATAGATGAACACACACACACACACACACACACTTGTGTGTGTGTGTGTGTGTGTGTAAAGGTGTCAAATTGACTATGTCATGATGGCATGACCTATTTTAGTATGGTATGGCCTTGCTGGGCCTAGAGTGAGTCGTGCTAGTTTGGGCCAGAGTAGGCTAGTTTAAGCCAGCACGAACTAGTCTTTTTTTGCCCTAATATGATTTATGATTTTATTGATTTTATTAATTTTATTTAAATTAAAAGATTAATACATAAATAAAATTTAAAAAAAAAGCATCAAAATTTAAAATGATAAAACTGCCAAGTACAATCCAATCCAATATTTTAAAACAATACATATTATATACATCAATTGATAATAGTGCATAAATCAAAATAAAAAATAAAATGGAAAAATTAAATAAGCAATAGCACTATAGCATAATATAAGTACCACATGAATCAAGAATCATCAATGATCAATGTGTGTCTACATTATGATACTGCATATAGAGATATAGATCATCATCATTATGAATACATCTGAAAATGTTGCTATTATCCTCAATATTCTCGATCTCCATGTATCATGAATCATCATCCAATATCATCTCTTGTGTCTTATCTTGAATGATCAACCTCAAATCTTCTTAGTCCATATATGCAAGTGCCTCTATAATATTTGTTCGTAATCTCAATCATATATATGAAATGATAGTAGCTACCACATGAAAAATATACTCCGATGCTATGCTAGGCATCGAAGGGGTCATAAAATCATGTGTCAACCTAGATAGCATGGGATATGTGTATTCATATTATTTTTACCATAGCAAAATATCCAAAATCTTATTATCATCATGTGATTGGATGAAGTAGTAATTAGTATATAAATATCAAGATAGCTCACTTCTATTCAATAGACTACCCTATCATTTGTCGCTAACTAACTAAATGGAGAATTCATTGTCTCTAAATATAGTATCCATGTCAATACTCAAAGCATGACTGTAACTACCATACCTAGTATAATAATATGAAAACAAGTAGTTATTTTTTCATGAATAAACCCTTTAGGTTGGTGTACTTGGTTCATACTCATGGATATGTATGTCAAAATATTTTCTGCATTTTCCACCTTAACCCTAGATCCATAGAGGCAGCAAAATAATATATAATTGGAATGGAAGACTAGTATTTAAAATACTTGGTTTTTATCTCAAAAGCCATGATATTAAATATATGGTGACCTCTATACTTGCTAAATATGCTAGTAATAATATATATAAACCTAAGTATAATTCAAATGATGAGAGTGTACATAGTCAAACACATGTTAATTGTGTCATAAAATTTTTAAAAAATTTATAAATGAACTTTTTGTACCCCAATCTAAGTCATCAATAATAAGCACATTACTTTTACTATTAATGTAGTCAGATATCACATGTTACTAACAAATACAAGATTCCAACATAAAGTAGATATAATTCTAAAG
Source organism: Sapria himalayana (assembly GCA_029783825.1). Classification (NCBI taxonomy): domain Eukaryota; kingdom Viridiplantae; phylum Streptophyta; class Magnoliopsida; order Malpighiales; family Rafflesiaceae; genus Sapria; species Sapria himalayana. The sequence goes on along the minus strand of JAREIK010002450.1, from coordinate 1,043,008 downwards.
ACATCTCACATGCATTTGAATTTTTTTCTTTTTTAGCCCTGCAGATAAACATAGAATACTAAACTTCTATTATTTGCTAAGGATCATAAGGTTTTTTAGTAAATTTTTTTTTTCTAGTGTGACACATGCAATTAACATGAAATATCTCATGTAATGACCTATCTTTAATAGTCCTAACAAACATACTAATAGTCACTCCATTATTAGAAGCATTGTTGAAAGTTATGCTAAATATTTTATTTTAAATTTCATATTTTCCAAAGATCCATGTCATGCACTCATATATGACTGGGTTATCATGAGGTTGGAAAATATTAAGAAATCCTAATATTTTATTATTAAATTTCTATTTAGAGTCTACGTAGTAGGCAATAAGGCATGCATATGATGCATCATTGCAACATGTCCATATATCAGACATCATTGATACTACTCTACTTTATTTCTTAAATTCATTAATTATTAATTATTTTTCTAACTTATAATATTTTATTATGACATTCCTACATCTAGACCAGAAATCCTATGATAAGTAGATTGGAAGTAGGTCTACATAATACTAACAACCATAAGATTCTCCAAAAATCTAATTGGGAGACTCATGATCATAATTAGTTTGGTCATTCCTTCCCTCCCAAAATTAGTATGGTATATGAAAGAGGTCAACGAAGCTAAATTTGATCCAACTTGAAAGACCCTACCATTAAGTTAGGTTTGCCTAGGATTTCATGCATCATATGTTTTGGTGCATTGATTTGCATGTCTCTTTAGGTGCATACTTCTACATATACTCCTACATGCATATATCTTTTGACAATATATATAATATACTAATTCTTCATTGACAACCCTAGAATTTATAGTTTTTATTATTTTAAAGTACATCCATACTACTAAAATTTTGTCTAATTTTTTATTTTTTAGGTGACATATGAGTTTGAGTTGAGGCCATTGAAGAAAATATAATTTCCACATCGGATCTTTCAGTAGGGTTATAATTATTATTTACATCTACGTCAATATCATACTCAATATTATTAAATTTAGTATATGACATTTTTTTATTATTTAAATTTTTAAAATAAATAATACCTAAAAAAAACTCACAAACTAGCACTATAACAAAAAAACTAGTAATGTAAAACAGACCACCTTATTGTAAATTCTAACCTAAAGGTAAGTAAGTTGTAGTATTGCACAAATATACCCACACCACCATGAATCATCTATCTTGTATGTGTAAGCATAGAATGTAAATTGAGATAAAAAAAATAGTATATATAATATTTATATTATAAAAGAGAGACCGGAGAAAGAGTTAGAATCAAGAGAGTTAGAGCACATTTAGGTTATAAAATATCCAAAACCACAACAACTATCAGATTCTTGCTATAGTAGATATTGTAATCAATCTGACAACTACTTTAAACTAACATTAAATTTTAAATCTTTTTTTAATTAAATGGGCCGACATGAACAATGATAGGCATGAACTATCGATGTCCCAGTCAGAGCACATTGCTTGAAAACACAATGAGCATCGAGCGACATAAGACGCATGGGTGCCCAATTGTGAATGACCACCAAAGTAATATCCGACTTATGTGGACTGTGGTTGATTTAAAAAAACCATCCCATTAGGCAATCACCTAACGAGATTTGACCTATGACCCATGACCATACTATAGCAGGTCTCAAGATCCCAGGAACATGAACCATGCCCATAGAATGACTCACCCCGGTCCAGCATAGCATGAATGCACAAGTTGTGCCATGGGCCAAAATAATACAGGACTAGGCCCAATTTTGGACCATGCCATGTTGGGCCAAACATGGCCATACTATATTGTGCAGTGTGTGTGTGCAGTGCCAAGGTTGCCCAACCTTGTTGACACCTCAATGTGTGTATATATATGTGTAATTGTGTATATGTGTGTGTGTGTGTATCTATGCGTGTGTATATGTATATATGTGTGTGTCTGTGTGTATGTAAGTATGTGTGTATGTATATATATGTGCATGTGTGTATATGTTTATCTATATATAACACTACAAGAAAAGACGGAATCAGAAATACCCTATTCTATTTATAATTATGTCGCTACTTAACCATAGCAATGAATTTAGAAATGAAAAGAATTCATTTCTATAATGATCCTCTTTAAATTTTAGAAATGGATTACCCAATGACATTTCTATAAATAACGAAGGAAAATTTTATCACTAAATATTACAACGACAAAGGGATCATGGATTTCATCGCTAATTTTGTGATGAAAAAAATAGAAACATATTATCCATTTCTAAATGAGTAATGGATTATCAAAAAATACATAAATCTATTTCTATTTAGAAACGGATTTAGAAATGAAAAATTCCATTTCAATTGTTTGTAATAAGAATTAGTTCCATTTGTGCAATTTCAAAATGTTGTATACAATATATAATTACATATATAAATTATATAACCTATAACAAAATAAGCACATCTACATATTATTCATCAAATGACATTCACATAACCTCCACTATAGAATAAAATGTCAGATAACAAACATAAATATCCATAAATTTCAATACATGATTTATAACCAAATTAAAAATATCAACACAAAAACCATAAATTTAGATAAAAAACATACATTGCAAAAATTTATAACATATTGCAAATAACTACGAGTCATTCTCATGATGAGTCTTCTCCTTTGGAGTTCTGGATAGATTCTCTTCAGAATGATGAAAAATAGATGATGCCTTTATCAACTTCTACATTATTTTTTCCATCTTCAAAATCTTTTGTTTCATTTCTTTATCTCTTTTGATTATTTCATCCTCTCGTTTCAATCTTTCAACCTCTCTTTTCAATCTTTCAGCCTCTCTTTTCTGCATTTCTTTAATTTCCTTTTGCATTTCTTCATTCTTTTTTTGCATCTCTTCATTCTTTTGTTGCATCTCCTCATTTTTTCCTTTGTAATGTATACTGAACTTCTTGTATCTCCTCATGTAACCTCTCATAAAATATATTATTATAATTGGAAGATGATGATGAAGAACTCCAAACAAAACCTGGATAAAATATAGATGCATGGGTACCAAAACCACACATTCACTATTTTTTCAGCTACACTCCAACAACCTAAAGGTAAATATGCTTAACATCAATATGTTGCACCTCTATAGAATGATCTATCAATTGTGAAGCAATTACAACTATATTTTCCACAGCTACCTATAATTGTTAAAATACAACATAACTCATCAATTAATATATTAAATGAAATTTTATACTAGCACAAAAAACTATCTTCTTACACTATAACATAAAATTAAAACAAAATTAGTCATTATATTTAATGAGTTCATAAATAATAAATCATCTGTTATGATAAAAAATTATACTTGAGTTTGCATTTAATTTATAGTTGATGCCAAATAATCAACTATTACAAATTTTTTTATTGTATTATTTGTAATTATCAAATGAAACTACAAGTACAAAATGAGAAACTAACATTTATATCATTTGAGTGCTTATTCACACATGATCCATCATTCATCTTGTGCATTTGCTTGAAACCCTCAAATGGCATTTGTGGGCATCTCAACTCAGCCTCTTTTATATAAATATTAGTTTCTATTAAGGCACATCATTCATTATCACATAAATATTATCTTTTTGTATCTAAAAATATAAAATAATAACAAAAAATAAAACATAATTATACCAAATATACTAAATGTTGGTAGGTCACATTTGAATCTCCAATATGTTTTGAATATACTATCCTTCACTTGTTTTCTCTAATCGACGATTGTGTGAGGCTATCTAGGATAATGCCTTGAACTCCTCGATATTCTAGTATTCCCACCACTTTATCCAAACACTAAGGGGATACTATTAGGCTTTACATCTTTACTATACTTTTTTCTCTATTTGTCAAGCTTGTCATTGTATCTCACACTTACTATATGTTTCATTGTATCCTTCATTGAGATCACCATAGTATTATTAATTTGTACTTTTTCTGTTAAAACCAAATAAAATAATAATACTTAGTAATGCATGTATTTTAAGAGTAAATCATATTAGATCAAATTAAAAAACAAATAAATGCATGAATAATATACATCAAATTCATCCCAATAAAATTCTTTCATACTTAGAGGCACTTTGCTCCACTTTATATCATTCCCAACTAGTTTCTCCATAAATATCTTCTCGATTATATGAGAAGCATAATGAATAAACCAGTAAACAATTTAACATCAACACATAGAAATACATATAAATAAAATACATGAATTTTGTTACCACTAAGTTTGAATTTATTTCATTTATATTTATCATCTAAAACTTTGTAAAAAAAATCATTTTAATTCTAAATGTTAATGTTCCATAAGTAGCAATATCTTACGTTGTTATTATTTTAAAATACCAAAATTCAAATATTTTAATATACTTATAATTTGATTCACATATTAATTTATATTTAATTAAAACAAAAAAAAAATGAAAATTGATAATGAATGCATGTAATAAATTTATGAAAGCTATATACTATTTATTGTCATTTGTGGGCTGAATAAAAATTTTTTCATAACAAGGCATGCAGATTATGGACTATGAATATCCTGCCAATATCGCTGCTATAGTACCAATGCATGGGTCTCCAAAGATAGGTGGGATATAACTATTAGTATTTTTTGGTGCAAAATGAGATGAAGATGGAAAATCTATGACAATAAATTCATGTATGTCATAATGATGTGATGCCAAAGTTTTCTTCATACATGTAGGAGATGTAGAGAAACATTTTTAGTATTTTCATCACTAAATACAAGTATATTACCTCCCCACTAACTATTGTTTAACTTCCTTTGTCACTCCTCACATGTTGAGATCTTCAACCACTTGAATGATTAACTCTCATACCTAAATCAAGTTATGTAAATATCAAAATATATAGAGGCAATAAAAATAAGTTATGTAAATATCATAATAAAATATAATGATAAGCATATTAACATTAAAAAAAAGCAATTAAAATATTTTTATTTAACATCTACATTACAATTATCACAAAATGAGAATGACAAAATAATAAGATAGTCAATGAATTTTTAGTTATTATTAGAAATTTCTAACAAATCATCTCTATCTACATATTCATTATCATCTGATTTTATAATTAATTTCTCCTCATTAACTTATTCAACATGGCCATCATTAATGTCCAAATAATTTTCACCTTACTAAATAATGTTTGAAGCCCATCATATGTCCCACTAATGATTGATTGAAGTTTCATATTATTCACTTGAAATACTAATACACACATTGAAGTGACAATAACATCTTTTTCAACAACTTTAATAACTGATATATGTTTTATTTTACATATTGCCCATCAGTGACACAGATTTCTTCTTGTGGTTGGATAAGTGGCGTAACATACTTGTTTAGATTATACCATAAAAATAAATAGCTCATACTTACAATAATATTTTTTATGGTGCACATCAATAAGGTTGTATTAATAATGAATTCTAGTGCAGATATTTAGAATAGGATCATACTGTTCACAATTAAACATAATTATCCTCTTAATTTCTAAATTAAGAGGATTATAGTCCATTTGCAAGATCCTTCATTTGTTTATTACAAATATTTGATGAAGGAAATTGTACCTACAAAATGATAAAGAAAAAGCATACATATATAATATTGTATGTACATATTTAGAACCAAGAATGATAAGTTATATACTAACAGATTTTTCAAATTAATTCACAAAATCTTTTTTAAGTTTTGCATCAATTGAAGCATCATCAATGTGAGGTTCCATTTTCCTTTATTCCTAAGCAAATATTTTCCAAAAACAACATTTAAGATATTTTGAATTATAAAAATGCAGTATCATATACAATAACAAATAAATAAGAATATGAAATTATTATAAATCTTACTCAATATAAGATGTAACTTCCTCGCAGTTCAACAAAATATATGTGTGTGCAGCATGATATTCTAGGTCATCCAAAAAATATCTTGATGTTGCTACCAAATGATACACTCGCATGTCTAACAATAGAAAACATATTATTTTTTTTTGATCCACACCCGATGCCATTTATATTATTTGGTGATTATTTGTTATGCCAATTATATAATTTTGGCCAACAATAGTACACACAAAATGTCAAAGCCTCTTCAACCAAGTAGGTATTGAAAATCAATCATTTGACTATGGTTTTATTTCGAACATTATTTTTTAATTTTCTAAGATATTTGAAATAGATATATATTAGAACAAAAAATATTTTGTAGTTTGATTACAATTTTTAGATTAACAAATGAAAATATATTACCTCTCAAATCGATACATCCATCTGTATTGCACAAGGCCTACTATCATGGATTCATAAGGTAAGTGGACCATGAGATGTTCTATTGAGTCAAAGAAACTAGGAGGAAAAATATTCTCAAGTCTACATCACATCATGGATTCAAATACTCTTTTGATTTGGCATTATATTTTATTTTTCCTTCCACATTCATTATTATATTAAAAATATTATCAAAAAAATTCTTCTCAATATGCATCAAGTCTAAGTTGTGTCTAATAAGATTGATTTTCCAATAAGGTAAATCCCAAAGATACTTTTTTTCTTCTAATTATAGTGATAATTCATTGAAATTTGCATATTTATGCAATCTACATTAATATCCATAACATTTTTGCACCTAAGATAATTAATTGCTTCTAATATTTTGTCACCTAACATCAAAGGTTGTGCACTTTTAATGACTTTATGGTCTTTCTTAAATACATTAATGTTTATCCGAAATGGATGTTCCACGTATAAGAATTTATTGTGATTATCAAATCAAGAAATCTTTCCTCCTTTGTTCAGATAAAATACATCTAAGTCCTCCATATAAAAATGACAAGCTAATATTCCTACAGTACTTCATCCTAACAATATTGAATATGTAGGAAAGTCACTTATAGTCCACAAAATTGCTACTTGCATTTTGAGTTCTACTTTCTAGATATATATGTTTCGACATCATCATTCTACAAATTTTTGAGCTCTACTATAAGGAACTATAGAAAAACATCTAATTTGTCTTTTGGATTTTTTTAACCGGGCACAATAACACACAAAAACATGTACTCATCTTTCATGCACATCCATGTAAGTAAATTATAAGGTATAATAATAACTAGCCATGAAGAGTATTGTTGCCATGTTTGTCCAAATGGTTGTGATTTATTTGTGTGCAATCTTAATCTAACATTTCAAATTTTATCTGTAAAAGCTGGATGATAATCATCAAAATATTTCCAAGAAAGAGAATCTGAGCAATGTCGCATCACACCATCTTCAATAACAAGTTCTTTATGCCAACTCATGTCATTAGTTGTAGCATCATATACAAATAATCTTTGCAAATGAAGAGTCAATGAGAAATAATACATATTTATGTGATGAATATTTATTATCTACCTTTTACATAATGTATTTCTTTTGTACCTAGGATAGTTATAGAAATTACATGTAATTGTTTCACTATCTATTTTACAATATATCAAGCAGCCATTAATACAACAATGTATTTTTTTCACCAGCAAACTCAAACCTCACATTAACTTCTTTGTGCCGTAAAAATTATCTATCATGACATTATTCTTTGGTAACAAATCAAAATAAAAATGACATATTTCATCATAATACCTTTCTGAAAATGATGTTTTGTATTTAATTTCATTAGTCTAGCCACAACAAATAACTTTGAGTCATCATATGGATTACCTTCTCAAATCTCTTCTTCTAAAGCCTTCAGTATTTCATAAAATTATTTTGCTGATGATATTAGTATATCGTTAGAGACATCCCAATTTAATGAACCAATAACATTCTTCAAAATTACTTCACATGCATAATTGGGATTTGTTAATTCAATTACAATATTTGAATCAATATATCTATGTGCATAATATTTAGTTATTTGTGACACGATTATTTTTTCATATTTATACCAAACATAATAGCCTCTTACAAATCCATTTTTTACTATATGATATTAGATTGTGTCAACATCATAGAAACTATGGTTTTGACATTTATGAGTATTGCATGATCATCTTATTTTTGTTTTATCCATAAATTTAGGTAATTTTTCAACAAAGGTAATAAACTCCTCAATTTCCTCTACAAATTCATCAGTCAAAAACACATCATTCACTCTTATATTCATCCATTGACGACTAGGTCATATAATATTTTCCATTCTTGTAACACAACATAAAATTTTTTTTAGTATATTAATATAGATAGACAACTTTTTAAAATAAAAAATATAGTAACATTTTTACGACATTACATTAATCTAACAAATAAGTTGTAGTAAAATCATTATTAGATAATTTTGGATTAAAATCAAATAATGCGGATTATTCCAATGTCTTAGAGATTTATCAAAAGAAAATGTGTTATTTATTTTATTGCACCTTTAGTGAATTATAGATTTAGCAACTATATAAATTTTTAAATGAGCTTATGATTTTTTTTTTGTTTTACAATTGTTCGTTACTTTTCACCATCCCAATCGCATATCATATTACCGTCATAATTTTTTCCCTATTTTTATTGCTATTACAAATAAACTTTTAGTATTTGTTATAATAATTATAAACTATTTATTGTTAAGGTTGTACCATTATTATGAGTTATTATTTTAAAAATTCTTAAATTTCATGTGATCATAGCAAGGAAACAAGGGGCAAATCAATTATAGTGATCATAACAAAATGTCAATAACAAAAAGCAAAAAAAAATTCATAAACTAATTAAGTTACAAAATAATTTTAAAAATCCAAGTATGAGAAAAAAAAATTAAATGTATAATTTATCAATTACAATTATAATTATTCAACAAAATAATAAGATAGAATACAATATAAATGTTAAAAATGAAAATAAATTAAATGTAACATCAAAATGCACAAAATGAAATCAAAAAATGCATGTCAATTATTCATGAATACAATACATATGGGCTAGAATAAAAATCATAATTTTATACCTCAATTATAGATTAAATGTACGTCAATCAAAAAATGAGGTAGGTCATTGACAAATTATTCGGAATAAATCACAATCAAAATGAAATTCCCCAAAACCCTAAAAATATTCGATGTTTCGAAATGTTCTTTGATAAATTAATTATTGCAAATTAGCAATGAAATTTAGCGATGAAATATTATTTCGTCGATAATATTTTTATATGATACAACAACAAATAGATATATAGATAGATATAGATATAGATAGATAGATATATATATATATATGCAATTTCGTTTCTAATTTAGCAAGGGAAATAATTTTCGTCGCTAGATATAGAAATTGATAAGAAATCCATTATTAATAATACATGAATTCATAATTTTCTATTGCTAAATGTCACGCAGGCATATTCGCATCCCAATTCACATTGTAATTAAAGACGGATTTAAAAAACTCATAAAACATCCATCACAAATTAGCGACTGAAATTTTTCCGTGTCTAATTTTTTGTGGTTTTGTCAATTCAATTTCTAATCCATTTTAATTATATTCCTAATTTTAGAAACAAAATTGGATGTTTCAAATTTTCATTTCTAATTATTTCTTTTCTTGTAGTACAATATGTTTATATACATACATACATACATATATATATGAATGCATGTGCATATATATATATATATATGTATGTATGTATATATGTATATATATATATATAGTATGAGTGTGTGCACGCGCGTGTGTATGTGTGGATATTTATATATGTATGTGTGTGTATATATATGTGTGTGTGCGTGTGTGCATATATATATTCCAAAGCTTACTTGAACTTATTGATGTAGCTGGATGGTTGCAGAGTTTTATTTAATATAACATACGATGATTGAAATTAAATTGCATCAAATTCAGATAAACTAAATTTTAATGTTTTTTTCCCAAATGTATGGACGTGCTATGGAAAGGCAACATCGGGTTTTCTCATTTCAGTGTATCAAAATTTACTTATTTTTAAATTTTAATATATTTTTTTAAATTTTTGAAAAAAATATATTTAATTAATTAATTTGTATTTGATATACTAAAACACATATTTTTCAAAAAAAAAATAACTTTTTTGAAAATCTTTATATATTGTAATATAAAAGTATGTAGGTGAAACGTATCTTATCCACATCAAAAAATCATTTGAGATTTCTAATTATTTATTCTATTAAAGGAGGCTCATCCTCTTTGAAATGTAACCTAGTCATAATTCTATTTTTATTGTATTTTATTTCTTATATTATTATTATTTTATTATCTTAATAATTGTATTTTATATTTTTAAATAATTATTGTGAGTTTTATTGTTATAATAGAAATTAATGTAGCTGCATATATATATATGAAAATGATTTTGAATATGAATATATGTTACATATATATGCATATATGCAAATATATATGCAAATATATATATATATATATATATATATATATATATATATGTATGTATATATATATATGCATCATATATACCACATACATGCATGTATATACCACATATATGCAGTATATATATGAATATATAAAAAATATATATTCACCCACACATATATGTATGCACACACACACACACACACATTCACACACACACACACATATTTTAAATAAATAAATAAAAAATAATATATATGCTCACATATGTATGTATATAATAAGTGCTCAAAGGTGAAAAAAAAGGCTGCCAAATTTTAAATAAATATACACACACTCACTCATAATGAATAATAATTTCAAATAAATAAATAAATAAATAAATAAATTTATTTAATTATTATTCGTTATGGGGTTTAGCTGCCGGGGGCGAGGTGCATGCATCCATCAGGATGGGGATGGAATCAATTAATTTATCCAATAATTTTTACAAAATAAGGCTGCCAAATTTGAACTAGTACAATCGCACAAGTGCGGTCGTGTCCGCTCTAGGCAGCCCTCCGGCTTTTTTCATGTTTCCTGCCGAGAGTCGTTTTCATGGGCGCTCTTTTGTCGTCGATGTTCACTAACCCAAATGGTTTTATATCATCAATTGCAAAGCCAAATCTTGGAGATTTACCTGAGAGTTTAATTGCTTTGATTGTTGCTCATTTAGATCCGCCTGATATATGCAAATTAGGAAAATTGAACAGAGCATTTCGTGGCGCTTCTTGGGCTGATTTTATATGGGAATCCAAGTTGCCTTCCAACTACCAATTGCTTCTTGAAACTCTTTTCGATCCCGATGATTTTTCTTGGAGTATTACCAAGAGGGAGATTTATGCCAGGCTCTGTAGAATGAACTCCATGGATGGTGACGCCAAGGTGTGACCTTTTTTCGGTTCTATTTGGTTATTTGGAGTATTGATATCCGGATAAATAGAGAAAAAGTCATTGCAATTCTTACTTTATTTTGTTGAGTTGGATCATAAATTTCCAGGGAAGGGAGCCATTGTAATTTGTTTAAATTTTTAATTCATCTGCTTGTTGTATTTCAATATGTGTGACAATTGCTTTCAGCATTGTGTTTTGTGCAGATTGTATGGCTAGATAAGAACACAGGTGGGGTGTGCTTTTCAATGTCTTCAAAGGCATTAACTATCACAGGCATCGATGATCGTAGATATTGGAACCATATTAATACAGAGGAATCTAGGTGAGAATAAAAAAGAGCATTTTTCTTATAAATAAAATTGAAAATCATTGAATTATAAATTACTCAGTTTATTGACCTTTAGTACATGGCTTATTTTTTTTTCCTGTGAGTTGCACAGTTTCATGTTTTTCTAGGTATGCTTGTATGTGATTAAAATTGGTATTGATGGCTCTTCCACAGTATTTGATGGAATCGGGAACTAGTAGACATATTATATAGAAAAGGTTAAATTTCATTTCTAGTTTCTATAGTGACCTTAGCCAGAACCTTCAAGTGCAGGAGTTAACTACTTGGCTTAATTCAAGATCCATCACTGATCAATTCTTGGTAGCTAGCATTACATCACTTCGCTAAGCATAGTTTTAATAAGCAAAAGGGACAACTAGGAAGCACACCAGTGACTTGCTTGAGGTGCAGCCAAGGCACCTAAGCACATGCCTTACTTGAGGTGCACCCAAGGCACCTAAGCACATGCCTTACTTGAGGTGCACCCAACCTAAGCATATGCTTTACTTGAGGTACACCCAAGGCACCTAATCATAGTTAACATTTAATTTTTCTTAATGTAAACATGGAGGTTATATGAGGAGGTTGTACTTAGTACAAAAGATTTTCATTTTAGCATAGTTTGGAATAAATTAATATTTTGATAGTTTTACCTCTGAAAGTTAAAAATATTGTATTTAATGAGTATTGAATTTGAGGCATACTTTCATTGGATGAACGCCTAACACTTTCCATCGTACTAATATATAATATCTAATACATGCATGCAATATGAGAACATTTAAGGTGATTAGCTATTTCATTATTATTTTTATCAAATACTTTTAATTATAAAATTTTTATGAGATTTGATTTGTTAATATTTGTGTAAGTGCACATATTAAATATAAATATGTTTAATAATTATCTTAAAATAGTATATAATAAAAATTTATATAAAGTGAATCATATATATTATTATTTTAGATATATTAATATATCATAATGCAATAAAATTGAAATATAGAAAAATATACATAAATAATTATTACAAATGCTAATAAAATATAAAATTTTTTGTGGTATTTATCTTTTTTTTTGTATTTTTATGTTTTATTCATTTAATTTTTTGCTATTTTTTTATTATGGTTATTCTTGTTTTTTTGTTAGTTTATTGTAATGAGTTATATTTTTAGAAAATATAACTATGATTATATTAGATAAGTTGAGATATTTTATCTTAGTATCAATGATATTTTAACTCTAGAGTATGAGTCATGTTAATTAGGAAGACTTAATAGACATATAAGAACCAACTAGAGATTTTAACTAGAGAATAAATTAGATTTTTATCATTTTTTTGGTTAATGTGTGATATATACATAAATATATATGTTTTGTGATAGATTATATATTTTTTTATATTTCAATTTTTTTATAAAATATAAAAAATTAATAAGTTAAAAATATTAAAAAATTAAAAATAATAATGTATTATAATTTATGTTTGATAGATTTAATATTTACTATATGAATTATAAAATTATACACTAGATTTTTTAGACCAACATACTCTAATAAAGTGTTACTATCAAAATGAAGAATATAAATTTAATTGACACTACTTAGATACTCATTCTTGGAAAGCATATTTCAAAATGTATTTGATGAGTTGTTATTTTTATTTCATCAAACTCATCAATTGAATGTTTTCTTTTATTATTTCTTTGTATATATCATTTCAAATTTTATATTTTAGAGAAATATTATTAGCTTGTCTCACATAGTTTTTAGATATATTTGTTTTGTCCTAAGAAGCACGGATACGGACACGGATACGGGGATACGACATGACAGAATAAGGGGATACGACACTGCAGGATACGAGGATACGAAAAATTCTAAAAAATTAGGATACGGATACGGCTAGGATGCGATATGATAAAAAAAATAAAATTTAAAATAAAAATTATTTTTTTTATAAATATTAGGTATTTTATAAAATAAAATAAATTAAAATAAATTAAAATAAATTAAAATAAATTAAAATAAATTAAAATAATTTATTTTATAAAATAAATATATATTGTTTATTTCATAAAATAAAAAATATTGTATTTTATTTTATAAAATAAATATATTTTATTTTATTTTATTTTATTTTATAAGATAATATTTATAATTATTTTATTTTATAAGATTATATTTTATAAATATCTTATATTATATAAAAATATATATATTTTTTATTTTATAAAATAAGAATATTTTATTTTATTTTATAAAAATCACGTCTTCCCAGAATCTCGCACCGCATCCCCACAAAATTGTGCCCGCCCTGCATCTCCACAAATCATGCCCGCCCCCTGCCTCCCCACATATCACGCCGGTCGCTTGCGTCGAGTGGCCAACGTCGCCCATGCTGCAATGTTGGCCATTGGACATCATCGGACGTCAGTCACTCTCGGCATGGATACGGCAGCCGACACACTGTCCGATATGCCATGTGGTGTATCAGATACAGATTAATCAATAATGCGTCACGTGGCGTATTGGACATGTATCCGTGCCGTGTCCGTATCGTGTCCACATGTCTATGTGTCGGACACGTGGACACGACTTTATGGAGCCGTGTCTCTGTTTCCTTGGTTTTGTCCATGATTGTATTTCAGGATGAGATAAGTTGACATCTAGGATATTGAGATTTCTTTTCTTTGGATACTCTCATACTCAAATAGTATCTTTAATTAGAGATTGATAAGATTTTAAGTACAAATATTTTTGTATTAAGATTTATTTTTTAATGAGTTTGGAAAGATTGAGTCTAGATGTTGCCCCTTGATTTATTACTCTTGTTCTCTTATATTATATTTAGCCTTGCTTGAACCACTGCCTTGTAGAGAATCTCGTTTGTTACAATTGAGCATGTTAGTACTCAATGATTTTATTTTCATAAAATTATCATATTTATTAATGATGCAAATCATTTTGATTTTGGAAAGAGTGAGTTTTTTTAATAAGGGAGATCTCATTTAGATATTGATGATGTTATTCACGAATCTTCTCTATTATATATTTATATTAAGTCAATAATTAGGAGACTTAATCATATAAAACATAGAGATTATACCAGACGAGTGACATGTCCAATTGGCTTAGATCATAAATGATAAAATAATATAAGATAATTATAAAATAAAATAGTTTTTTAATAAAATAAAATATTTTTTATAATATAAGATAATTATAAAATATTATTTAATAATATAAGATAATTATAAATATTATCTTATAAAATAAAATTGTTTTATTTTATAAAATAAAATTGTTTTATTTTATAAAATAAAATTGTTTTATTTTATAAAATAAATATATTTAATTTATAAAATATTATATTTTATTTTATAAAATATAATATTTTATAATAAAAATAATTTTTTTATTTTTTTTTTCATGCCGTATCGTAGTTATATCCGTATCCTAGATTTTTAAAATTTGGCATGTTCTCATTTCCGGTCGTGTCATATCCTCATGTTTATATTCATGTCCGTGCTTCCTAGACTACTACTACTATTACTATCATTCTTAATATCATAGTATGTAAATAGTTTAGTCAATTCACTTGAATGAACTATTTAGGTTGGTTCTCCTAGTTCATGCACGAGAAAATGTATATCAAAATATTTTTTATTATTTCAACTTAATCTTAGTATCCATGCAGACAGTTAGATAATAAAGAGATGTAATGGTATATTAGTATTCTAAATAATTTGTTTCTATCTCTATAACCATATCGCTAAGTATCGGGTAATCTTAAAATTTTTTAAATATGTTATTAATATTGCATATGCACCTGAGTGCAATGCAAGTGATGAGAGCATAAATTGACTAACATATATTTGTTGTTTCATAAAATATTTTTAGGAATTTAATAAATGAAATTCTTGTAGCCCAGTTAGTATCAGTAATATTAAGTTTATCATTTTTACTATTAACTTTGATATGATATTTTCGTATATAACACATGATTTTAACATCATGTATGTGTAATTCTAATAGTATCTTACAACTAATTGGAATTTCTTCTTCTTTAGGCCCGTAGACAAATATATAGTACCAAATTCTTGTTGTCTGTGAGATAAAAATTTTAGTGAGTTACATATATTTTATAAAGTAGAGGAATAATTTTTATCTCCGCTTATACAATGAGATTAATGATATGATATATGTATTTGATATGAAAAATCTTTCTTAATGGTCATTCTTTAATAATTTTAATAAACATGTTAATGACTATTCAATTATTAGATATATTATTGAATGTAATACTATATATTTTATTTTGATATTATATTTTCTAAACATTTTCATTGTGCACTCATAAATAGCTAGATTATCATGATGATAGAGAATCTCTAAAAATCTTAATATTTTTTATTTAATGTCCATTTATAATTTATATAGTAGGCGGTGAGATATGTATAAGATGCATCGTTGTGACTAATTCGGAAATTAGGCATCACTGACATCACTTCATTATAATTTCTAAATTTATTAAATATTATTTTATTTTTAAGTTATAATATTTTAGTATATTATTCCTAAATGTGGACCTATGAATCCTACGATATGTAGGCTGAAAAAAGTTTATATGATACTGATTATTCTTGGATTCTTCGAAAATCTAATTGAAAGATTCATCATTTTGATTAGTTTGGTCATGCTCCTCTCCCTAACTCATTGCAGTATATGAAGGGGGTTAACTTTGAGGTTGAACTGGATCTAGCCTCAAAGAATTCACTGTTGAGTTGAATTTGCCTACGATCTAACGCATTATTTTTTTTGGCACATTGTTCGACATGTATCTTAAGATGTTTAGTTCCACACGAACTCTTACAGGTTAATATTTTTTTATATTATTTGTATCATGTCATATTAAAATTATATTTTAGTTTTTAAAAATTATATTGTAATTAATATTTTTAAAATTATATATTAATTAATATTAATTAAATTAAAACTAAACTTTTATAGTTTAAAGTTTTAACTAAAATAAAAAAATAAAATTTAACTAAATAAAATATAAAAATTAACACATGTAATGTGTAAAATTTCTTTGCTTTTTGATGTCCACACCACATTCCACAAGTCAAACTTAGAGGTGTCAAATGAGTTGGGTTGGCTCGGACTGACTCGATCTTTTCAAACACAACCGTGCTGGTGTGCCGTGCCAGGCATGACACGCTACAGGACCGTGCCGTGCCAGGCACGACACGCTTTTTTGTAGGGCAGACTCGACATAAGCTCGTGACCTGAAATCTGCTTGGTTCAGGTCGGGTTAATTAAATTTTTAAAAAATTAGGGTTTCTGCAAAAATTCTGCCATGTTTCCATTATTCATCGGGCGTGCCAAGCCTCACCTATTGGGAGTTTGCGCGTTGTTTTTTTGTTGGGTATCGATTGGTATGTGAGTTGGCGTGCTGTGCCTAGCATGGTATGCAAGCTGAAAACCTTCGGCTCGACATGGCACGACTCGTGCCGAGGGTGTGCTTGGCATGTGCCCGGACACTACACTGTAGCGTGCCGTGTTAGGTTTCTGGCTGGTCTGACCCATTTGACACATATAGTCACTCTCAACTCTCGAGTTTTGAAAGTCGATGAAATGAGAGATCGAGAGAGAGAAAGAGATGAGAGCCAAGAGGAGATAGAGCGAAAATATGAGAGAGAGATAGTGAAGTTATAATTTATGATCAAGGGGTGTATTTTATAGATTTGAAAAAATTTTTTAAGTCAAATTTTTTATATTTTTTTGAAATTTTTTAAAATATTTAAGGGGTATATGTAGAATCCCTAGGCCATGGATTTTATCTCTTAGTCATTAGGGCTAAAATCCAACGATTAAAATTAAAAAAATATGATTTTTTTAGATCGTTGGGTCTGTTTGATTGTCGAACCAGGGTATTGGGTCGTGCCTTGCTAAGCATGAGGCCCGGGTTACCTCAGCATGACACAACATGGCATGAGCCATGCTGAGAGCCAGCCGGCACGACAAGGCATGATTCATGCTGAGAGCCAGCTCGGCACGACCGAGTCAGGCTAGGCTGGCCTGATTCAGTTTTAGGCCACCCAATCGAGCTATCGTGCCGGGCCAGACACGACATGGTACAGTAACCTTGTCGTGCCTGGCCCGACATGGTTTCTTCAGGCCAGGCCAGGTTCGACATGGTTTCTTCAGCCAATGCCAGGCCCGACACAATTTCTTCAAGCCATGCCCGGCATGGCTCGGTTGGTTTTTAACCGTGCCAAGTCAAGCCCATACGAGCTAGAACTGGCCCGTATGAGTTGGTTTTTTAAATTAAATTTTTTAAATTAAGTTATTTGTTTTTATGTAATAATTAATTATATTATGGTTAAAAATTTTTAAATTATAAATTATAAAATTTTAATAATAAAAACAATTTTTTATGTTTTTTATTTTTACTTTTTATTAATTTGAATTAAAATTTTAATTTATATATGAATTAATAAAATATTAATACTTAAATATGAATAAAATTTTAAATTAAATGCAAAATAAAAATAAATTCTTTTTTTCAAGTTTTAACTTTTAAGTATCATTCACACCCAAAAATTAAATAAATACAAAAAGTCTGATTTCTGAAACACAATTGACAAAACTAAATCAAATCAAATATAATATAAATAAAAATGAGTACATTAAAATCAAAAATCTGAATCAGACATAAGCATAACATAAGTGTTGCAATCCCACAATCATCAACTGTCAGGCGTCAAGCGTCAACATCATTAATCGTTCATCGTCATATCATTATCATTTTCAATCTCAATATCAAAAATACTATCATATTGATTATCATCTGTAATTAATTCTTTCGTTTTTGCTGTATTTCTAGTCCCAGCATGATCCTAGATGTCCAAACTCGAATCCTTTCAATCCTTCATGCATGCTAAAGTCTCAACAATATCTGGAAGTAACCTTGATCTCCTATCCGAAATCACAGTCACTGGAATAGAAAAAATAGACTTCGATGCTATGCTCGACACTAGTGGAGCTAGTAGATCACGTGTAATCTTAGATAGTACGAGAAATGTGGACTCGTATGATTTTCATCACTGTAATATATCAAGATTCTTAGTATAAGAATGTGATCAGATTGAGCAGTAATCGGTATCTAAATACTAATATAGCTCGCTCTTATTTGACGGTTCACCTCGTCATTTTTTTTTGTTAACTGAATGAAAAAGTTATTATTTTCGAATATGATATCCATGTCCATACACGGAGCCTCACCACCACCACCATTTTACTTAGTATCGTAATATGTGAAAAGTTTAGTCAATTTCTCATGAATGAATTCTTTGGGTGGGTCTTCTAGGTTCATGCACGAGAAAATATAAATCAAAATATTATCTATCTCTTTCATCTTAACCTTAGGATCCATGCAGATAGCCAGATAATAAAAAGATAGAATTATTGTCTAGTATCTTAAATACTTGGTTTTCATCTCTATAATCATATGACTAAGTGTCGGGTCAGCTCTATACTTTCTAAATATATTATTAATATTGTATATGCACCTGAGTGTAATGTAAATTGTGGAAGTATAAATTGAAGGATATATATTTGTCTTGTTATAAAAAATATTCAGGAATTTTATAAATAAATTTTTTGTAACACAGTTAGTGTCATCAATAATAAGTTCGTTATTCTTACTATTGACGTAGTTGGATATCACGTGTTCGTATCTAACATGTGACTCAAATATCAGGTAAGTATAATTCCAATGATGTCCTACATCCGATTGAAATTTTTTCTTCTTAAGATTCACAGACAAACAGAGACTACCAAATTTTTGTTGTTTGCGAGACATGTAAATATATTTTAGTGAGTTACATATATTTTCTAAAGTGGGGGAATACCCCTTTATTCTCGCTTGCACAATTAAGCTAATCATGTGACACTTGCATCTAATGTAAAAAATTTTATTTAATGGTTAATCTCTAATATTTCTAATAAATATGTTAATTGCTACTCTATTATTAGATGTATTATTGAATGCGATACTAAAAATTTTATTTTGAATTTCATATTCTCTAAAGATCTTCATCATTTACTTAAAAATGGCTAGCTCATCACGAAGATGAAGAATCTCAGAGAATCCTAAAATTTTTTTTATATAGAGTTTATTTTGAATTTACATAGTGAGCAGTGAGAAATGCATAAGATGCATCGTCATGACTTATTCAGATATCGGAAGTCACATATACTGCTCTACTATATGTCTTAAATTCATTAATTATTATTATTTTTTTTAACTTATAATATTTTAGTATGTCGTTTCTAGATGTGGACATAGGAATTCTATGATATGTAGGCCTGAAAAAATATTTGAATGATACTGTCCTTGGATCCTCCTAAAATTTGATTTGGAAGATTTATCGTGATCATAAGTTTGACCATGCATTCCTTTTCCAACTCGTTGCGGTATATAAAGGGAGTAAATTTTGAGACTGAACTGGATCCAGCCTCAAAAAGCTCATCACTTAGTTGAGTTTTCCTAGGATCTAATGTACCATATTTTTTGGTGCATAGTTCGGCATGCCTCATAATGTGCCTAATCTCATATATATTCTTACAAGTTAAAATTTATTTTAATATTCATTTTGTGCCATTTTTTCTTTCATATCCCAGATATTTTTTTATTTTATTATATTAAAGTGAGTTCAAATTACATAAGTTTTTCTAGTTTTTATTTTTTAGATGTTTGGGTCGAGACGACCGGAAAAAGCTAAGTCTCGGTAGCCTCGGACCTTTGCTAGGATTTTTATTTTCTAAATTTAAATTAATTTTATTTTTATTATTTAAATTAGTATTTATCATTTTTTTTATTTTTTTTAGACAAGAGGGTAGAGTAGAGAGAGAAAAAGTAAAAGACTAATTATTTTTTAAAATTAAGTAAATAATTAACTAATTTAAAAAAATACTAAAAAATGGAATACCCATAAAACAACATAAAACACATGTACCACAAATCCAAAGTTTAATCCAAACACCAATCAACGCTAAGTTTGAGTTGCAAGTCTCGAAAAACTGAGCTGAAATCCCGAGAGAAAAATTTAAGAAAGATAGAGAGAGAATGAGATTTGAGATATTTATGTTTTTGAAAAACATAAATATTAGGGGGGGGTTATAGATTAATAATAAGATTTTTTTTTTGAATTTTTTAATAATTTTAATGAATTATTTGAAGCAGAATCATGTGAGTTGTCGGATATCATCCTATAATTGTTGGTGGTGAAATCCAATGGCTTAAATTCAAAATTTTTATTTATTATTTTTTTAAAATTTTATTTTTGAGGCCTAGGGGGTGAACTCGAACCTGGGTCGAAAAAACCACGGGTCTGGATTGGGCCTGTTGCCCCGATGGATTTTTCGGATCCGTCAGGTAGTTTTTTGGCTTGTGCCAAGAAACCCTTCCCCCTGGCCTTGGTACCGAGCCGTGCTTGGCCTGGCATGAGGTCCGGTTGGCTTTGGCACGACATGACACGAGGTGTGCCATGAACAAGCCCAACATGGGCATGGCTTATTTGACACTTTTATCTCTAGCCGTGCTTGTACTTGCCTTTTGCTGGCTCTTAGCATGGTTTGTGCCATGTTGGGCCCATGAGAGATATCCCACATGCCATTCTTAGCACATCTTGATTCATTCAGTATGGCCTGCATGAACACGCATGATACATGCCTATAATGTGGGCATTTAAAAATATGGGTGCGTATATTCACATGTCCTTTTTAAAATGTTTTTTAATGGGGTATCGTCATTCTTGTTATGTGTCCCGTTTAAATTTGTAGCTTGTCGTTTATCAATGGCAACATTCCAACCTGCTTGTGGTTAGCAACAACGATAGTCATTTTCACTATCTTAAATATATATATAAAACATATTATTTTATAAATGTATGTCAGCTTTTGAATTAATGTCCAAATAAATAATAAAAAATTTAAAAATTTTTTTTAATATTAAAATTTTTCTAAAAATAAGATTTTGATATTTATAGTTTTTTATATTGAAACTTGAATCTCTTATTCATCTTTTTCTCAAAAAATCTTAATTATTTTATATCATATGATAACAAGTTTGTATTATAATAATTTTTTTATTTATAATTAAAGTAAATTAATATTGGTGGATGGGTGTTCTCGTTCGTGTTGGGTATTTATAGATTTGCTGGGCATATATGTTGAATATCAAGGTCATATGGTTTGTTATATTTGAAGTTATTTTTCTTTTAGACTACAATGTAATTAAATTTAAAATATAATTGTTTCCTACTCAAAATTTTCTAATTACTAAATTAAAATAATAATTAATAATGAATATTATGAAGATGCATGATTATTTCAGGTATAAGTCATATTGAGATATAATATTATTTTGGAGACTTGGGATGTAACATGTAAGACACAATTAAGGTATATATATTTTTTTGTCCATTCAATTTAATATATATAAAAATTATATATTTTACTAAATATTATATATAGTTTTTATATTTTAATGAAATATAATCAAGTAAAATATAGCAAACATAAAAATAAAATATAATTAATATTTTTTATTAATACAATCATTCAAAATATTAAAATAAAATAATGAAATTTAAGTATATACATATGTTTTAATAATCTAATATATATATATATATGTGTGTGTGTGTGTGTGTATAGATGTATATGTATAAATATTTGTATATGCATGGATATAGATATGTATATACGCATAAATATATATGGAAATGTACACACACACACGCACACACTCACACACGCACACACTCGCACATGCGTGCACAAACACACACAAACGCACACACACACAAACGCACACACACACAAACACACAAACACACACACACATCCATACTTATGTACATACTAAAGGCGTGTTTTATAAAAATGAAAAAAATTAAGTCTTGAAAAATAAGTGGGGAAAAATTAAGACTAAATTTTATAAGTGTTAAATTTGTATTGAAAAACTATTTGATAAATTACTGTTAATTGAAATATATAAATATATTATTTGATAACTGTAAATATTGAATGCTGAAAATAATATATTTTACATATTTAATCTTATTATCATTGTATTACATATTATTCAATATAAATGGAATTTTTAATGATTTTTTTTTTCATTATAATTATTAATTATTACAAAAATAAAATTTCTAAAAATATATCCATAAATAAATTATAATTTCAAAAAAATAAAATAAAAATGTTTAAAAAATAATCAATATAATCTAAACTATTTAAAATTATCCAAAATTTTAATATAAAAATAAAAATTAATTAACAACTAATTGATTTATTATTTTTTCTTTTAAATTAATCATAAAAGAAGGTTAGAGTTAGGGTATGTGGTGGCGGAAAAAGAAGGAGGAGAATACAAATTCACAAACTGAACTGTACCTTGAATGTAAAAATTAAAAAGAAATGAAAAAAAAAGGATAAAATGATAATTTTTTTAAAAAAAATTGGTGAAAATTTTGAGCCTTCAATATTAAGTAGGTCTTTGCATGCTTAAAATTTTCAATGATTTATAAAGTAAAATTTTAAATTTTCAGCTCCAATATTTTTTTATTTAATGCACTTAAAATTTGAAATTATTGAAAATTTTAAGTTCGTGATCAAATAGTCTCTAAATTAAGTGTGAGCGGTGAGCTCTTTGAATATGAATTAATTTTATATTCTTTGATGTTTTTTATTTATTGTGTTTGTGATATGACTAAGTTTATTGTTAATATGGATTTTTTAATTAGATTTTTAGAAGTTTTTAAATTACTTGATCTTATAAATATACACATCTAGCTCGTTTATCATAAGATTCCAATGATTAGTAAAAATAACATGATAAAAAATTATAAAATAAAAAAATAATTAGTAATTAACATAGGACATAAAGTTGAGTATTCTTCATGACATCTGATATTTGGACTAATTATAATGACAATGCTTTCACATGCATAATTGTCTATTTTTTTTAATTTAAAATAGAAACCAATAAATAAAAAATATTAAGATTACATTAAGTTCTGTATCCTCATAATGACATCATTTAATATGAGTAGTTATTAAGGATTTTTTGGGAATACGATATATAAAATAAAATCTTTAGTATAAAATTAAATAATGTTTCAAATAGTAGTATGACAATAAATATGCATGTAAGAACCATTAACAATAATTTTAGGGTAAATTTTTTATGTTAGATATTCTTGTTATATAATAAACCTAATAGTTAATGGTGACTTAAAATTATTTTTTTCTCATTAGAAAATATATAGAGTATGTTAAAACACATCAAGAATTCAAGACACAATTGATTACAAGAGTCTCACACTCTGTAAATTATCATATTAAAAAAAAATTTAAGTAGATGTCAGACATTATTAGAATTATATATACCTTATGTCAAATTTATATGTTGGTTATTAGTGTATAATATTTAATTATGTTAATAGTAAAATTAAAGAAATAATAATTGACAAATTATATTGGTTCTTGAGATATATACATTATATTTTGAAAATTTGTAAGATTTTTTAATGATTTAATAAATATGTGTTCGTTTGTGTATGTTTTTATGATATATATTGTATTTGAGTGTATATGCAATATTAGTAAATTTTATATGAATATAGAGAATACCGAATTATAATTTGTAGATTATATAAGATAATATATTACTTGAAATAGTTAATGTTGAATTAATATATTTTCACAAACATATCTCACTTGATTATATATATATATTATGGATTTTTCTTTGTTTTTTCAAATGAGTCATAATTGCAAATTGATTTTATTCATTATGTACTTGATTCGTGAATGATATTCTGGTTATGCGGGATACATCGAGAATCACACAACTCAATGTGTATATTTAGTTGTTTATTTTAGATGGACTTTGAGATAGTCATATACTTTCTTGGTATTAAGGTATAAGTGTCCGACTAGTCGAGTGGAGCTAATATGACTCATTTTTTTGTGTAGCTCACTCATATCATCTTGCTTTGTCATGCTAGTTCAGCATGCATGTAAAAGCAGGTAGCCCTGCATGGCCCAATGGTCTGTTGGCAACCTGGATTGTGCCGGACCTGGTTGAGCTGCACGATAACCTGACATGAGCCTAACATGAGGTTTGGGCCATGCCCTGGTCTATCACCTAGTCTCACACACACACACACACACAAAACACAAAAAAAATAAAATAAATAAAATAAATAAAATAAATACAATAAATAAAAAAATAAAAAAAAACTATAAAACATGATATGTTTATGTGTGTGTTAACATATATAATTGGAAAACCACTTTTGAATTCAAAAAGTGGTTTTTGAATCACAAAACCATTTGAAAAGTGATTTCACACTTTTTTATGGATGCCGTGTACAAATCGCCGGGGAAAAATTGGATTGGGTGTTTATAGTTTGGTTTTTTTTTTTTTTTAATTATTAATCATGAGTACTTTTTTTAATGTATTATTATGTCTGGTATACTAAAACATAATTGACCCTTATTTTATTTCCTTCTCTACTAATCCCAGATGATGAGTTATTTATTTATTTATTTATTTTGATTTAATCTTCAGATAAGTTTGAGCAGGTGCATCTGTGAACCAGCATGAGATTCGAGCCCAGGATCCCATGAATAAATAATAATTCATAATCCTTAAGTTTTCTATTGGGCCTTGCCATGTGCACAGGGGTGGCAGGCTGGCGTTGTTTGTTAATAAATAATACTACTGATCATTCATGTTAAAATTAAAGATCGATTATGGAGATGATGAATGATCACCTGGCATGCATTATGATGGTTAGGTTATTCATAATTCAGTTGTTTCATGGCTTCAAGGTTTAAAAGTATTTTGCATGTTCATCATAAAGTTGAGAGGATAATTGAGAAGACATATCCGACCTACTTTGCTTTTTCCCTCGTTATTTTAATTTTGAAAAAGTCATATGCACTTGGAAAGTGGCTCAGCCACATAGCTCGCGGGTGTAATTTGAGCTTGTTGGATAATTTGGGAATAATCATCCTTGAAAAATATCATGGGTAATTCTATAAAAGGCAACACAACACTAGTTGGGAAAAAAACATGGGTTGGGCAGGAGCATATAGTTCTGTTCTCCCTGTAACTTGGCTTCTTTTTTGCTGTCATCTGCATCTAGATTCAACTACATTGCATATCTTCAGCAAATCTGGTGGTTTGAGGTTGATGGGGAGTTCGAATTCGCTTTTCCAGCAGGGACCTACAGCCTTTTCTTCAGGCTACAACTGGGGAAGACAACAGCAAAACGGTTTGGGCGCCAGGTATGCGACACAAAGCACGTCCATGGCTGGGATGTTAAACCCGTGCAGTTCCAGCTCTGGAGCTCAGATGGTCAGTATGCTTCTTCCCAGTGTTTTTTGAATGAAACAGGAAAATGGAAACTTTACCATGTGGGAGATTTTGTTGTGGGTGATTCTAAAAGATCCGTAGGGTTCAAATTCTCCTTGATGCAGATCGACTGCACGCATACAAAAGGTGGCCTTTCTCTCGACTCCGTACTTGTCTACCCTTGTGGTCTTAAACAAAAGCTAAAGCATTTTTGAGCTTCTTTAGCAATGTATATGACAAAAGTTCTTTCATTAATGTGACATTTTTGTAGTAAGGTGAAATTTTAGAGCATATAATTGCTCTAGGGCCCCAGTCTGTAGCCATTCCGTATCATCAATCTCATTTTAGTCAGTGTTTGGTTCTTGTGTGACATTTTAGTCAGTGAAATTTTAGAGTATGAAGATATTCTTCAACTATGTATGTTTTATGCTCGTCTGTGGTTCTCAGGCTCCTTTCTGTAATTATTGCCCACACCACACACACGCACTCTCTCGCCTTACACACACACACACTCTCTCGCCTTACACACACACACACTCACACCAGCTTCATACAATCTGATGATAATCTGTGCAGAGTTAGAGTCCTCTTGACTGGAGGTTTCCAACAGGCTAGGTGGCCCATCCAGCCAAAAGGTTAGCCTTGTGCTGGCTTGGCATGTCGTGAGTCGTGACCTATTGACCCCTGGCCTTTGAAGGGGCACAACCTAGCCTGGCACAAACCCATTTGCTGTGCCACATTTTTATACCTTATGGGTCAGCTCCCTGGCCACCTGTGCCTAGGTCCCATTCATGCTTAGGTATGACTTTGGCCTGACTCCCGAGTTATGCTAGTGACCTAGACCATGCCCGATCAGACAAAGCACGTTCCAAATGATAGCGTAGGTGCCCATGCATGGTTGTGCTAAAATCTTGTTAGTGCTTTGCACCATTTCTGATCCAACTGGTCACAATCTGAACCATGGTCCACATTGCATTTCATGGGGCTTGCATTCTTTTCAGATGAGTAATTACTTGTGGAAAAGTTTAAATGAATAATTTTATATTTCATTAAGAAAATTTGAAAAAGTATTGAATAAGATATGTTAAAATGGAAAAATTGTGTATGTGCACTTTTTTGAAAAAAAGAGAGGAAAAGTTAACAAAATAAATTCTTTGTTAGTGTATCAAGTGAAACATAATTCATATAAGGATCACTAAAACAGATGGAGTAAACACAAATCAGCGATAATCCCATTTCTATCTGACATACTTCACTGCCATTAGGATTGCTAGGTGTACATGTCAAGACATACTAATATTACATATCAAAAAAATCATTAAATCTAGTGTTCTCAAAATAGTAATATTGTTGCTTAAATTGTATAATATTATATGTTATATATATATATGTATGTATGTATGTATATGTATAAGTTATATATATGTTGTATAACTAGTAATGTTGATTAGGTAGATACATGTGTGTGTGTGTGTGTGTGTCTATTCACAGCCACACAGCTAGAGCCTAGAGGTGTCAAATGGGTGGCTTGGGCTGGGCCGGCATGGTTTTTAAGTGGCCCAACTGGGCCACCGTGCTGTGCCTGGCCCTGCACCATTTCTTGGGGGCAGGCCCGACATGGCCTATCGGCTTGTCAATCCGGCATGGCCCATTGGCCCGTCAGTCCTTTAGTTTGAGAAATCGTGCTGGGTTGGGCATGTATGGGCCATTTCTGGCCTGTACGGTTCGGTTTTTAATTTTTAATAATTTTTTTAGATTATGTATTTAGTTTATGTTTATATGTTTTTAATATTTTAAACTGTTTTTTTATTGTTTTTTAAATTATTTAATGTTAATTGTTTTTAGTACTTTATAATTTATGTGTATCAGACTATCAGTATAAGTATATGAATTAATAAAATATAACAACTTAAATATGAATAAAATTTTAAAACTAATGCAAAATGAAAATTCAAAAAAAATAAATATTTAAGTTTCAAGGATCAAAATATAAAATGCATCAATACACAAAGGTACAAAGACAAACTCAAGTATCAAAATAATGTCAAAACTAAAAATTAAACAAACACAAAAATAACATAAGAGTAAATCGAAATGAAATCAAATATTAGAATCAGATATGAGTGTTACAATCTGGCAATCATTAAGTGTCAACATCATCTATCGTCATATTATTTTCAATATAAATATCACATAGATTATCATCATCAATTAATTTATTTGTTTTTGTTGTAGTCCCAACACGATCTTGCATGCTTAAACTCGAATCCTCTTAATTCTTTATGCATGTTAAAGTCTCAATAATACCTAGGCGTAATTTTGATCTCCTATTCGAAATTATATTCACTGCAAAAAAAAAAAGACTATGATGTTATGCTTGATACCAGATGAGTCAGTAGATACTATATCATCTTAGATAGTACGGGAAAGGTTGACTCGTATGGTTTTCACCATTATAATATATCAATATTCTTAGTATCAGAATATGATTGGATTGAGCAGTAATTGTTATCTAAGTACTGAGACAGCTTGCTCCTATTTGACGGTCCAGCCTGTCATTTTTGTCTCGTAAACTGAATGGAAAAGTCATCATTTCTAAATATGATATTCATAGATTTTTTAGCATTTCCCTAATGAGACAGCTTCCAATTAGATTATTAGAGAATCCAAGAATTATCAGTATCATGTAGGCTTATTTTTAGCCTGCATAATGTAGAATTCCTATGTATATTACTAGGAATGACATATTAAAATATTATAAGTTAGAAAAAAATAATTAATGAATTTAGGGAATATAGTGGTGTGGTGTCTGTGACGCCTAATATTTGGACAAGTCATGATGATGCATCATATGTATGCCTTATCACCCACTATGTATATTTTAAATGGTACTAAATAAAAAAAATATTAGGATTTTCAGAGATTTTTCATTCTCGTGATAGTACAATTACATATGAGTACATGATGAGAATATTTGGAGAATATAATATTCAAAATAAAATATATAGTATTATATTTGATAATGCATTTAACAATTAAGTAGATATTACTATATTTGTTAGGATCATTAGAGACATGCCATTAGGAGAGGTTTTTCATGTTAGATGCATGTGTTATATCATTAACCTCATAGTACAAGAGGGGATGAATGTTATCTCCCTCGCTTTAGAAAAAATACGTAACTCATTAATATTTTTTCAGATGTCTCACAGATAACAAGAGTTTGGTAGTCTTTGTTTGTATGCAGATCTTAAGAAGAATACATTTCAATTGGTTGTGATTGGAATTACACATATCTTATGTTGGAGTCATCTGTTGGATACAAACACATGATATCCAACTATATTAATAGTAAAAGTGATGAACATATTATTGACAACAAATACTATTATATATGAATTTTATTTATGAAATTCTTAAAAATTTTTTATGACATGACGGATATATGTTTGTTAGTTTACACTCACACTACTTGTAATGCACTCAGGTGAATATGTAATAATAGTGACATATTTAGGAAGCTTAGAGGTGACCTGATATTTAGTGATATGGTTCTTGAGATGAAAACCAAATACTTAAAGTACTAGTCTACTATTCAATCTCTTTATTGTTTGGCTACCTTCATGGACTCTAAGTTTAATATGAAAGGGGTAGAGAATATTTTGACATACATATCCTCATGCATAAATCAGGATCACCAACTTAAAGGGTTAATTCATGAGAAGTTAACTAAATTATTTAAATACAACGATACTAGTATGGTAGTAGTTGTATTCAAGCTCCGAGTACGAATATGAACACCTTATTCGGAGACAATGACTTCTCCATTCAATTCGCGAGGAGAAATAATGAGGTGGACATTCAAATAGGAGCGAGCTGTCTTAGTACTTAGAAATTAATTACTACTCAATCTTATTTCATATTGATAATAAGAATCATGATATTTTATAATGATAAAAATCATATGTGTCCACCTATTTCATGCTGTCTAAGATGATATGAGATTTACTGATTCTTCTGGTATCAAACATAGCATCGAAGTTTATTTTTTCTATTGTGGTGAATACGATTTTGGATAGATGATCAAGATTGTGGTCAGATATTATTGAAATACTAGTATGCATGAAGGATTGGGAGGAGCCTGGGCATCTAGGATTATACTACAACTACAACAAGAGCGGATGAGTTGATGACAGATGATTCGTAGGACTTTGATGAGAATTGAGATCTAGCCTACCACTAGTGATATCATCAGATACTTATATGATTGATCATTGATGTATTGATTTTTGAATTTGTATTATTATTTTGTACTTGTATTACAAAATGATTTAAAATTATAATATTTATTTTATGTTATTTTAATGAGTTGTGATTTGTGATTGTAAATTTATTTTTTATTGTATTTAATTAATTAATTAATAATTTTGTATTGAAATTTATAATATTTAGAGATGACCTAAACAGGCCCGAAATGGCACATCCCGGCATGACCCGGCATAAAATCTTCAAGGCCTCGCATGAACCTCCCCGAATTCGACAGACTTGGGCGGGTTGGCCATGCCGGGCTTGCCTTTTTTGAGTTGTGTCGTTCTTGGCATTGCATGACTTTTATACCATGTCGTGCCTGACATGATACAATGGATTGAGTGGGCCACCAAAAAATAGGATGAGTCAGCCGGTATGACTCGTTTGACACCTCAACTTTGCGATTTCAATATATAGATTTATATTATGCATCATAATTAGAAAGATTGTCACTTCTTTCCTATAATATGCACGAATGCTCTTCATGGTTTACTTATCATCAATTACTATGACGATCTCACACAAAGCTATTCATAGTTAAAATTCTAATTCAAGTTTTATATAGTGCCCAATCCCTCAATATCCATAACACAAAATAAATCAAATTTATTTATTCATAAATAAAACTAATATCACATCACATATATTAATTTAGACAAACCCATGGTCCACATTATTTTGGTAAAATTCTTGAATCTACTTAGAGAGGGAGGCTTGAGAGTCATGCCGTTCAACATTAAGGATTGTATTAAATATTATATCTATTGCTTGCATGGTGAAACCTTAGGGAGTATAAAATTTTTCATACGGTTTGGTAGTTGCAATGGATTTGCTAGCTGTGCAAAGAAGAATTAGGAAGATTTTTTTTGAATTTCTCTATCTTTCACATATATACTTAGGTTATTCTCTATTATTCTAAGTAGGAAATCATAGCTTTTAGAAGAATGTCACAAATTTGACCTTCATCTCTTAAGCTAAGATCATTACCCTAGTATGCATCATGATCTTTTTATAATATAAAGTCATGATACTGATAATAATTGTGAATTGGCCGCGACTTCATGCATTTATTTTTAATAAAGGTCCACGACACTGGAAAATAACTAAGATATGATAAAAAGATTCTCATATTGATATATGGCTATGACACTATGATATAGCCACACCTTTGACATCATTCTTTCTTTCTTATTATGGCCGTGTTATTGGGAAATAGATGTGACAATAAGAAAATTTTTCTTACATATCTTATGGTCACGACACAAAATTATGATACCATTTTGACATGACACTGAATAAGAGTCCATTACACTATAGGTGGCCGCTATATTGACATATTTTTTCATATATCATTTTGACATGACACTACGAGGATACCATGATATAGATAATTATGCCTAGCATAAAAGTTATAATTTTTCTTTTATTTGTGGATAAGAGTCACATTCTTAAGAAATGATTATACTCGAGTAATATCTTATATAACTTTTAGTATCCTAAAAGTTATGATACTGAATAATTACCTCAACTTAAGCATGAATAGTTTTGCTTTGTAATTTTCTATAGTTAAAAATCATATATTTGTAAATATACCACAGCTTTGAATTGAGGTAATCTAGCCATATTAAACTATAAAGTCATGATGTCTGAACTTGATTGTCCTTGAAAATTAGTAGGATACATAATTGCTATGACATATTTTATCTCACAATAATTTAAATTTCATGAGATAAGTTTGACTATAACTCAATGATAATATTTAACTACTAAGAATATGCTGAATAGTGAAAAAATTATGTTAATGAGTTGGTAGGATTGGGGTGCACACAAATTAAACACGACGACCTTTTAGATAGAGTTTCAGTCAATAATAGATGTTGAAACTTCACAAGACTGATGTGTTACCTCAGCTAAATATATTTAAAACCAATCAATTTCATGACCATACATCAAATTCATCAAAATTCAAAAGTCATGAAATTAATCCATAATTTTTATTTATTTAATGCCTACATAATATCGCATAGCACCAAAATACATACAAATATTTGGTAGTTTGAATATTTAATAAATTAACATACTAAAATAATTGTTTTTCCTCAAGTAATAATTTCCCATGATATAGATAATTCAACCGAGCATAAAAGTCATAATTTTGTTTTTATATGAGGACAAGAGTCACATCCTTAAGAAATAATTATACTCAAGTAATATCTTATATAACTTTTAGTATTCCAAAAGTTATGATGCTGAATAATTATCTAAGGTTTGGCATTAATAGTTTTGCTTTGTAATTTTCTATAGCTAAAAGTCATATATTTGTAAAAATACTATAGCTTTGAATTTAGGCTATCAAGCCATATTAAAAGATAAAGTCACGATGTTTGAACTTGACTATGTCCTGATAACTAGTAGGATACATAGTTGATATGCCATATATGTTTTGTCACAATAATTTAAATTTCAAAGAGATAAGTTTGACTATGACTCAATGATATTATTGCAACTACTAAGAATATGTTGTATAGTGAAATAATTATGTTAATGAGTTAGTAGGATTGGGGTGCACACAAAATTACCATGACCTTTTGTAGAGTTTTGGCCAATAATAGATGTTGAAACATCATAAGACTCCATGTGCTACCTCAGCTAAATATATTTAAAATTAATCAATTTCATGACTATTCATCAAAACTCACCAAAAATCAAGTCATGAAATTAATCCATAATTTCTCTTATTTCATGCCTACTTAATATCATATAGCACAAAAATATATACAAATATTTGGTAGCTTGAATATTTATCAAACTCACATACTAAAATAATTATTTATCCTCAAGTAATAACTTCACATGATATTGATAATTATGCCAAACATAAAAGTCATAATTTTACTTTTATTTGAGGACAAGAGTTGCATCCTTAAGAAATGATTATTTTCAAATAATATATTATATAACTTTTTGTATTCCAAAAGTTATGATACTGAAAAATTACCTTAACTTTGACATGAATAGTTTTGCTTTGTAATTTTCAATAGCTAAAAGTTATATATTTGTAAAAATATGACAGCTTTGGATTGAGACTATTGAGCTATATTAAAAAATAAAGTCACGATGTCGGATGTCTCAACTTGACTATGTCCTTGAGAATTAGTAGGATACATAGTTGCTATGCTATATATTTTGTCACAAAAATTTAAATTTTATGAGATAAGTTTGACTATGACTCAATGATAATATCGCAACTACTAAGAATATGTTGCATAGTGAAATAATTATGTTAATGAGTTGGTAGGATTGGGGTGCACACAAATTTACCATGACCTTTTAGGTAGAATTTTGACCAATAATAGATGTTGAAACTTCACAAGACTCCATGTGCTAACTCCTCAGCTAAATATATTTAAAACCAATCAATTTCATGATTATTCATCAAAACTCATCAAAACTTAAAAGTCATGAAATTAATCCATAATTTCTTTTATTTCATGCCTACATAATATCGCATAGCACCAAAATACATACAAATATTTGGTAGTTTGAATATTTAATAAACTCACATACTAAAATAATTATTTTTCCTCAAGTAATAAGTTCCCATATAGATAATTAGGCCGAGCATAAAAGTCATAATTTTGCTTTTATTTGAGGACAAGGGTCACATCCTTAAGAAATGACTATACTTAAGTAATATCTTATATAACATTTAGTATCCCAAAAGTTATGATACTGAATAATTAGCTAAGTTTTGGCATTGATAGTTTTTCTTTGTAATTTTCTATAGTTAAAAGTCATATATTTGAAAAAATTTCACAGCTTTGAATTGAGGCTATCGAGCCATATTAAAAGATAAAGTCACGATGTTTGAATTTGACTGTCTTTGATAACTAAAAAAAAAAAACTAAGGTTCGGGTAAACTTTTTATAGTGACTGGCCCCATCTCTTGCGCGGCCCCATACCCTAGAAACCCTCAATTGGCCCAGTCCCTTGAGAGTTTTTTGGGAGGCACAGTTCTACATCCGCAGAGTGTAGGATTTGAACCCATGTCCTCTTCTCCTCCCCTGGAGTACCTCAGCCTTAGCCACTAGGACAAAGACATCATTCGGTATGTCTTTGATAACTAGTAGGATACATAGTTGATATGCCATATATTTTATGTCACAATAATTTAAATTTTCATGAGATTAGTTTGACTATGACTCAATGATAATATCGTAACTACTAAGAAAATGTTGCACAATGAAAGAATTATGTTAATGAGTTGGTAGTATTGGGGTGCACATAAAATTACCATGATCTTTTGTATAGTTTCGGCCAATAATAGATGTTGAAACTATATTCGATTAATATCTTATATAACTTTTAGTATTCCAAAAGTCATGATACTAAATAATTACCTCAACTTTGGCATGAATAGTTTTGCTTTGTAATTTTCAATAGCTAAAAGTCATATATTTGTAAAAATATGACAGCTTTGGATTGAGACTATTGAGCCATATTAAAAAAATAAAGTCACGATGTCTCAACTTGACTATGTCCTTGAGAACTAGTAGGATACATAGTTGCTATGCTATATATTTTGTCACAATAATTTAAATTTCATGAGATAAGTTTGAC
Organism: Sapria himalayana; assembly: GCA_029783825.1. Lineage (NCBI taxonomy): Eukaryota > Viridiplantae > Streptophyta > Magnoliopsida > Malpighiales > Rafflesiaceae > Sapria > Sapria himalayana. The sequence goes on along the minus strand of JAREIK010002450.1, from coordinate 1,007,885 downwards.
AATGAACAATGATAATATCGTAACTACTAATAATATTTTGTATCGTGAAATAATTATGCTAATGAGTTAGTAGGATTGTGATGAACACAAATTTACCATGGCCTTTTAGGTATAGTTTCAGCCAATAATGGATGTTGAAACTTCACAAGACTCTATGTGCTACCTCCTTAGGTATATATATTTAAAACCAATCAATTTCATGATTATTCATCAAAACTCATCAAAACTCAAAAGTCATGAAATTAATCCATAATTTCTCTTATTTCATGCCTACATAATATCACATAGTACCAAAATACATACAAATATTTGATAGTTTGAATATTTAACAAACACACATACTAAAATAATTGTTTATCTTCAAGTAATAACTTCATTCTTAATGAAAAAAACAATAATATTCTGACATCTCAATTTAGTTTTGCATAGTGGATCCATTATCTTAATATGAGAATAAATAATAAAAATATAAATTAAGGCAATAATATAGTAGTTGATATGGTTTATATCAAACTCTTTAAAGGTAAAGTCAAACATTGAGTGCTCAAATGGTGGCGGAAAAGTGATTGACCTTTATTAATCTCCCTTCTACCTTGATAACTTATCCAATATCTTTTCCAACATTTCAAAAAGTACCTCTTGTTTTCATTTTATCGAATCCAATGCACCTTCAAAGCATCCTATTGCAAAATACAAATTCTTTTGGTTTGCACTATACTTTCTTATTCTTCCATTCACTGACACTATTGATATGTTATTTTATTTCTATTTACTTTGTCTCTTTACTCAATTGTTTTCTTCCAATTTGCATGATGATCCCATATAGCAGTCTAAATGATTTTTCACTCCCCATTAAATCATTATCCATGTCTCTCATTCTTTTCTCCAAGAGTTTATAGATTTAGTCTTCAAACTTTTCTAGAGTTGCAATAAAAATCATTTTTTTTATGGAGATTCTTTTCTCACATTACGTTTTGTTTTCCTTCTTACGATATTCTTATGTGTAGGGAATGAATCATTCCTTTCAACTATTCTTTGATTTGCTTGATGCTCCTCTGTAGATTTATCATAATACATAAAATATCTATAAACATACTACCAAATGCAGATAAGAAATGCTCAACATAGTATAATTTGTCTTCTTGCTAGGGATAGTTTATCTTCTTGCATTCCTCCATTTCTTTTTATCTCTTGTATGCTAGTTATGGTGAAAGATGGATCTCCTTCCCAAATTTCTTTGAGTCCTTTCCCTTCAATAATTGATTTCTTTTTTTTTTTATTTTCTTTTATTTCATCTTTTAAGCCCGACAATGCATGGGGGAATACTATCAAATATATTGTATCAATCTATTCATCTATATGGACTCTCTCGGCTAGACATAACAAAGTAATAAGGAAATGATGAATTAGTTGACCAAAAAATTTATTTTTGAGAAACCTAAGAATTGATTTTTCTAAAATCTTTTTCACATCAAAATAGTATCAAATAAAAATTTCACTCTTTAAAATGATCATGGAAACATGAAAAGTTAGTAATATAAATGAGTATATGAAATATAACCAAACTTTGCTTACCTTCATGAGTTATTTCCTTATCAAATATCTAAAAGTGTTCTTCGACGTTACCTTCCATGTGCCCTTTCTATATGTCAACAATTTAGTGATAGTTAGAAAATCTGATTGTCCGTAAGGAGATTTAAAATCTACTCTATTTTTGTGCTTGTGAATCAAAGTAACTCATTAATGATTTTCCTATCAAAATGAACCAAAGTGCTTCTCACATATAATATCTTTCTTTGTTGATCTTCCAAATTTGCATAAAATTCTTTCACAATCAAAATATTCTCTCATCATCGATGCATACAAAATATTATCCAGTCTTTCCTAATAATATCCCCAAAGAGACGAATAAATTTGTTAAATCCCATCTCTCCAATAAATTTTTTTTTGGATAGAAACAAACAATATGGAATTCATCCATGTCTGCTTGATTTCTATGATAAAATTTTTCATGGGCACCAACCATAATATTGGGTGGTATTTCTGGGGTGCTAAGCTTCTCCATTTTCTCTTTCTCCTCATAGCTCATTTCCATGACATTTTTTGATGATTATTTCATTTTTATTGTTGAATTAATAAATTGAGAATTTAAGGTGAATTATTATGGTGTCCCTATAAAATTAGTGATTTTTGTGGAGAAGATTTAATGGTTTGATATTTATAGTCATACCTTAGTAATTGAAAGTCATGACTATATGGATTTGTGTTTTTTTTTTTTTGTAAATAAAATGTTGCAGCATTATGGCAAGCAGCTCCATCCAAGTCACATAGTTGTATCAAAGTTGCCTTTTTTTACATATAGTTTATATAACACTTATCCTTCTATAATGCTAAAGTTATAGTTTTGAAGAACTATCATGACTCTTGTCACATAACTTCTAATGGACTATTTATTTATATAGCACCAAAGTCATGACTTTAAAAAACTAACATGACTTTGGGCAAAATTAATTCAAAATAGTAGTTAGTTTGAATTTGTTATTCTGTTGTGTGTGATGAATTTAAGTGTAAATGATGTTTGTGAGGCAAGCTCCTCAACTCAACTCTTGGGATTTCATTGAAATCGTGCATCCATTCCTTGCTTGTGGATAAATGATGTTTGTCTTCTTATTTTTAATAAATTATTACGATACTAAGAAATGACCATGCCACAGTGAATGGTTTTTCATTTTAATATATGGATATGAGACTATAATAAAACCATGACATCGATGTTCCTTCTTTATTATTATATGGCTGTGGCACTAGAAAGTAACCACGAAAATGAGAAACTCTCTCTTATATATCTTATGGTTGTGCCTATGGGAAATGACATAAAATTTGCTATTCATATGTCTTCAAGTTTCTATGAAACTGTGAGTAGCTATGGTACTAACTTTTACTTCTCTTATATATCATGTTACCATAGTACTGCAAGGATACAAAAACACATGCAATTAGCTCAAGCATAAAAATCACAATTTTACTTTTTTTTGAGGATAAAAGTTATGATATTTGTAAATTACCATACTTGAGTAATATTTTATATAATTTTTAGTGTCCTAAAAGTTGTGGTGCTGAATATTTATTATGACTTTGGCTTGAGTTGTTTTGACTTTGCAACTTCTTGTAGCTCAAAAGATATGACTTTGTAAAAATATCATGATTCTGACTTGAGAATATCAAACCATATTAAATATAAAGTCATGATAATTGGACTTGGTCCTAACCTTAGCGTAAAGAGAGTACTTGGTTGCTATATCATAGATTTAATATTTCATTGTACTAACGAGTTGATAAGGCTTATGATGTATAAAAATTATTATGCCCTTTTAGGTAGAGTTTCAGTCAAGAATAAATGTTAAACTTTGCAAGACGGCATGTACTACCCTTTCAACTAAACATATTCAAAAACTAATAAATTTTATGTCTCTTTATCAAAACTAACCAAAATTCAAAAGTCATGAAATTAATTTATAATTTTTGTCATTCTATGCCTACACAACATTTATAATACCAAAATACATATGAATATTCAATAGTTTAATATTGAATAGGGCGCTCTGCTATCCAAGAGGGCATCATTTGTGCCCTCTTTGTGAAATGAGAATGTTCTTGTTACAAAACTTTTTTTTTAATTATTTTATTTTACTTTATTTTGTTGGTCTATAGCATATCATGCTTTCAAAAAAAAAAAAAAAAAAAAAAAACAACAAAAAAAGGTCTGGTCTAACCAACTCAAGCAAACCCAACAAAGATTTGATTATCTTTTCAATAATAATTACATGTGTAGTCTATCCAGTTCTTAGTAATTCAATGACTATCAAATAGTCTTAATGAATTGAACTTTATTGATGCATTTCTATTTTAACACATTTTATTTTTTGATAATAAAGTATTTTTCTATAAAACTAAGATTAATTGTCCAACACTGAAAATAATAATGCTCTTGGCATTTTTTTTACGATATACATTTTAAAATAAAAAATATTTATGTCTTGGTTACTTTGTGAGTCCTCAAAAGTGGAAATTTGAAATTAACCTTGCCCATTTCACATTAATATTAAAAAGAAATAAAAATAAAAGTCATTGTTTTCAAAAATGTTAGGTATAATGTTTTCAAAAATAGTATATACTATATATGTTTGCATATACAAACATTTTTATATAAGGGTTATACATTTATATAAACATTAATTAAAAGTTTATATATGTTTATCCATTCATGTATAACATTGTCTAAAATCTTTATATATAAATGTTTAATTTTTATACATTTATACATTAAACATTTATATGTTTATATATAAACATTTATGTAAACATATAAACATCTAACATTTATAAATTGTTTTTATATATAAATGTTTAATTTTTATACATTTATACATTAAACATTTATATGTTTATATATAAACATTTATGTAAACATATAAACATCTAACATTTATAAATTGTTTTTATATATAAATGTTTGGCATTTATATAAATATTTGTATGACATAAATGTTTAATGTTTATATATAAATGTTTTTTTTTGATAATGTTATATATAAATTTATAAATATTTAACATTTATTTATAAATGTTTTTAATAACATTTTATATAAATGTATAAATGTTTGTACATTATATAACATTCATTTATCACATATAAATAGTTGTATATGCATATATAAATATTATAAACATTATATAAATGTTTGTATATACAAACATCATATATAAATAATAAATGTAATATATATATATATCATTATAATGTATTTTCTTTTCGAAAATAGTAATTTTTAGTTTTTGTTTTTATTTTTTAAATTTTGACATGGACTTGAAATGGGTAATTTCTTGCTATAGTTTTGAGGGCAATGATAAATTACATTCAAATAATAATAATAATAATAATAATAATAATAATAATAATATATATTATTATTATTATTCTTGTTATCATTTTCACCATAATCTTCTTCAACATCATCATCATAATTTTAATTACCATTATAATTACATTTTCATCATTAATATATTTTTATTCAATATCATGATAATAATTTCATCATCTTCTTATTCTATATCAGCATCATCATTTTTTTTTCAACTTCATTTATGTCATTATCATTATCATCTTTTTTTTTTCTTTTTATCATCATCATATCATCATCATATCATCATCATTTTCATATTCCCCACTATCATCATCATGATCATACTCATTTTAATATTACCCACTATCATCATCACTCTCATCATTTTCACATTCTCCACTATTATTATCACCATATAATCATCACCTACATATTCATCATCATCATTATAATCATCATCATAATTATCAATCTTTTTTATTCTTCTTACTCGTTATTATTATTAGTATCATATTATTCTCCTATATTAGGGGGAATTATGTTTTCGGGTGTTCCCCCATAAAAATTTAAGATTTAAAAATTTATCTTTTTAAGTTTGAAAAAAAAACATCAAAATAAATATTGAAATTTAGTACACTCTATTACGTTTATCGTAAACTATCCTCGCCCTCTCCCATCGAGCTCTTGGAGCTCTCAGTTGAGCTCCAAAGAGTTTGGCATCAAGTTTTATCGAGCTCCTGGAGCTCGACTAAGAGCTTGACGACGAGCTAGGTCTAGCTCGATGGAGCTCGACCTAGAGCTCTATCGAGTTCGTCATCGAGCTCCAAGGGCTCGACGGAGCACCACGTCGAGCTCATTGAAGCTTGATGGAGCTCATAGAGATGGACGGGGGGAAAGGGGTGAGAGATGAGGGAAGAATAGCGAGGGGAGATGGGCGAGGGCGAGGGGTGAGGGCGTGGGCGAGGGTGAGGGGAGAGGGGCGAGGGCTAGGGCGAGGAGGAGGGAGGGGCGAGGGGTAGTTAAAAGGGTAGTTTAGGACTTACGAATTTGGGTGTACTTATTTTTAATTTATTTTTAGTTTTGTGACTATTTTAAAAATATCAAAATTTTAGTCTCTATATCTTAAAAATTTCTAGGGAAACACCCCAACCACATCTATATTATTATCATCATTACCTTCATAATTATCATCATCATCATCAACATCAACATCTTATTTTGATTTTTCATCATCATCAACACCAACATCTTTTTTTGATTTTTCATCATCATCATTTTCTTCTAATTCTCCATCATCATACGCATCATAATCTTCTAATAATTCTTCATCATCATTGTTATCATCTTCTAATTCCATATCATCATCATCTTATTCTGGATCATTATTATTATTTTCTTTTTCCACATGTTCTTCTTTTTCTTCTGGTTGGTCTCTATCTTTTTCTTCTTTTCTTTAGTAGTAGTAGTAGTAGTATTATTATTATTATTATTATTATTAATATTATTATTATTATATCCTTCTTCCTCCTCCTCCCCATTCTACTACATCATCATCATCATCATGATCATCATAATCATCTTTTTATATTTCATCTTTATCATCTTCATCATCATTTTATTCTACTTTATCATCATCAATATCATCATCTTAATATTCTTTCTTTTCTTATTATTCTTCATCTTTTATTTTTTATTTTCTACTTCATCATCATTATCATTAGTATCTTATTATTATTATTATTATTATTATTCTATTTATTTATTTATTATTCTTATTTTTATTATTCTTAATCATCTCCAACTTCTTTTTTTTCTTATTATTCATTTTCTATTTTTTTTCTTTTTCTTATTATTATAATTCTTCTTCTTGATCTTCTTATTTTTTTTTCTTTTATTTCTTCTTACACTTCTTTTCATCCTTTTCTTTTCTTCTCATCCTTATTATTATTATTCTTATTTTTTTTAGCTATCTTTTTTTTCATTTTCTTTTTCTCCATATTCTACTTATAATAATAATAATAATAATAATAATAATTATTATTATTATTATTATTATTATTATTCTTTTTATTCTTCTTTTTCTTTTTCTACTACTACTATTACTAAATTAAATGAACAAACCTATAAATCTATGATTGATCTCATTATTTGAATATCTATTTTACTAGAATTGAATTGTCTTCCTATTAAATAACCGAACTATTAATACAATCCCTATGAAATTAATATCTAGACAAAAGTCATTTAATCTACTTATATGACCCATGTACTTGCATACCTCTATTGATAAGATGCTATTGCTAATGAGATTTTGGGATACCACCTAACCTATAAAATTAGGTAGCATAACAAAGTCATAATATGTTTTTGACACCAATGCAGAAGATTATTTAGTTTGGTTAGTCAATATAAGTTGACATAATTATACTTATAAAAATATAATTTTTCTAATAGTTTAGATGCATTGATTTTGATAAAACTTTTTGAATCTAAATACTAAGTATTGTTAACTTATTTAAAGTGGATAGTTGTATTTTGATTTTTACTTGACTTTTTTCATTTTTTAAGCACCCTTTATGAGTCAAAGCTTTATGATTGAGCTAATATCTCCGGACCAAGAAATCAAATGAACTAGAAAATTAATTTCTTTACAAATAAATGATAAAGAGCATATAGAAGGCACTGTTAGTCATAGAGAGCCCTAGGGTGGTAATGGACAAGTTTTCCAATAACCCATCTACCACCATACCTTGAGAGACTATTAGAGGCTCATAATGATGAATAGTTTTTTCTAGAATTTGATTGCAACTAGTAGAAACTAACTACCTTGAGTTAAAACTGAGTCTTATAACTATGGTTCAATAACATTAGAACTTCAAAAGATAAGTCTTATAGCTAGGATCCTAATGGACATGTCATAATGTTTTTGGAGATATGCGATAACATAAAAATGAATAGAGTTAGCCTCGACACAATAAGAAAATATTTATTTCTATTTTTCATCAAGGGTTAAGGCATGAAGTTGGTTCCAATATATACCTTTTGGCTCCATTGAAACTTGACAAGAACTAGTGAGAGACTTTCTCACTAAATTCTTCTTACCTCAAATTATGTTTTAATTATGAAGCAAGATAAGTCAATTTTTATAAGATCAGCATGAGACCCTATACTATGCATGGTACCATTTTAATGAGGTATTGAGGAGATGCCCTCAACTTGGATTCAAGTTGTAGTTCAAAGCCCAAACTTTTTATATGGGCTAAACTATATGATAAGATGTATAGTTGATATGATCCATGTAAGATTGATTATGAATTAATCATTGGAGGAGACATATTATTTGTTTTAAAAGCTAGCAAAAAATAACTATTAAACTTCAATGGATCATTCATTTGGGAGAAGGGAAACATGAATATTTGAGTTAGATTGGTTCACCACAATTTAAGTGAAGATGGAAGTTTTTTTAAGGAAGTTTGACACCTAAGAGGAAAAGAGAAAAATAAATTAGAAGATTGTCATTTTACATCCACATAAATCAATAGACTTGAATCCCATTTATCAAATGGAAAAAGTTAGCCAAATTCAAAGCCAAAAGTATGTGTTTAGACTCAACAAAAATCTTTCAATGCATTACCATTTGAATGTCATATATCATGAGAACTTTTCATATGGAGGCTATAGGAGTGGGTTGCAGAATTTCATGCAATCTTTAAAAAATATTAGGAACAATATGGTGAGCTATAATAATCAAGTAAGCTCGAGCTTTAATTATCAATCAACATGAAGAGAAGGGAAGGGGGGAGAAGACAAACTTGAAAGAAGGTATGCATGCTATCTTAGTAGAATTGAAAAAGTAGAATGATACATAAGAAAATCAAATAGGGATACTTGAAGCAAGAATGAATCAAATAAGAAATGGATTACCAAGTAATAATAAAATAAATCCAAATAATACCTCCTACTAAATAGAGTTATAAAAGTACTACATTAACAAAATAATTTTAGGACTTTTGGGGCTCATAGTGTCATGACATTTCCAAAAATCAAGACTTAGACTAAAGTTTTCCAAGAAGCCGCTACCCATACTAAATAGAGCTCAAAGAATGAAGGATATGATGCTACAAAACCTAATAAAGTCATGACTCAAGAGTATGTGCAAGCCTAAATCTCAATCAAAGATGCAAATGAGGGAAACATATAAAAGAATGAGTGAATGGAGGTTATCTGAGACCATGTAGATAAAAAAAATAAATCAGAATAATGCTAAGGGTAAGTTTTTGATGAATCTTTTATTTCCACAATAGTTTAGAAAGGGAAAATTAGATGAACACCACAAATTTTTTCAATATATTCTAGAACATTGAAGTAAATATACCATTTACCTGATACTCTTAACATTAATACCAAACTGCATAAAGTTTTATAAAATATATAATGAATAGTAAGATAAAGTTAAAGACATACAAAATTGAATATGATCAAAAAGTATAATACAATCATTTAAAGAAAACTTTTGATGAAATTGAATGAATTTGAATATTTTATTATATCTTGTACTTTTGAAAATCACATATTTCATAAAATATTGAGTGACTTGAGATTAAACACCAATTTGATGCCCCCTTTCAATTACACAAAGATTGAATCTAAGTAAAATTTCTCAAACATCTCTCTCATTTTAATTGGTGGATAGGATTATTAAGTGTCTAGCTGGGATTATTGAGATGTATTAGTTAAGGTGAGTATCTTTATTTTTCTAGTAGATTTCATTATATTATATATAAAGGAGATAATTATGTACCATTAATATTCAGACAACCAATTTTGCAATGGAACAAACCATTATCAACATCAAGAAATGAGAGTTTAGTCTCTATATCGGTGATGAGCAAGTAAAGTTTAATTTTTATAATGACTTGTTGGGTCTAGTTGATGATGAAACAAGGTATTGGATAATAGACAATCTCTGTTAATCTATAATGCAATAAAAAGTGGATTTCTAATAGAAGAACTTTGTAGAAGACTATTGGCCAGATGAAGATAAAAGAAATGAAATTAAAGAACAACTTTGGAACTATGATAGTGATAAAGATGAGAAATACTATGATGAACTATTTTAGAGTTATGAAAATGAGAAAATATAAGATGATGACTATTATGAAATCATGATATTCTTTGAAGTTGCTACCTAAGATAAATCTTTTGTTGATAACTCCAAAGAAGCTAAGGGAACAATTGAGAAAGATATGATTAAGAAAGAAACCATATAGGAGCCAATCAAAGACACAGTCCTAACTGTGCCCAACACCATGATTTTAGTGTTATAATATGAAAATAGTCAAGAAAACTTGAAGATAAAGCTATGGTTGTGCCCTATGCCATTACTTTAGGGTATAAAATGAAAATGACCAAGGAAAGCTTGAAGACAAAGCTACGGTTATATTCAACACTATGTCTTAGTTGTTATAGAATGAAAATTTCCAAGGAAAGCTTTAAGACAAAGCCATAGCTATGCACAATATCACAACTTTGGTGATATAGAATGAATTAGTCTATTTGAAGCTCAAATATAAAGCCACAACTATGTAGAGTGCCACAACTTTGAAGTTACAAAAGAGAAAGGGCAAAGAAAAACTTCAAGACAAAGTCATTACTTTACTTAGCATTGCGACTTTCTGGATCCAAGAAGAAAATCAAAACAACTAATATACTCAATAATATAATTTTGGGGATTCAAAAAGTTAAGGGACAAGCCAATATAGAAGAAGAAGCTATAACATTCACTAAAGTTGATACATCTAACAAAGAAATCCCTGAGAAACAAATATACTTGAAGCAAGACTAAAAAAAGAAAGAAACAAGGAAGTTAAAGAATATGTTGAGAAGCTAGCATAATCATTAGAGATCTCCGATGAAGGAAAAGATATTTTGATGGTGTAGCTATGGTTGTTAAACATAGTACTACTTGAGAGGTTGCACAAAGATATTTTTTTTTCATACAAGTAATATAATATATACTTATATTCACCATATAAATCAATGTACACATCTAATAACCCATTAGTATAGTCAAGAAACTCAAACCCCCACTAAGACTATCAATATGTCTGCTTGAAGTTACCCCAATATTTTTAGGCTCTATGAAAAGCAAACCTAGTCATAGAGTTTCTTAGAGATGCTGAAGACTTTTTTTGTTAAGGAGAGGAAATTTATTGGTCAGGGTTGAATAATTACTTTAGTGTTGTAGTTTGGTCGGTGTTAAAATTACTAAATATTCTTTTGTATTTTGGTAATTTTTGATGATGCATAGACATGGAAATGAAATAATTATAGATTGATTTCATGACTTTTTAGTATAAAGTCTTGCATAGGTTCAACATTCATTGTTAGTTAAAACTCAACTTAACTGGTCATGATAATTTTTACGTCATGACCCTATCAACTCATTAATACAATTTTTTTATTGTATGACATATTCTTTGTAGCTATGATATCATAAAATCACAACCATATTTAACTCATAAAATTTAAATAATCATAACCTTAATTTTATGTCGTAACAATCAAGTATCTTACTATTACTAAAAGTTATGACCATATCCTAGTTACAACTTTTATGTTATAGAAAATTATAAAGTCAAAACTATTCATGCTAAAACTATGGTAATTATTTAGTAGCATGACATCTGGGACATGAAATATTATATATGAAATTACTCTAGGATGACCATTCCCCAAGACCGCGACTCTTGATTTCAAAGGAAGTAAAAACTATGACTTTTATGTATGGGCTAATTGTTAGTACCAAGATATATTTATAGTACCTTGGTAATATGATATATGAGAGAAATGAAGGTTAGTACTTTAACCACTCATAGTACCATAAAACTTGAGGCATATGAAAAATAAGTTTTATACTATGTCCATTTCTAATTGACGAGGCTACGAGATGCACATGAGAGACCTTTTAGTGTCATGGCTATTTCTTAGTGTATGGCCATATAATGATCAAAAAATATTAATTCCAATGACATGGTTATTTCATAGTGTCGATGGCATGTAATAATATTAGAGGTCATTCATAGGGTCGTGATATTTCTTAGCACCATGATCCTTTATGAAGAACAAGAAGATAGGTACATGAAGTGATGCCCACTTCACAATATCATGAATAAATATTATAGAGATATTATACCCAAATCATAATTATTTCCAAGCACCAAGACTTAGTGTTATAGAAAGATTTGAATGCATTCAAGAGTCACAATAATTTTTTAGAGTCATGGCCTCAAGCTTAAGAGATGAAGACCAAAGTTGTATCTATATTCTGAAAGCCACGACTTTCTACTTAGAGTAATACATAATTACTCAATTATAAAAGTGGAAGAAAGAGAAATTCTAGATATCTCTCATTTTCTTCTTCTCCCTCTATGTAACAAGAAAAGCCAAAGTTATAGCCACCAAACTATAGGGGTTAATTTCACACTCCCTAAGGGCTCTACAAGTAAAAAAGAGATTTAATAATTAATGTTAATTCCTTGAGTTAGGAGGCATGACCCTCAAGCTCCCCTTTCTATGGTAAATTCAAAAGTTTGTATCAAAACAACATGTGGTCTAGGATTTGCATAATTTATTTTATATGATATGACATTGTTATTATAGTAATAGATGTATTTGTTTTATGTTGTGTTATGAATATTGATGAATAGATGATTAAATAAAAATTGAACTAGGATTTTATCTAATGGTAGGTTTGTGTGAGATTGTTCTGGTGGACAGTGACAAGTAATTCATAAGGCACACTTGTGCATATGGTAAGAAGGAAGTCATAATTTTTTTTGCTAGAGATGCATGAGATAAACCTATATGTTAAAACCCAAAATTTAGATATATTAATTATTGTAAGTATAATACATATGAAGCCAACTTTGTGAAATCCTTTACATGCCAATCAATTATACACTTCTTAAAATAATTGATTCTTGATTGAGATAAATATTATATATAATATTCTTCTAAGATTTTCATAATTAGTATGTGAGTTATGTCATCACCGAGAAGGATGGTGATATCACCATCCTTAGAAAATATGCTAGTTTGTTGTGACTCACAAGGTGGTGGCAACTCTTGTGAGTTGCTTTTGCTAATATGATTTTCACTAGTAAAACTTGAGAGAATCATATATTACTTGTGTGAGTATGATATTAATAAAGCCAAAAATATAAATACTTATAAATTATATTAATTCTTGATCTTTATGGTACATAAGGCTAGAGAATAAGAGTATACATTTAAAGTAACTGTCAGTGATAGTTAATAAAGTTTCTTAAAAGCTATTAGATTATGAATGAATCTTGAGTATAGATAATTTTAAACTCTGTGGTGATATTCCAAGGGGACATCTATAAGGGGACTATCATTAGGATGAGTTCAATTGTGATAATCACCTTATATTCTATTAGGTTAGGGAGACATTTCACAACAACAAAAAAAAAAAGCCCATGTGGCTTGGGAAATTTATTCCTAGCTATATGAGCTTATTCCGTCACTAAAATAGAATACCTATGGATTTACGATGGAAATTATCCCAAGCTAAAGTGCTTGTTACAAACTATTAATGAGAAAACAAAATTCCCTAGCAAATTTTTGAATGATGGAGATTTCCTAGCTAATTATATTTTTTTCCCTTGCTAAATTTGATCGTAATTAAGAGTTGTAGAAAATTTCCTAGCTAAATTAGCGAGGGAAAAATCCCTAGCTATTTTCATTCCAAAACTATTTTCACAATTTAATTTTTTTACAAAAAATTTGATTACATATTTTAAAATTTTCATATTAAATAGAATAAAAACATATACTACAAACCATAATTTATAATTAACAAAAAGTAAAAGCAATTAATAAATTATTCTGATACAATATGTTACATAGTTAAAACAAAAACATAATATAAGTATATATGTTTCTGTCTTTCGGCAACTTCCTTGTTCCTGTCATGAATTAGACATGTCATCTCTTCTTCTTCATCAATTTATCTAACGACATTGCATAAAGTATAATCAATCAATGAAATTGACATTGCTTTCTCTCCCCCAGTTCTTCTGGTCACCATCTTTCTACTGCGGCAAAATTGTCCTAGTCGTGCTGCATCGTATCTAGTGAAATGCTAGTTTCTATGTTTCTGCAATTAGGGAAAGAATGACCTCGTTGATGAAGTCGATGTAGTGCAGAGCTCATTTTTGAAATGGGTGCCACCATTAAGGAAAGTGAGATATTCGCCTGTAACTTTAATCCAATTCAGATATCCCTCCACTTCTGCAAGTTTAATATGAGGAACATTGCGGTACCATATCTATACGAAAATTAAACCAGTTAATCAAATCAAAATAAATAAATAAATAAGGTTATGCTTTGATAAATATATGGTAGCATAGCCTACAGATTATTACTCATGTTTTTGTACTACTATTTTCTCCATCAAACCATTTTTTTCCAGATTTAGATGGACATGAGTGAGCGAAAAGGAAAAAAACTCAATTAACATAGCATGTTTGAGTAAATTACTAAAATTAACTTATTAACTTTTTATCTATGGATGTTTAATCATTAATGTTATGTTCATTGAATTGTATTATATTCGTATATGATGTACATGTATATAGAAGACTTAACTAGAAGAAAATTCCTAGTATAATGAAGCTTCAATTCTTTTATACTATATCTATTATTACTCAATTCACCATATTTTTTATAGTGCAATTATTTTCAAAAAATTATAAAGGGACTTATTTGGAACAATTAGCATTAAAAATCAATCTCATTATTTTCCAACTCCATCGGATACTACATAAGCTTATGTATGGGAGTAATACCCATTCCAAATTGAGCACAATGAAGAATAATAATCTTCTTACATCACTCGCAAAAAAAAATAGAAAAAAAGTCAATTTATTAAAAGTAACCTATACATGTGCTGTGGCCGTGGAGGATTCTCTTGCAACTCCAGCGAATAAATTCAGCTTAACTATATTGATGACCACATAAACTTTAACAGAAACTTAGAGTTTCCTAGCCATAACATCAGATTCATTGCCAACGAGATCATCAGAAATCACAGATTTCTAAAACATCAGATGTCATAAATTCATAGTGCAAGGGAGGAATGACATTAGGCACCTATGAAATGTTAGAAACTGCACATTTAGTAATGATCTGGCATTCATTGCTTGATAGAGCTGCCTTTAACTTGCATATCTAAAAACACAGTATCAAATGCGGCATCCTTTGAGAAATTCATTCAATAATTGAAAAAAAAACAAGAAGACAATAAAATGAAGCATGTAAATAAGCATCCAAAGCTTAAGGAAAAGCACCATTCTTTCTACACCAATTAAAGAAAAACTCATTTTTGTTAATTTTTTGTAACAATATCAGTGACACAATTGGTTTCTTTTCAATTATGAACCATCAATTAAAACAAACAATTAAAACAAAATTGAATATTACCAATCCATTTATCCAATGGTTACCTATATTTAGTTCCATTCCAAAAAACATCAATATATTGGATTATTAAGAAAAGAAGGTCTTCAAATAAAAGTTACTCATCAAAATGATAATCAGTAAAATGAGCCGTAAATAAAGCTCCAGTTGATGACTCTAAATATTTGATTATCAATAGAGATTCATATCCGACATGTATTCCCAATTTTCTTTGGGGACCCTCTATCTTAGTGCATTGTGGTGGAGTAATCAGAACATATACCACACACCAAAAAATTCTTAGATGAGAAATATTTGGCTCTCGACCAAAAATTAATTGTAAAGAAGAAAACTCATGATAATTTATTGGTCTAATATGAATCATTGCTACTGTATGCAAAATAGCATGTACCACAAGTAGAAGTTGGGAGCTTTGTCCTCATTAATAATGACCTTGTAATCAATTGAAGGCGTTTAATAAATGACTCTGCAAAACTATTTTATGTATGATGGTCAACAGGTATTCCAATAGACATATAATAATCATTAAAAACTTGGGAAATAAATTCTTCAGTATTATCAAGATAAATTGACTTAATCAGATAATCTTGAAAATGAGCTCATAACCAAATTATTTGAGCAAGCAATCTAGCAAATACATGGTTATGTGTTGATACCAAACTTACATGTGACTATCTCGTTGATACATCAATCAAAATCATAAAATATTAAAATGGCCCACATAGTGGATGAATAGGTCCACATATATCACCTTGTATACTTTGCAAAAATGCAAGAGGTTCTGTCCTTATTTTTGTTGGTGATAGACTTATAATTAATTTCCCTCGAGAATGAGCAGCACGTGAAAATTAATTGGGCAGAAATTTTTTTTGATTTTTCAGTGAATGCCTACTTGAATTTTAAATGATTCTTCGCATCATTATATACCTAGGATGTCCCAATTGATCATGCCAAACAATAAAATTATTTTCAGCAGTAACCTTCTAGTTTATTCTAAGGCATTTGTCTTAATTGTGCATATCTTTGTGTAGTACAAATTAGAGAAAATATTGGATAATTTTTCCAATATATTTTTCTTACCCGAGACAATGTTAGTAATCTATAAATACTTAGTGTTGTCTTATCTGTAGTTTTAATATGATATCAATTTCGTCGAATGTCTTTAAAACTCAATAAATTTTTTTGCCACTTTGTAGACTATAATGCATCATTAATATGAATTCTTGTTCATCCAGATAATAATATATTAGCTCTTCCAGAGCCCACAATCAATTTTATACTACCCACTATTGTATTCACATTTGATCCATGCATTATTAAAAAGAAAAAGATTTTTTATCCCTAAGTATAGTATGTGTGGATGTACTATCTACGAGACACATATCATTGTCACCGATTGAGGATCCCACTAGATGAGTTTCCATATTTTTTAATATATCTCTTGATGCACTATTTGGCACATGGGGGAGCCCATTTATAACAATATTAATTATTTTAATAAAAATGGAATATTAAAAGCTAATAGTAAAAATTTTACTTAATTGTTTAATTTTTATAAATTTTAGTAGGGACAAAAAATAAAACTTTAATTCTGATCAACTTAGGGTCAGTTTGGCAGTACTTTTAAAAAGTGCTTATACGGCTAAAAACAATTTTTAAGTGTTTTTAGGACAAAAATTTTCATTAGTAATATTTTAAAATAATTCTTTTGAAACCATAAAAGAACACTTGAAGTGTTCTTTTAATAACCACATTGAGTTATTTTTTTTAAATCATCAAATTTTTTTGATGTAATTAAAAAATCTATGTATTAATCTTTAATATTAATTTATTTTCTTTTATATTATATGAAAAATTTGTATTTTTTTTATAATTCCAAAATATCAAATCTTTTAGTAATTATTTTTTTAAAAGATTCCTATAATCATAAAAATATATATTTTTTTACTTTAAATAATATAAATATTTACTTGTTTATTCGTTAATTCAGATATTTTTGTAAATATTATTTATTTAATCATACAATTAATTATTTTAGCTTTTTATTAGTATAAAATTTTATGTATGTTCATTTATTTATTAAAATATCTTTAAAAATGATTCTAATTATATAAGTAATTATTTAATGATTTTTAATACAAATATTTAAATATCATAATTAAATATTTCAGAAAAATATTTTGTATAATTTTTTAAAAATTTTATAATCATAAAATAGTTATTTTAGTCTTTATTAATATAAATTTATATTCGTATTTATATAATTTTGAAATTATTTATTTATAATATCTAGTTATTATAATTATATGAGGAGGAGGTATCTTTCAAGGATCCCTCATATAGACCATTAACAAATCTTTAATATACAAAATTACATAAAATATTAAAACAAATAATATATAAAAAAATTAAATCAGTATAGATTAGCGACGGAAATTATCTCCAGCCCAAATAGCTAGGGAAAAATTCATATCTAAATGCATATATTTCATGAAAATTATCATTTAAGGAATAATCACTTGTAATTAAATATATAATCATAAAAATTTTTTTCAGAATATTATTTAGCGATGGATTTTGTCTCCAACTAGTTAGCTAGGGAAAATATCTCTAAAGTCATTGCTAGAATTTCTGCCATTCTTTGCATGAAAATTTATGATAATATTAACTAATGATATTTTTCAATCGAAAATTTCTATCTCTATTCCATCACAAAATTGTAATTAAATGTAAATCAAAAATCTTTTGCTATTTCCTAGCTAATCCCTCACTAATTAGCTAATGTTTATTTCTCTAGCTAAATTTCCATAGCTAAACAGATATTTTCGTAGTCAACCTTTATTCTATATCAAAACATAATATACTTCGAGCTAGTTTGAATTAACATCGGATAAATTAAATATATAAGCTCATAGATCTAAGATTATTCCTATAATCTAAATATATATCTTACTAGAATTAATCTGTTTCACTATTGAATAACTGAAATACCGATATAATTCATAAAAGATTGATATTTAGATGAAAGTCATCTTTACTACTTGTATGATTCATACACTTACATATTTATGTTGATGAGATACTCTCACTAATAAACTTTTGGGATGTTGCTTAACCCACAAAATTAGGTAGTATAACATTGCAACAAGGAAAGATTTGAAATTAACTCCCCCAACTATAGGGTTGAGCTCATGCCCCACGCCCCTTGCTTACTCATGGATTCTCTAAGGGAGTACAAAAATACCCTTAGTTTATTAGTATTCTTATTATTGTGCTTTGTTTTTTTTTCTTGTGGAGTTAAGATTTTTTTTTTAGTTTTTCCTCTCTCTTCTTTTATGCTGCATAATTCTTGCATTTGTCCAAGTAAAAAATTATGGCTTTAAAAAGATGTTATGACTTTGGCCCTGGTCTCTTGAACTCGAGGTCGTGACCATGGCTAGAGAATAGTTTCTAATCTTTCTTTAATACAAAGTCATGTTATTGGAAAGTATCCATAACTTGTGCATTTTATATTTATAACACAAAATTATATTGCTAGAATGATAATGTTTTAGTTTTGGTCTTTCTTTTACATCAAATGCCCATGACCCTGGGAATGACTATGATTTTATATTTAATCTTTCTTCTATATCAAATAGTTATGGCTATGGGAGTGACCATGACTTTGGCTTTGATATTTTTTGTGTCAAATGGATGTGATGCCGTGAATAATCATGACTTTGACAATTTACCTTAACATTCAAGTTGTTGTCTTGCCTTCTCAAGAGGGAAAGGGTCACAACCTTGAGAAGTAGTCATGCTCAAGTAATACCCTAATAATATTATGTATCCAAAATTTATAGTGCAAAATAATTATCAAGACTTTGGTTTAAGTAGTATTGACTCTATAAACATTTTGTAACCCAAAGTCATGACTTTGAGAAAAAACTATAACTCTGACTTGAGAATACAAAGCTTTGACAAAGATAAAATCATGATATTAAGAAGTGGTCATTACTATTAGCTTCAGTGAGTTACTTGGTCACTATGATGTAAAATTAATTTCATAATCATTTATTTGTTATGATATAAATATGACTATAATTCCAAGATAATATCCTAGCCAAAAAGAAAGTATTTTACAATTGAAAGATTTTGCTAATGAGATAATAGAGTCAATACATATAAAGATTACTATAACTAAATATGTAAAGTTTTAATTAATAATAGATACTAAAACTACTTAATGAATTACACATTACCAAGTTACTAATTACATCTGAAATCATATCAATTTTATGACTATTCTTTAAGATTTTCCAAAACTAAATCATATCAACTAGGCTAGGCATCATGAACATAACATGAGGCACAACATGATTCAATCATGCCTAGTACAACATGATTCAATCATGCCTAGCACAACATGACCTTGTTCAGAGCCTTGGTTAGACAAGTCTCATGCCAGCCTACAATATGGCTTAATCCATACTAGGCCGAGTTCTTGGCATGAGAGACAGGGCATGGCACAAACTAACACAATGGTTTGTGTGACACAATTTTGGTTTGACTAGCCAAATAGGCTTGCTTGGACCAGACCCAAGCTAGCGTGGACTTAACCCAAGCTTGCTTGAAATAATAAAAGCTAGCTTGGCCTAACCCAAGCTAGCCTAGAACAAATCAAATTAGCCTGGATTGGAATAAGCTTAGCCTAGATTAAACCTAAGCTATCCTAGAATGAACTAGGCTAGCCTGGAATGAACTAGCCTAGTATGACCTGTCATGATTAAAAAAAAAGACATGCCAAATATGTCATGTTGGACTACCCATTTTTAAAGTTGTGTTGCCAAGACATGACCCATGCTAAAACCATGTTGTGCCGAGAACAATACGACGGGCCTAATCTGCCTAAAAAATGGGTCATTCTAACATAACAAGGCCCATTTGATATATCTACCATCCCCATGCTTATATATCATCTAATATCACCACAAATATACAAGAATATTTGGTCTTTTATATATTGAACAAATTCATATACTAAAAGTATTACTCATATTTGAATAACAACTTCTTGCTAGATAAACAAATATCAAATATCATCTCAAACAAACTCATTACAATTGATTAATATCACAATATAAAAATCAATAAAAAGTATAATTAATGAACCAAGGGTAGTCAGCATTATGATTTGCCTTTAAGATCAAACTAATGAAAAGGGAAATCTACTTTGTAATAATTGAATAGTGAAATATAAGTGGATGGTTTCTTTGAATCTTCCTTCTTTGTAGCAACCTAATCCAATTTCTTCACCAAGATATCATACAATGCATCTTGTCTTCATCCAATGGAGTTCAATGTATCCTCAAAGAATCTCTTTGTAAAATACAAGTCATTTTGATTTTCATTAAATTTTAACAATATTTCTATCTATCAATTCTCTTGATATCGCATGTCATTTCTATTTGTTTCATTTATTTTCGATACCATTTACTTCCTATCAATTGTAATGGCCTCATATAGTCTCCAACATAATTCAATGCTGCCCATAAATTCAATACCAACTCTTTTCATCTCCTCTTCCAAAAAGTTTATAGATCTTGTATTTAAACTTTTCTTGGGTCATAATAAATACTCTCTTTTTATTTGAGATGCATTTCACACATTACTTCTTATTTTATAGTTTCCTCCACTACTGTTGTATGAAGGGATTTGATCTCATATTCTTGTCTTCCTTGCTTTTTTCAGCATAATGCTATATATTTTCCAAAATGCAAATAAATCATCAAACACACCTCATTATGTAGCTACAGAATGCTCAATGTAGTCATCCTCTTCTTTTCATCTTCTACCCCATTTTCCTTATTTTGTATATCAGCTTTTTTGAAGGATAGTCATTCTTCTCTGATCTTCCCAATCAATTTCTTATTCTTCTATCTCCTTCAATTCCCCTTTTTTTGCCTGATAATATTAGGGGTGATACTATTGGATATATTGCATCAATTTGTTCATCCATGAGAACTCCCTTAGCTAGACATAATAAATCAATCAGAGAAGGATAAGTTATTTGACTAGAAAATTTATTCTCATGGAAATTAAGAATTGACCTCTCAATTATCTTCTCATTGTCAAAACTACAGCCAACTAGGATGATATGCAACAAGATCACTCTTTCTAGTATAATCATTAAGACATAGAGTATCGGTAATAAAAATGACATATGAAATATAATCAAACTTTACTCACTTCTATGAGTTCTTCTCGCATCAAATATCTATATGCACTCTTCAAAGTTATCCTTTATTTACCATTTTTTATCTATCAATAAACTAGTAATTGCTAGAAAATCAAGTTGCTTGTGGAGAGATTTAGAGCTATGCTTTCTTTGGCTTTTTAGAATCCAAGCAACTCATTTATTATCTCTCTATCAAAGTGCACCCATATACCTTTAAGATAACATATTTTATCTCGCATATCCTCCAAATTAGCATATAATTCTTTTACAATAGAAGCATTGTCACGTTCTCTATTTATATAAAATTACAACTAATTCATCTTGTCTATAATATCCCCAAAAGGAGGATTGAATTCTATGAATTCTTTTTCTCCAATAAAACTTTTCATTGTAAGAGTCTAGTCCAACTATTGCTTCCTCAACTCTATAACAGAAATTGTCATGGGGCCTACAGTTTCAGGTAGTATTTCCATGGTGTCGAGCTTTTGTCACTTCTCTTTTTCCTTGTGCCTCATTTCCCTAATAGTTTTTTTTTTTGAGGATCTTTACCCTTCCAATATCAAATCAATGAGATAAGTGGATTTAGAGTTGATTCA
The DNA here is from genome assembly GCA_029783825.1 of Sapria himalayana. Taxonomy (NCBI): domain Eukaryota; kingdom Viridiplantae; phylum Streptophyta; class Magnoliopsida; order Malpighiales; family Rafflesiaceae; genus Sapria; species Sapria himalayana. The sequence goes on along the minus strand of JAREIK010002450.1, from coordinate 985,665 downwards.
TTGTGGCATCGAGAAAGAAATATGAACCTATTGAAGGATTTCTAGAGTAAAGTATTTATAGTCATGACTTGATTAATGAAAGTCATATCTTTGTGTTCTCACTTTTCTTTCTTCAATTGAAAAATTATAGTGTTGTACCAAGCTATTACATCATAGTCATGAAATTTGGTCATGACCACAACTTTGACATTTGGTTTCTAACATTGCTTTTGTTTTTGTGATGCCAAAGTTATGGTACTGGGTATGTCCATAGCTTTGGCATTAAACTTTCGATGGAAATTTTCTTTATGTAACACTAAGACATAGAACTGAAAAAACTACCATAACTTTGAGCTTAAAGAGTTAGAATCACAATTGATCTGAATCTATGATTTCTTTTGTGTGGAGTTTTAGCATAGCTATATAAATGTGATGCTTATTTTACAATGGAAATAACTTCATAATGCAAGAAAATAATTCTTGGGTTTCCTCCTAAGTAGTATTATATTTAATATCCATAACTAAACTATCAATCACTTATTTCCTCCAATATAAATCTCTTCTATCCAAGTTAATATCTTTGTATAATATATGATCTATTATTTTCTTATATTTTCAGTATCAGTCATAAATGCTAGATACATAATCATCATAATGACACCATCTATAAAGATATGTTGGATAAATCACCTCTCTTTTTTTCCTTGCCATGATATTGTGAAATGTCACGACCATTTCAGCTATTTATTCTTTATTTATCTCCTCATCTTTCATCATATCAGCCACTAAAATTTTATTATTTGTACAATCTTCTTGCATAATCAAGTATGTATCTTCAATTACTTCTTTATGGTTCTTAAACTTAACTATACCCATTTTAGCCACTGAAACTTCTACTACAATACTTTTATCATACTTTTTGATTTTTTTAACTTCTTCTGCATCAGCCTCTAATACTTTTGATACAACACTTTCTTCAAAGATACCCAAGTTAGTATCTTCAATGCTCTTCTCCAACCATCTCAACCACTCTTCTTCCACTTTATTTTCTCTTCTTAAATATTTTATCATCTGGGTAAATATATCATCACATGAAGCTTTGGGGATTGAATAAGGATTATTGAATGTGCTCCCTTCATGGCTTTAGATCTCAAATATTTGTAACTTCCTACTGGCTCATAATAGAGCTGATTCAAGTTACCCCGAGGTGTAAAATATAAATTACTATTCTACGAATAATAGGGCTCTTTTTATTGTTAGTTTGAGTTATTCTCACTCATTCTCATCACATTTGTCCTCTAATGATTGTTATCTACATTATTTTCTCTTGTAATACCTTAAGAAATATATTGATGTTCTCCACAAATGAATGGTGATATATACATCATTTATTAATATATCATCTTTTTGGGTCCTTAGGTGTTAGCCTAGTCTAAGAATTTCTATTTGTTTATTAGTAGGCTAAAAAAGAAGAAAAAAATGAATTAAGTACAAAGCATAACATTTCCATGATTTAAACAAGCTAACGTGACAAGCTATTAGATCCTATAAAATTATAAAAATAGCATTATCTAAACTACTAAAAAAGAACTATCATTTATAAAAGATAATTATATCAACTTACATTCTAACCAAGCTAAATAATCCTTATCATTGGCACCAAAAAGTTATTGACTTTTTTATGCTATCTAATTTTATTAATTAGTGAGGATATATCATCAATAAAGATTTATAAGTATACGACTCATATAAGTAGTAAATAGGAATTTTGTCTAGATATCAATCTCACATGATTTGTATTATCAATTTGATCAACCAATAGTGAGATAATACAATTCTAGTTTAGGAGATATTTTATGTTTTTGAAATGATTTTTAGATCCTAGGGGTTGTCTACATGATTTGTATGATCCATGTTCAAATAATTCAATTTATTTTGGGTTTGGAAATAAGAAAAATGTGGGATTATTATTAGAATGCCCCTTTGCCTTAATGGCATACAAAGTGGTTATGTCCATTAGTACATCCTAATAAGTTTCTCCTCATTGCTATTCTTTCAGTACATTACCAAAAAGATAACAAATCATATTTGCTGGAGAGTCGTTCACAAGGACTATTGATGAGTTGATTAGTATTTACACTTTCAGCTTTGTAAGCATCATACTCACACAATTAACATATGATTCCCTCAAATCTCATTAGTGGGAATCATATGAGTGAAAGAAACTCAAAGAAATGTCAACACCTTGTGAATCAAAACTACTTGTGTATGTTCTGTGGATTACCTATCACTGACTTGCACACTAATGATTTGACCTTCATCTTAATGATGAAACTTTTAGAAGAATATTCTATAAAATATTCATATCAATTGAGGATCAATTCCTCTAACATATTATAATGAGTGCCAAGTAAAATCATTTGTGCTTTTGGCTTCATAAGTGTAATACTCATAATGATTAACAAATCTCAATTTTGGGTATTAACATATATGTTTGTCTCATGCATAATAGGCAGAAAAGGTATTACTTTTTTCTTATCATATGTTTGAGTAAGTCTCACCCTCCACTATGATAACATAAAGAAACTCAATAATAGTTAAATATCTAATTCAAATTATATTAAATCACTATTGTATCATTTTTTATTTCACAATATAAATCAAATATATCAATTACTAATAAAACCATTCATACATCATATAAATCATAGTTATATGAATTCTAGATCATAATTTAGTTTAACATTAGGAAGATATTCAAATGGGGTACAAGAGAAGTCGTGTGAATCTTAGGGTTTTAAAATCAACCCTCATAATAATCAAAGACAACCCCTAATCACATACTATTCTAGTTGATTTTTTGAATCCACCATAAAGAGGAGGGATTTGAGAGTCATACCCCCAAAATTTGAGTTTAACTTATGTTTTACATCATTTGCTTACTTTTGGATCTCTTAAGGAATGCAAAATTCTCTTAGGATTATTACTATATTTTACTTTTTGACTTATGGTGTGATGAAGAAGATTTTTTTTTGTGAATTGAGAGTCACATCTCTAAACTCTATGATTAAGCTTTTGTCTTATATCTCTTGCTTGTTCGTAGATTTCCTAAGGAGTACAAAAATTCCTCTTAGAGTTGTTCTTTTCTTGTTGTGTTGTGGAGTAAAGAAAAAAATTTTGTTTTATCTATTCTCACTCTTCTTTTATACTCCATAAATTTGATATTTATCCAATTAGAAAGTTCTAACTTTGGAAAGATGTTATGACTTTAGCCTTAGTATTTTGAACTCAAAGTTGTGACTTTGGAAAGTGTTCGCAACTTGGGAATATCTCCTAATCTTTCTATAATATAAAGCTATGATATTGGGAAGTATCTATGACTTGTATGTTTTGTCTCTATCATAAAAGTTGTGATATTAAATAATGATTATAATTTTGACTTTAGTCTTTCTTTTGTAACAAATAATCATTACTTTGGGTATGATCATGGCTTTGGCCCTCATCTTTCTTGTGTATCAAATGGTTGTAGCATGAGAAATGGTTGTGGTGATAAGAATGACTAGGGCTTTTGCAATTACCATATACATCAAAGTCATAGCATTGCCTTCTCTTGAGAGCAAGAGTTGATGCCTTGGGAATACATGTGTCAAATGGGTTGGGTGGCCTGAGCCGGCCCAAAACCCAGCACGGCATGCTACAGTGCCATGCTCGGGCCCGTGCTAGGTGAACCCTTGACACAAATCATGTCGTGTCGTGTTGAGGGGTTTCGGCCCATGTGGCTTGCCAGGCATGACACAAGTGCTTGGCACGTGGGCACGGCACATGGGATGTTGTACCGAGTGATGCTCGATGGGGGGATGATGCGGTGACACCTGATGGGTGACGGTGGCATGTTGTCTAAAACCCAAATTTTTAAAATAGACTCGACCCGACCCGAACTACTTTGACCTAACCGGCATGAACCATTATGAATTCTAGGCCATGCCGGGCCAGCCCTCCAAAAAACTGTGTCGTGCTAGGCTCAACACAGTGCTGTAGCATGCCGTGTCTAGCACGATACGCTAGCCGGGGTGGGCCCAAAAAAAAAGGGCCGGGCCAACCTGGCCCGACACCTCTACTTGGGAAGTAGTTGTACTCAAGTAATATCTACTATAAAATTATATATCCAAAAATCATAATGTTGAATAATTATCATAGTTTTGGTCTAATTTTTTTTAGCTTTGAAACTTTCTATACCTCAAAAATTATAGTTTTAATAAAAGATTACAACTATGACTTGAAAATACAAAGACTTGGTAAAGATAAATCTATGACTAAAAAGTGGTGCTGATTTTTAGTACCAATGAGATACTTGATTACTATGATATAAAATTAATATCATAGTCATTTAATAATTATGAGATAAATATGATTGTGACTTTAAGATTATATCATAATCAAAAAAAATATGATACATAGTTGAAGAATTATACTAATGAGGTGATGAAGTCATGATAAACAGAGATTGTCATGACTAAATAAGTAGAGTTTAGGCTAATAATAGACATGAAAGATGAATTATACATTACCAAGTTGATAATTACCTTTGAAAATATACTAATTTCATTACAATTTATCAAAATCTATCAAAAACCTAAGTCATGAAATTAATCAAATTATAGCTCATTTCTATGCTTGCACATCAACTAATATTACCAAAGATACACAAAAATATTTGGTATTCTATATGTTTATATACATGTAATCATATATAGTTATATAACAATATATATATGTGTGTATGTGTGTGTGTGAGATTATTTGTTAAATATAAACTTGATCTTTTGAAGACCTAATCTTTAGGGTGGTAATTCTCTTGAAGACCTAGTCTTTAGAAATTTGAATTAATTCAAGTACTTTACTTGTAAAGTTGAGTAGATATGGTTATGTGTAAGCTATAGAAGCAAATATTTGAATCTTTTGGCATTCTTCTCCACTCTTTCATAATCTTTTGCTATCTCTCTTTGATCCATAAAGGTTTCATGTGATATCATAGGGATGAAGGTTCATGAAAAGGGGTTAAATTTCAAACATAGTTTTCACAAATCCAAGTAGGGATTTTTTACAATTTGATATTTCAAATGATTTTATTTATTTATTTTTGGTCATTATGGCTTTTGAAAGTGATGATTCACTTTAATTTGTTGATGTTACATTGAATGGAAAGAATTATTTGTATAAGAGTTATGTGATGATAAATTTTCTCAAAGGAAAAAAATTATGGGGATATGTTATAACTAACACTTACGAAAAATCTACAAGTGATGATCAAGATTATCTGATTGAGATGACACATAGGAACTAAACAAAACAAAAATTATTATTTGGATTAATAATTCTATCGAATATTCAATAGGTTCACAACTAGAAAAGTATGAGATGATAAAAGAGGTATGAGTCTATGAGATCATTGTTTAACACTCTATGTACTGATTTTTTTTTTTGGTTATTTAGCATTGATTTTGTGATGTATCTTTATTAATTTAGACTTTAAATAAATAGATTTTTATAAATTATGGGTTTGATAGAATTGTATGAATAATAATGAAATTGGATGTATTTTATGTGAAATTGGTGAACTTGGTGGAGTGGTAACTTGGATGGCAGGAAAGTAATGGTAAGTCATAATATTTATTATGTCACGACTTAGTTATCCTATTCATAGCCTACTAAGAAGTTGTAATAATCTTTCTTGGTTGTGACTCTAAAATATAAATCATGATAATCTTTATACATCATAACTCTATCAATGAATTTTCACAATTTTTTTATTATGCGGCATTATCTTCATGGCCACAATATTTTATTGGAATCATAGTCATACTATTTCTAAAAATACATAACGACCATGACTTTATTTTTGATCATGGAAACCAAGTACTTCACTGATACAAGAAATTAAAGTATTTTCCAACACCACAATGTAATCAATATAGAGCTAAGAATCACATAACACCAAGTGATTATTAGTTATGGTAATCTTTTCTATCATGAGTTTGCATTCCCCGAGAGTAAATATCTCGGTCACATTCATTCTTACTAGTGTGACTTTGTGTTCTAAAGAGTATTTATCTAAGTCACTACATTCTTACTACCATAACTTTCTGATCAAAATAAGAAAAATCTCAATCATGGTATTCGTATCACTATTACGTATTCTAGAAGAGAGTTACTTATGTCATAACATTTCTTTTTTGCTATGACTTTTGTAACTCCAAAAAAAAATTCAAAGAGATGATAAAGTTGTGACCTCAACCTAGTGCTTCCACTTCCATCTTAAAGTTTTATATAGAATTCTGAAGTATAAAAGAAACACTTAGAGTTTTTCACAAAAGAGAAAGAAGAAATCAAATTTTGAGCTCAAGAGTATGCAAAACCTTAGACATTGTTACTTCCAACTCCTAATTAGAGGCATATCCAAGGTGAACGTAAGAAATAATTAGTTCTGATTAGGTTTTGAGACTTAGATCCTCACAAAGGATGTCATTGAAGACTTTCAATTTTATGAGAAATCACTTTGAATATCTCATATGATTTTTTTTTTCAAATATTGGGCCAAATTGGGATTTAGAATAAATTTATTGTACTTGTGTTATGATGATGTGATTGTGTAATATTTATATTTATGGTAATATTGTGGTTTGGATAATAATGAATATTGATACCATGTAGAATCAATATTTAGGATTTATACTATATTATATGTTTATGCATATTGGTCATGATGGATAATAATAAGTAAGTCATGAAACATAATAATGAGGTATGATAAGAAGGAAATGAAAGTTCTAATCTTAATGTATGAGATTAACTTATATGTAAAAATCCAAAATAGAGATAAGTTTAATTTTTGTAAGTATAGTAGTTACAAATTAAAAAGCACAAATATATTTATGACCAATTCATTATGCATATTCTAGAAGAGCATACCTTCAAGCACTATGTGAGTTATTTAAAATATCTAACCTAGAGGTTTTACCATAGTTTGAGAGTTATGTGTTGGCCATGACAAATGGTGATAAGTAAGACAGAACACACATAAGTCGAGATATTTTGTATGGTAGTAATAGATTTGTGAGTCATTTCCTTTTGTATGATTTCTATATATGACATTCATGGGAAGTCATATGTTAATTAATGCGAGTATAATTCTTATGAAGATAAAAGCATACTATTTTTATTACCATATTATTTCACGTCTTTATGATATTAAAGTTAGAGAATAGAAATGGATACTTAAAATAGTCATCAATGAGAGTTGACATACTACCTAAAAGGAATAAACATGTAGGTGACCTGCAAATAGAGTAAGTATGGTTTTATTAGTTAAATACCTAAGACACAACTATGAGAAGACTATCCTTAGTTGTAATAGTTTAAGTATGATAATTATTTTGTATGCCAAGGGGGTACTGGGGTATTCCCTTACTAATCTGCTATTCATCCGATAATCGAGCATAATATTACCAAATACTAAAAAAATTTCACCATACATGAGAAAGTGAGCTAATTCTACTATCTAAGTATCATTCTAAAACCTAAGTTTATCTACTCAAATTTAGCATCAGTTGGTTCACTATTGGTCAATTAAATTACTTACACAATCTCTATGTGATTGCCATTTGAACTTATATTCATATTTACTATGTATATGACTTGTATACTTGTGAAACTCCATTCAATGAAAATAGTTGCCTAATGAGATTTTGGAACCATATCACAAATGATATGTTTTGGCATTATAATAAAATTAAACAATTATTTGTGGATGATATACACTCAACCAAGTTTTGCAAAACAATATCAATTGGTGATCGACATACTTGTTCTTCATGAAAGAAATATGAGTGTTCAACAGTTTTAATCTTCTATGATAAATCTTTGAGATTTATTAGATCTTATAGAATCAGATGAATTAAGGAAATATAATGCTTATATTTCTCATAGAGATGAGAAACAATTAGTGCAGTTCTTTATGGTTCTTCATGGTAACTTTGAATGACTTAGAGGTTAAATTTTGCACCATTCTCTACTTCTATCTAATGATTAAGTTATCAATGAGTTATTGGCTAAAGAAATATGTATCAAGTCCCATTCTAAAAAAAAAAATTCTAAAGCTCTAAATATGCGTGTTGGCAATACCTTCTAAACCACCCTTTAATAATAAATATATGACTTATACAAAAGTCAATGCGTATAGTTTTTGTAAGCAGAAAAGTTATTGAAAGACTTGATGTACTAAATTGAGAAACCAAAATTAGTTATAATCAACAACCTCAAACTTATAAATTTGGTAGCCATACATATTATGCTAATAGACCACCTCAGGGACCACCACCATTTAATATTATAGTAGTTACTACATCATGTTCTTCCATCGATCCTAGTATTCTAGTTGAGAAATTTTTAGAAGTTTCTTTCCAAACATCTACAATCTATGATTGTCTCTCCTTTCATATGTCAATCACGTCACAATCTTTTAGATGTGTCATGGATCTTAGATTCTTGTTTTTCTCATCATCTCTCTATATTCTTCTTATTTTGCCTTTATGTCTCTTTTATCTTTTACTTCTATTATGACTATTGATGGCATTCCTATTCCATCAGCAAGTGCTGGCTATGTTATTACTCCAAATATGTTCATTTCTAAAGTTTATCACATTCCAAAACTTAAATTGAATCTTGATTCAGTTGGTAAGGTATATGATTCTGGTACTTTAGTCACATTTTTTCTTCTTCTTTTTATGCTTAAGATCTTAAGTATCAGAATTTGATTAGGATATTTCATAGGAAGGAAGGATTATATGTTTTAGATGAGTTACAAGTACATGCTACTACTAATATTGCCAGTATTGATTTGTCATCTTTTCCTTTGAGACTTTATTCTCCTAGTTTTTATTTATGACATTCTCATCTTGATCAAGTTTCATCATCTCATTTAAATTTTTTAGCATCCTCAAGGACTTAAAGAAAGTTAGTCTTGTGATATTTCTAATTTTAGTGGATATAAATTGGAAAAATTTTCAGTTTTACCTATTAATAGAAGTTTTTCTATTTCTTCTTTATTTGAATTAATTCATTCTGGATGTTTGAAGGCATTCTCCTATTCACACAAAACAAGGGTCTCAATATTATGTCTCCTTTATTGATGATCATACGTTCTATTATTAGGTTTATTTGATGAAACATAATTTTTAATTCTTTGAAATATACAAAGATTTTTATGTTCATGTAAAAACTCAACACTACTATTATCGAATGTTTCAGGTGTAATATGAGTGAAAAATATATTTCTAATAAATTTCTTGAGTTTCTTTCCTTATTTGGAATAATTAATCAAACTTTGTGTACATAAACTCCTATGAAAATGGTGTTGTGGAAAGAAAACATAGGTGATATCTGATCCTTATTTTCGTTTCTCCTGTTGAATGTAGTTTCCTACTTACTAGTGGCAATCGGGGTCTCTTCCCGAGGGAAATCACAATATATTATTGAAACTATTTGATCTCTTTTATTGTCTGCTACTATTTCTAGTGACCTTCGAGCTGAATTTTACCACTATCACTTTAATTAATACAATTCCTTTCACTCATGTTTTAGGTATTACTGCTTTTGAAAAAATATGTGAGTACACCTAATGTTAATTCTTTCTATATAGTTTTTGGTTGTATCTGTTTCATTCTTCATCCTCATGTAGAACATAGCATGTTGTCTCCTTAATATACTATTTTTTTTTGTCTTTCTTGGTCATGGGGAAGATTAAAAAGGATTACAGTGTTTTGATCTAGTTGCTCATAAACTTTGTGTCTAGTCATATTTTTTTTCTTGAACATATACTTTTTTTTTCTATTCTATTTGTCACTAATGACATTACTAAATATGGTATTATTTGTATTGATCCTTTTTCAGAGGATTATGATAGCTTGTCTACTCACAGTATTGACTATAATAATATTGCAATTACTAACACTGTGGTCTATAGAACACTTTAAGATTGCCCTACACATTTGATCCCTCAAGCTTCATTTGAGATTATAGATCCACCTCTATGTCAATCTACATGTATTTGTAAATCTGAACTTCCTTAATCTATTTTGACGGCAAGTTATAGCTGAACTTCCTTCTTTGCATAAGACATGTGTTTGGGATTTGGTTCCTCTACCTCCTAGTAAGAGTGTTGTTAGATATCGATGGGTGTATAACATTAAGACGATTCGGATGGATCTATTGAGTGCTTTAAATTAAGGTTGGTTGCAAAAAAATATCCACATCAATATGATATGGATTATGAGAAGAGTTTTTCTCCTACAACAAAAAAGACTAATGTTAATACTCTTATTATAATTGCTTCAGTTCCACAATCGTGTATTTCTCAACTTGATGAACATGAATACTTTCTTAAATGGTGATCTCCAAAAAGAAGTTTATATGTGGCATTTTCCTAGTGTTTTTCATGATCTTGGCTATATTTGTAAGCTGAAAAAAAAATATTATATGGTCTCAACATGTACCTTATACTTGATTTGAGAAATTCTATATTGTGTTCTCGCTTGGATTTGTTGCTTGTAGTCATAACCCTACTCTTTTTGTTAAGTGTACTAATGTAGTTCATATCATCCTTCTTTATATGTTAGTGACATGATTATTACTAGTGATGATTTGATGGTATTCTAGTTTTGAAGATATAGTTCTGAATATATGTAAAGAGGTAACCTACTTACTTGCCTATTGGTTATCATCTTTCTTAGTCAAAATATGTTATAAATATTTTTGAGTGAGCTAAACTTGTTGAAAATAAAAATATTAATATCCATTGAGGTTAATGAAAAATACTCATTTTCTAATTATGTATCTTTGCCAGATCTTTCATTATATCATACTATTATTGAGAAATTGGTATATCTTACTATTACTATTCTTGAAATTGCTTATGATTTTTATTTCATTAGTTAGTTTGTTGATTTTCCCACTATAGTTCATTGAGTTGTTGTTCTTCATATTTTAAGGTATCTTCAAGGTACAGTCTTTCAAAGTCTTGTACTTTTACCCACATCTTCTTTAGAAATGATCATGACAGTGATCCCAAAGATCAAAAGTTAATTACTTGGTTCTATATCTTCTTGGATAATTCTCGTATCTTTTGGAAGATTACGAAACAATCCCTTGTTTCTCTATCTTCAACTAAAGTAGAGCATCATGCTATGACATCTACTACCAAGACATTATATGGTTACATTAGTTACTTGCAGGTATCATAGTTTTTTTCCCCATCTCATTACTATGTATTGTGAGAACAAGAGTGCTATTTAGATTGCTCACAATGAAGTCTTTCATGAACAACCCAAGCATATTAAAATTGATTGGCATCTTACACATCATTATCTCAAGCATGATACTATCACCTTACCTCTTGTTTCTTATTCCTTGTAGTTTGCAAATTTCTTTACCAAGGTGCATTTTATTTTTAATTTTCATTTTCTAGTTGATAAACTCTCAATGCTTATAATCACTACATTGTGAGCTTGAGAAGGATGTTAGACTCTTGATGACCTAGTTTTCAGGGTGATTCTTCTCATGAAGACCTAGTCTTTAAAAATTTGAATTAATTCAAGTACTCCACTTGTAAACTAGAGTATAAATAATTATGGGTAAGTTATAAAAGAAAATATTTGAATTATAAATGGAATAGAAAATTTGTTCCAATTTAATTTATAACAATCTTCTTTTTCTATTTTTACATTATTTTGGCATTCTTCTTCTCTCTTTTATAATCTCTCTTTCATCCAAAAAAGTTTCACGTTGTTTATATATGAATGTACATTTATATATGTTTTTTTGAAAATATTTCTCTATAAAAAGCATATGTTGACATACATGTCTTAAAATTATTTTGTTATTTGATGTGGCATGATTTCGTGCACTAAAAATTACATATTTCTAAGTTTGGCAACTTTTTTGTAAAAATTAAAAATTTGGTGGATTTTGTTTAAAATATTTTTTAAAAGATGAATCCAAAAATACATCTGTCTTGAAAAAAAATCATGATTTTTCTATAAGTCCTATGATCCACTAGGAAAGATTAATAAAGGCATCAGGACTTGTCCATCTAATGAAGCATGATTGTCCCAATTATTATTAAGATCTCCCATGAAGAAATGTGAATTTTTTATCACTTACATGAAATTAGATTATTGGCTAGCATATCAATAATCCTTATATTAAAAAAAATACATATAGTCATGCAAACTAATGTAAGAAATTTAAACAATAAAATGAAAAATAGAATAGTAGCGTGCTCAGATTTTATTTGCATTGCAACTTCTTGGTTTATCTCCATAAAGCTAACAAAAAAAAATCCTGGGATGTGGATTTATGTAGAATGGGAAAAATTAATTCAAGTTATTAAACGATTCAACATTATAAATTTTCTTTTAACAAGGATTAGTTTGAGTTTGTCCATTTTCACCATTCCATGAGATGAGATAAAGAAAGTATGACAATATTTTATAGAAAATCATGTTAGGATTGGGTAAAAAGATTTCCTCCAAAGTTTGAAGAAAATCACATGTTTAAGTTCTTTTTGAATTCGAAACAGAATAAATTCTTCTTCCCAACAAGTTAAAAGAGAAGAAAATCTAGGGTAATGATGCATCTCATGTATGTGTGATAATTGTTCTTGTTCTCTCTCTCGTAGCTCATACATAATCTTTACATTGTCAATCATATCATGAATTTAACCTAAGCATTTACATTTCTATCACATGACAGAAGTCAAAGAAGATCTAACGAACTGATGACAAATTATTGGGGCAATATGATTCTTCTTCACATTTATATTAGACCATTTTCTTTGATTTTGATTCAAAGTGATTATTAGCATTATTGATTCTTGACATTGATATCAGAAGTTACATTTAGGTTGAATACTTACATTTGGTATCAGTGTTGTACCTGACATTTGGTATCAGTGTTGTACCTGACATTTGGTAATAGAGCTCGTTAGTCATACTAATTCCAAACATCTAGAATTATGAACAATCTCTGATTCCAAATCATTTGGATATATATGAGATCTCACTACTTAGAAAATCTCACACTTAGAATTGCAACTCAAATGGGTTGGGTCTGGTTGAGGGCCAACCCAAACCAACTCGAATTGTACTAGGGTTGAAAATTTTCAACCCAAGTATGAACCCAACCTGAAATATCTTCAACCTAAATCCAACCCATTTTAAGTCTGGTTGGGTTGAGTCGAAATGTATCATTTATTAATTTATGAGCATACCCAAAAAAAAAAAGAGTTTGATTTGTATATATATTTATGTATAATGATTTTGGAAATTTATATTTTATATTAAAATTCTCACCTATCAATCTAATATTTAGAGGCAAAAAGTAAATTTTAAAATTGGTAGTAGCACTTTGAAAAAAAAAATGCTCTCATCATTTGTTTTAAATGAAAAAAATAATTTTGATGAGAGCACTTAAATAATAAAAATATTCCTAGCAATGTTTTAAGTTTGTAAATTACACACATCAAGTGCCAACATGCAAAATTTGATATGCCCATAAGCATGGCTACAAGAGAAACTCGTGCTGATTGTGTCAAGTTGAGGGTCAACATGAACTCAACCCAAATTTTGCTCAAGTAGCAAATTTCTAACCCAAATCTAATTTTTTTCAAGTTGGGCTCGATTACTTAGGTTGGCCAGGCATGAGTTGTAGTCCTACTCATCCTCTCCAAAATCAACATTATCTTAATTTATTGGTGGAAATAATTCAATGGGAGTAATATCATATCTTGTATCACAATGCTCAGATATAGCTGATAGGTGACTAACTAATAACTAGTTATCCATATAGAATTACAACTAAGAGAAGAAAATTAATGAATTTTAAATACAATATCTAGACTCACACTCTTCATAAACTTGTTAAAAAATAAGTCATACTAAAGTACGAAAAAAGACATATTTCAAAGCTTAGATGCCAAGTTGTCCTATCCTACAGAGTAATCAAGGACAAAATAAGCACATCCAATAACTTTGACAAACAAACTAAATAATTTTTTACTATGATGTATTATTTATAAAAATATACACTGAGAAATCATAGAAGACGGAATCCAATTAATAAGATAGATTGTAGTTAAAAATATCTTCCCATAAATATTTTAGAATATTCTTTCTAAGTAGGAGTATCTTAGTTATTTCAATCAGATGATTATTCTTTCTTTTAGCATGCTTATTTTGTTAGAGTATGTCAGTATAGGAAGTCAGGTGTATAAAATCATGATTGATGTAGTAAATAATAAAGCAGTTTGACATATATTTCAATACATTATTACATCTTAATTTTTTAATATTTTTATAAAATTAATTTTTTATCATTTTATAAAATTATTGAAAATTAAAAAAAAAAGATATATCCCATAAAAGATATTTTCATGAATATCTCACATAGTCATCAACAAAAATAATTAGATACCTAAATTTCTTTCTAGTTGCATCTCCACTAGGTGCTCAAATATTTAAGTGTATAAGATCAAATAGGTCCTTACTCAAGTCAGACTAGAATGTGGGATATGAACATCTAATATATTTTTATAATTGATGTCTCATACTTTATAATTAAAATATCACTAATACACGAGCAAGATATTCTTAACTTGATTAATGATAGGTTCCAAACTGAAAATATACACATAAAGGGTCCAAAAACATTTAAAAGATCTTACTGTCAAAGAGAGAATAATTAATCCACTTAACTCAAAATATACAATCCACTCTACTCAATCCTAAAGAAAGTCTTACTTAGAATCTCCTAATCCTAAAAATAAGTGTTAATGGAAGTAGAAATAAAGTCAAATTTAAGTTGTTTGTAAAAATAACTCATAAAAAAACTAATAGAACAACTAGTAATAAACATAACACAGAAAAATAATAAAAATTAAAATAGAATAATATCATATTTAATGACTTTGAATATTTATCACTGATTATAATAATATTTTCAAAATAAAAAATAAATACAGTGAATATGTTATAATTAGCAGTAATATGAATGTTTACTATTGTATTGACAATCCACGAGTCTAAGATACGTGTACAAGTGAAATAATTAATAATACATGAAATAATGGAAGAAGATGCTGCCATGGATAGGAATCTTTTATCCTCTTCTCTAGTAAGTATAAGTATCAGTATGGATAAAGTATGTGAAAACCCTTAAATGACTTTGATAGTCAGTTTTCCTTTGTCAATATTGCGTAAAGCTATTGATTTTCCTCTCAAGAAATAATATTCAACAATTATCTAAGGTGTGACATATCATCTTGTAGTATGTATACTAAACTTATACTTTTCTCCAACTACCTTTGAAGTAATAATCTTTCTCCATACTAATTTCTCTGAAAAACAAAGTTGTACTAAAGTCTATCTAACTGAATTAAAGTTTAATATATATATTTTAATTCTACCAAATCTTAAAAAGAGTTTTGCCCAACAAGATATGCCACCGCCTTCACCTAGCTATTACCTGACCACCATGCCAACCACCTTGCATCTTCCACACCAACTACCACATGTCTAACACATCAGCTACCATTCCTGCTCCTCTCTACCACCGACTAAGTTTTCATGATGATTAGTTTCTGCCACCATGGTTATATGACACAAAATCTGCATCTAAAATGGCAATCAAATCTCCTCCAAAAAATAATTGATCTATGGAAGCTTACATCATAACTCTATACTCAACATATGCACTATACCTAGAAATAATTATCATTCATTTTTCTTTTTGGAGATAATATTATCTCCAAGAGAAATAAAGAAATATGTGGCAAATCTCTTCTCTGTGATCATTGGAGATCAATTAGAATCTAAATATTTCACCTCGGTTATGCTCTTGATTTCTGAATGAAATCCTAACTCATGAAACTTGCTTCATGTACTTGAGAATCCTAAGAACTACATCCATGTGAATATGTATGAAATAATTTTAGAAATAACTAATTATACCAATAATATATGTTATATTTAGTCTGTTTCCTGTCAAATAGATTAGTTTTTTCTACTATCTTCTTATATTGGGTTGAATCAATTGGAAAACTAATAGGTGTTGTCAAGTTTATACCTAAATCAAGTCACGAGTAAATAAATACATATCCTAACATTATTAGGTTAGAAAAAAAAATATCCAAAATATATCTCAT
This sequence comes from Sapria himalayana, assembly GCA_029783825.1. NCBI lineage: Eukaryota > Viridiplantae > Streptophyta > Magnoliopsida > Malpighiales > Rafflesiaceae > Sapria > Sapria himalayana. The sequence goes on along the minus strand of JAREIK010002450.1, from coordinate 969,431 downwards.
CTAAGAAAAAAACATCATACCTCCAAATATTCGACCTTAATACTAAGGAATTACATAAGATATCATAAATCCTCCATCAAAAACTGTTTATTAAATAGTTTAATTGGGATATACCCAAAAACTCATTTCTTGTAATCAAAATAAATTATAATATATATTTTTAATATCATATATTAACTTCATTATTTATGTCATACAAAATAAGAATAACCTGAAATATATCTCCTAGGATAAAATATCATAAGTACAGAAGAGAACCTACTATACTAGATCTTAGGATAATGTTTTAGGCCATAAAGAATTTCTACAAACCTATACACCACACCTCAATGCTCATGAATAGTGAATCATGATGGTAGTTGCATAAATACTTCTTTCTTGAGATCATAATAATTGAAACTATTTCTTACAAATAGTTGATACACAATGTCAATCTACTATTGAGATGTTACAATTAAAAGGAGCAACCTAGTAATTATCTTCACCGAATACACCCATTTGCATCCCACTATTAGCTTACTTAAAGATTTTTAAATGAGATCTCACATATAATTAGTTGTGATTGCACTTAGTTTAACTAACACAGTCTCTCTTCTTCCTAAATGATTAAATACCTTGAAAAAATATGTCTGAGATTCAAGTCATCACTTCAAACTGGATCAACTAACTAAATAGGAATCATGTCTGAGGACGATTGTAAATATATCTATCTTGTATATACCTTTAATTTGGGATCATGAAGTCTCTTAACATTTATCTCCTATCCAATAGAACACTCACACTAGGCTCCTCTCTTTGGTGCAATGCGATATAAGAAATCTAACTACTTTTCTCAAATTCAATTGTGCTAGTAGTATACTCAAATGTAGAAGCAAAGTTAGTGGTTAACTCTATGTGAGTAATAACAAATGGACATGAGAACAATCTTGCCACTATTGTGTTTAAAGAAATGTTCTCTTGCATCAAATACTTAAAAAAGATTTGTCTTGAAGATATCACATCAACACTTGAAATGACTCTCTTGATCTTTGTGGTGGAGAGAGAGAGTACTATAGTATCTAACAAAGACACTCTTAATGACATGCATAATAGTCTTCTCCATGCTTGGAGAAAGAGAGAGAGATGATAACCTAGGTGTCAAATACGTTGTGTTGTACTGACACTGGCACGACCTAATTTTTGGTAATCCAGTCAAGCCATCATGTCATGCCAAACATAATAAGAAATGAGTGCCCGAGACATGTTGTGCGACAAAAACCTGGTATGTTAGCCAATTATAGACCATTGACTAACTTTTATTACCCAAGTGCGTCATGTTGGACAAGGTCTGGCCAATAGTGGCACAACACTAACATAGGTGATTGGCCAGACAAAGACAACCCATGCCCCAATCTGCCCACTCCACTGCCCAACCATTGCCATAATGGCACATGGCCTATGTTATTGCTTGTGGTCCAGCTCCAAACGTGATAGGGCACATCCATAATCAGTGGATAGTGGGAAGTCTAGTGGGCTATGGCTAGTGGGAACCCAACACTGGCACTACAGAGTACAATGCCAATCTCAATACTGGTGAGGCACCAACATTAAATTCTAAGTTTAAAATTATAGATCATTCTAATTTTTTAAAATAAAATCATGAAAATTAAACTGCATTATTAATTAAAATGAATAAAATTCATAACTCAATAAAAAGATAAATTTGTTTCGCTTCCAAGCAATCACAAGGAATAACTCATGGGGTAACAATGAATGATTAGGTTATGAGAAGATATGATTGACTTCAAAATAGTAACCATTGATGACTTTAAGGTGATAATTGGGATTAATTTTTTTTTACTAGGTATTATTGTGACCATACCTTTTCTATGCTCGATGGCTATTTTAGAAAAAAGAGTCATCATGTATGATTCCCAAAGTCATTAAATGCAAAGTTGAGACCCTTATAATATATTTTATGCAATTAAAAAGGGGGTTAAAAAAAGAATAATATGACCTACTTGGCAATGACAACTTTTAAAGAAAATATGATTGATCCTATAGAAGATTTTATGTCCATAAAAGTCAAGAAGGTATTGGAAGAGTTCAAAGACATAATCTCATTGGAGCTCATCAAAAAGCTCCTACCAAGAAGAGAGAAAGATCACAAAATTGAGTTGGAGCTTAGAACCAAATCTCCTTCCATGGTGCCCAATAGAATGACACCCCCATAATTAGAGAAGTTAAAAGGGTAACTAAAAGAGTTATTAAATATTGGATTCATTCAGCCATCCAAGTCTACATATGATGCACCGGTCTTATTTCTAGAAAAGTATGATGAGTCTCTACATATGTGCATTGACTATCAGGTGCTCAACAAAGTGATGATAAAAATATGTATCTCATTTTTCTTAATATTTATTTATTTGACCAACTTTATAGAGTAAGATATATATAGCTCATACGAGTTCCTGGTGATGCATTTTGCTCTTAATTATATACTTATTATATTCAATACATTAATGAATATGATATTCCACCCTTTTCTAAATAAGTTTATGATGGTATATTTAAATGATATTATCATTTATAGTAACACATTGGAAGATAATATTGATCATTTAAAAAAATTATTCTAGCTATTAAGACAAAATAAACTATATGTGAAGAAGAAAAAAAAATGTTCATTTTCTCTAGAAAAATTGGGTTGACTTCCTAGGGCATCGTATTAAAAATAGAAAACTCAAGATGAAAGAAAACAAGACCAAGTCTATCCAAGAATGGGATCCCCCATCTAAGGTGCCACAATTGAAGTCTTTCTTGGGCTTTGTTAACTATTACCATCAATTCATCAAGGGATATTCAGCAATCACAACTCCATTTAAGATCTTCTCACAAAGAGTAATGCATGGATATGAGATAAAATATATCAATAAGCTTTTGATGATATTGAAGAAGGTTATAATAGAGGAGTCGGTGTTGACACTACTTGATCACACTAAGGTATTTGAGGTACACACTGATACCTCTATCTTTTCTACTAGACCAAATGGGTTCTTATGCATGAAATACAACCATAACTTTTAAAAGTTACAAGCTCAATGACACAAAGAAATGATATATGATTAAAGAGAAAGAGATGTCAGCAATCATTCATTACTTATGAATATGAAGACATTATCTACTGGTGTCGCATTTCATAGTAAATACAAAAACATTGCTACTAGTTATTTTTAGACCTAGAAGAAGCTAAGCTCAAAGCAAGCAAAGTGGGAAGACTTCCAAGTTGAGCTTGACCACACATTGGAGTACAAGCCATGTATTGTTAATCATGTGGTTAATGCCTTAAATCACAAAATAGAGCTAATAACCATGACTAGCCAACCTCAATAAGAGTTGATGGATCTCATAAAAGATGAGTTGCAACATGATTCTGTCGCAAAATGTCTTATTTTCCTAGCCTATGAGGGGCATGGTGATTTTGGATAAAGGATGACCTATTATAAACAAAAAAAATGACTTTATGTACCTAAGTGGGAGAGTATCAAAAAGAATCTCATCAAGGAGTGTCATGACTCCAAATGGGCTGGTCACCCAGGGCAATGATGCATAAGAGCCTTACTAGAATTTGTCTACTATTGCCCATAAATAAGAGATGATGTTTAGACTTATGTGATAACTTATCTTATATGCCAATAGGACAAAGGGAAATAATATCGTACTAAAAGATTATTAGAGGCACTACCTATAGCAGAATGGCCTTGGGAAAGTGTGACCATGGACTCCATTAATAGCTTACTCAAATCCGAAGAATATAGATCAATCATAATGGTGATAGATCATTTCTCAAAATAGATTACTTTCATAACAGCCCCTAAGAATTGCACAGTAAAAGCGACAACAAAGCTATTCCTTAAGAATATGGTAAAATATTGGGGGGTACCAAAAATCATCATAAGTGATAGTGATCTATACTTCACTAGGAAATTTTGGATGAAGCTCTTCAAACTCAAGAATATAATACTCTACTTCTCTACTTGCTTTCACACATAGACTGATGGGCAGATAAAATGAGTGAGTGCATTGCTAGAGCTATATTTAAGGTATTTTATGAGTGCTAATCAGATTGACCGAGCAAAACTATTGGATGTGATTCAGTTCTCTTATAACCTACAAAATAGTAAAATAACCAAGAAGAATCCATTCGAGATAATCATGGGGCAATAATTGATGATTCTTCACATCCTTGATAGAGGGCACATAAGGAATAGCCCAATAGGCTACAAACTTGGACTTGCTAAGGAATAATATGAGCAGACAGACATAGCATCTCATACTTGGAGAAGGCAACAAGAAAGATGAAAAAGTGGGCTGACAAGAAGAGAAGACGTGTTGTATTCTAGGTTGGAGACTTGGTGCTTATCAAACTCATATAATAACAATTCAAGTCATTTCAAAAGGTGCACAAAGGACTTGTAAGAAAATATGAAGGTCTATTTCCTATACTTGGACGGGTTGGTAAGGTATCATACAATGTTGAACTACCATTAAGGTTAAAGATTCATTCAAAAATTAAATATTAACAATATCAAGCCCTATTATGAAAATAAGGAGAATCGGGACTAAAGAATTTTTAAGAGGGCACTCATAATAGTAGTAACATTTTATGACAAGGAGGTAGACTACATCATGGATTATTTAAACATGAGAAAGAATAACTTCTAATTCTACGAAAAAAATATTTAGTGAAATGGAAGGGACTACTATAAAGCAAAACTAGCTGAGAGCTAGGAACAATATTCTGGTAGTCTAAGAATAGATCTAATAGTTTTCATACATGAGAATTGACGAGGATGTCTACATCAATAGTGTGGGAATTTTTTACACCACTTATGGAGAGCTCGAGAAACTTCTAGAAACATGAAATATTTTTTTCTAAGTAAAGTGTGGAAGGTTCTAGAGAATAAAAATATCAAGACTTCCAAGGCTCTAGAGGAATGTAAATTGTCTAGAATTGTCAAAGGTTCTAGACATGACATGTATAAAAGGTGTAAGTTGTAATTGTTGGACAATTACATTTTCACGGTAGTAATATTAAGATACAGAAGATAACACGAACAATAGAAACAAACAATATATATATCCAATCCAGCAACCAGCCACAACAGATGCAAAAAACATGAAATAGACATCGAAAATAACGTGGTTCGCTAGTCGCTCAATACGACTAGCTACATCAATCAAAAAATGCTTATGCGTTACAGATTAAACCAACCAAAATATAGTCTTACAGTATGCAGCATAGGACAGTCATGATAAATCGCACAGAGAGGAGAGAGAGATGATGAACAGTTCCCCATGTCCAAAAAACAGCCACCCGAAATTAAAATCACAAACATTTTATAATAAAAAAAATCACTCGGTTCATTTAACCAAAGCAGGTCGGATAATGAAACGGGTCAGGCTCTGCTCCAAAAATTTTGGCTCGCAGACCGGACAGCGGGACCTCCGTTATTATGCTACTGCTGCATCCTCGGGCTCTTAATATTTCTTTTCCTGTACTTATATGAAAATATTAAAATAGAAACAGAAATATTTGGTTAAGCAAACAGATTATAAAAAAACAAATTACATATACTGCAGTAATTTTATTTTCATTCTAATAATTTTTTATGTTCTCCTTGCTTCTAGTTATAGTTATATAAAATATAACTCACGAGGCAAACTAGAGGCTGACTTAACAATATCAGAATGTTGAGTTGTCTAAGTGTCACGCAAATTTCTTGCAAAAGTACTAAGTTCGTGACATTAAGCTTTTTTAAAATTCCTAATAGAATGAATTGTGTTTCAAATAAACCTATTTATTTTTAGAAGGAATTATATTTTTATGCCATGTGCACTCACCGATAATAATTTACAAAAAAAAACCCTAAAGTTTAATGTTTTATAAAAATTATACCAAAATGAAAAATATTTACATTTTAGTATACTGAATATAAAGAACCCAATTTTTCACTGTGTAACACATCATGGGAATCACACATAAGTTTGTGTGTGTGTGTGTGTGTGTGTGTCTATGTTTATTTTTATGTGCAAATATTTTTATACACAAGTTAATGATTTAAAAAATAAAATGGAAATCACATTTCAAATTCAAAAAGTAGTTTTAAATTCGAACGGCAATTTTCAAATTCGAACGGCAATTTTCAAATTCGAACGGCAATTTTCAAATTCGAACAGTAGCATTTTAATTCGTAAACCACCCTTTTTTCAAAAAAAAAAATATTTATTTAAACAATTGATGGTGTATCACACTACCTTTTTTTAAGAAAAAGTATTTTTATAATTCCCAAAACAAACATCATGTTAATAGGTCACAAATGAAAAAAAAAAACAAGTTATTAAATTAATCACATCATAATTAACCCAAATCAAATAATAAATTAAATCAAATTTAAATTTAATTAAACAAAATTTTCAAACCCAACATATAGATCCAATACGCCTAACCAAGGCAACACCAATAAAAACTACCAGTAGCAAACTTCAAAAGATGGCTTAATACCATCAAATCTAACTCGTTAATGACATTAACACCAAGAAAAGATTGTTTCGATTCACCAACAACAACACGAGAGCCACCAAACCCCCTAGTTGGCAGTTGAATTCAAGTTAAGATAGAATAAAAAATTTGCTCCGAAGTGTGGCTTATCTTGGCATCCAGAGATAGAATCCCACCAGTAAGTTGAGGGCAATGCGCCAATTGTTTAAAAGTCAAAAAAAAAAAAAAGCAACATGCCCCTTGGAACGCCAATTTTATAAAAAGAAAACATAACTACCAGTCTTCTACACTGCCATCAAGGGCTCGAAATTGAACAAAATATTACAGAACGTTTCATTGTCAATTGAACGGAAACTGGCTAAAAAGAATGAATTCATCAAATTCAAATGATGTATTAACCAATTGTCTTTCCTGCAAATCAATCAATACGCAAGTTTCAGAATTTCATCAATCAATTGCTGTCGAGTTGCAGGTTCAACCTGTGCACAGGTACGCCGTCGTCAGATTTGAATATGAAAGGTGAAAGACAGTCAAAAAACAGTGCAAAGAAAAATTTTCTTTCTATTTTTATTTTTACCTTGCTGAGAATGGCGGCTACACATTGAGGCAGAGGTTTCAATTTAGAAATGGAATCGCTGAGATTTGATAGGTGACTCAATGCATTCTGGACACGCAACTCATCTAGTCTCTCCTCATAGTTTGCCGAGTTATCCTTCCACAAAAAGAAAGCGTCATCGTCTTCCCAAGAATGCTGTCGCCCCTGGGCAATGCCAGAGTCACAGAACCACAGCTTTATCAAGTTCAGAGCAGCCTCGTGGGATAGTCGGTCGCCTGCTGCATCTTTCACGGACTTGATTAGCCAAATCTCAGCGATTCTCCTGCACAATCTTTTGTAGAAAAAACTGCGGGAGTCTCTCCAGTTCACCAGTTGTCTAATCACGCCCTTTGCAGCCATTCTGGAGGAAGTGTCATGGAGGTCTGCGAATTTGGTAGCAATTTGGGTGTACAATGGGAGAAGCTGCCTTTCGCGAGTCTTTATCTCCTGTTCGACGGATTCAACCATTTCCCTCGTTACTTGGCCTTTGGCTTCCCGAAGCTTCGCCTTCAAATTGAGCAGCTGCTCATCCAGCCTGCCCATGCAACTCAGCAACTCTTTGGCCCGGAATTTCACCTCGATCATTCCTTCGGGTTCCAGCACATTACCTTTGGCTGTTCCGTCCGCATACATTTCTATGTAATCAGAATTTATCTGGTGGTCCACGACAACCCATGCGCCTCCGCGGAGCTCACCCATCATGGGAATGTACACGAAAACAGGTTGCCTGTATGTCCTAAGGTTCTCCACTATGGCGGAGCCTGCCTGCAGGATTCCTTCAAAAAGATCCTTCTGGCCACCCGAGAAGCCTCTCCAGTTGGCAAGAATGAAGAGCGGAAGCCCTTCTCTGCCAAAATCAAGTATTGCCTGAGCCGTCTTGGCAGCAGAGTCTGGAAACCACACTTGACCAGCTTGGGGAACAACCCTCTCACGCGAATCTAGCTGGCCAGGATCTGCAGGGTTCACCTGCATCACTGTTTGCGTCTCAGCAGCTACCACACCAACAGGAATTCCCCCGAGCCTTGCCCGTCCAGTGACCACCGTCCTTGCCCAGCCATTTTGCGTTTCCATGAAGCTGTCCCTATCGAAGATGCCACCAAGCCACTCTCCGTCACTGCCCAGAGAACCACAAATAGCAGCACGAGGATCGCACGTGCTCTCCGGCAGGTACTCCACGGGCCTTCGCGGAGAATCCAAGGGGGTTGAAATGGGGAGTGCGCCGCCGGCATGTGCTGAAACAAGGCTTAGCCAATTCAAGATAGCCAACGTGCCTTGGAGATCATCTGCCACAGTAAGATGGACGACCCCATTGGTCGCCATAATTTTAGGACCGCCCAACTGCATTTGGGAGCTGTACACTTCTCGCCCAAGAAGTTTGTTGAGCGCTGAGAACCCAGTCAGAATGATGGGCTGATCAACCCTCTGTATGCACCTCATGCCTAGCCGGGAGAGATAGGCACCGATGCCCACAGTTCTGCCTGTCACGTATGTGAGGGTAAACGTTTCCTTGTATGCCCTAGAATATGCACTGGCAATGGCTCCGCTTCCTGACAGGTTCTCAACCCCCAAGCCGTCCTCCTTCCCAACAATCGCGTCTATGACCCATCTCGTTTCTCCGCCTTCCAATCTCAATTCGTGAGAAATCACGTAAGATCCCATTTCAGCTTGATCCTCGGGTGTCAGATACAGGTACTGGAAACCATCCTCAGGACACTGTTCGTCTGCCCAGCCTACTTTAAAGCAGGATTTAATCTCATCGGCGACCCCAATGCGAGCACCCGAGTTTGCTGCCAAATAAATTAATGGCAGTTTCAAAGTGCACGCAAGATTGGCCACTGCAAGAAAGAAGGCATCCTCTTTTGGGCCAAGAGATCCAGCTTTGAAGGTCACATCATTTGCTATCACCAGCATCTTCCTTCCTGAAGGGAATTCAGGAGTGAGCATTTGCATCTGCCAAGCTACCATGCCAATATCATTGAGACCGGCAGGACGGTCCACGGGAAGGAGGGGAGTACCCCAGCTTCCATTTTGATCAGTAAGTACAAGTTCCGAAGCTTTAACAAGACTCCTGCCCCCTGGGTTTCTCTTCTCCGCTGGTTGGGATGCCCATATTTGTTTCAAAGCCATCTCGAAGGTCTGGAGGAAAAGGGGAGCATATACAGCAGCATAAGACGATGCTCTCCCTTTTGCAAGCAAAAGAAAAGAAGCTTTGAACATTGATTAATATATACTTTACCAGTAGAAAATCATAGCAGTAAGTGGCGTTGCTCCTCCTTGCCAACAGACGTTTATGAAAAAGGTCTCCTAGGGGCTGATATGATGCCATTACTGGTATGCCATGTAATGGACCATGCCTACTAATTGAGTGGTACATAGTTTTCTGCGTCCCACAATCCTCTAATTCACGGTATACCTGAAGAATACAATGCTTGCATAACTATAATATAGTGCTCCTCAGTATTTTTCAAATGTACAGTAGAATTTCATGGATTTCAATACATCAGCTACTTTGTTAAATGGCCAATAAGGTTAGCTGGTTGCTTATGGAGAATACAGAAGTCAGATGAAAAAAACAGAAGAAATTTAAAAGAGAAATTAAGAATAATTTAAAATGAAAAAGAAAACAAAGATAAAAGTGAGGAGGTTTCGTTTTGTTTCTGTTATTCTTTATTTCATATATCCTTATTTTGCTTGTATAAGAGCATCCAATATACAAGTTATCTCAACTCAAATATATTTGTGTTGTGTTATCATTTTAGAAAGTAATTAAAAAAATATCATTTTTTTTAAAAAAAAAATATGATTGGGCAGCACATAAAATGGGTGCTCTCATTAAAAGCATAAACTAAAAATAAAAAAAAATAAAAAGCAAAGTGATAAACAACAACACACCCCTCCAGTTGATAAATAAAGGTTCAAGACGACAAACTTGAAGAAGAGGAAAATAATTCACTATATATTCTGTCAACTAGTTAGTCTTTTAAGCTTTTCATGAAGACGTCAACTAGTTAGTCAGCTATCGAAATGTATTTTGTAGTAATAATTCACTCATAATTATTCTCAACGAGGAAGAATCATTCTACATCTATATTTTCTGTCTACTAGTGAAATATCATATTAGATTCAATTGCAGAGAAAATATTGTCTACTAGATAAAAGTCACATAATTGTTTTGAGATTTATTGTATATGTAGAGTTTATACTTATTGTGATAGTTACGTGTAAGATATTTTAGATATTAATTTTTTTGCTTAAGACAATCATTCATGCACTCTCTTATCTCATTATTCCTTACTATGATAATTTAACATCAAGAAAAATATAAAATTTTATTGTGAACCTTCTCTAGTTACATGCTGATACCCAACTCAAATTTGAATGTTCAGGAAAATATAAGTGTCCAAGATTTCTAAAAAACTCTCAAATTTTGGAGACTTGTTCACATGGTTCAATATGCAAAAAAAAAAAAATACATCATGATAAATCTTTCAAGCAGGATTTAAAAACTAAAATTATACTGATTATGTATGTTATATCTAATATAATCATAATCAGATACTTAATATTCCATATAATTCTCTCATAAGTAATAGAATTAATTTAAAAAATCACATTAAAAAAAATTAATATTTATATTAATAAAAATATCTATTAAAGCACAGCTCAAAAATATCAATCTCAAAAAGACTTATCTCTAAAAGATTATCAAAATAATTAGTCTCATCCTGAATGAGATCATGTATCAAAATAAGACTTGAGTTTGGGTATCATAGTATCACCACACAAAAAAAACAATAAAAAAGGCATAAAAATAACAAGATAATAATATGATAAAATTTATAAAATCAAATTCTTAGTATGACTCATTTGTTCCTTCTTGAGAGCGACCAAAACAACAAGATCATAGTAACTGACTACATTATCATCTGGCTCTTCGATAGACTCATCTAAGATTTGAGAAGGGAGAGCCTGTATATCTCTCTCTCTCTCTCTCGGTATAAAATGTAAGTCATGAGTGTCCAAATCTTTTAATTATCAACTTAATATGAATTTATACTATTAAGATTGATTCATACATCATTTGAAATCTTATAAAATAATTGTTGTGAAGTAGAAAGTCACAAGTTAAAGAATAGGTATCATGATATATTGGGGTCATGATACAGTTCTTTTGTGTCACAATTTTATCAATCTTCTACTTAACTTGTAAAAGACATGACCTTTGAATCGGGACACAAATTATTGTCACAATATAAAATATGATGTCATGACTAAAATGATCTCATGGTATGAAATATGGTATCGTGATTGAAATTGTCTCACGACATAAAACATATTGTCGAAAGTCTATTTGTTACCAAGATACTAAACAATTATCTCTAGAATTTCCACGACAAGAAAAATATTATCACATCATTTACTTATATTCACACTTAGCATTTAGATAATTAGTAAGAAAATGAAAAACATTAAAAAATGGTATGCACTCTTTCCCCACTCCCCCTCTTGTTCTTTATACATAATCCTGACATTGTCAATTACATCTAAGCATTTATATACACTGTCACACGATCAAAGATTTAACAAACCGACAACAAGATCTTGAGGAAATATGATTGCTCTTCACATTGGTATCAAACCTTTTTCTTTATTGTGATCATGCTTGGATTCAGAGTGATTATTAACACTGATAATTCCTAGCACTGGTATTAGAGATTATATCAATCATATAATGCTTATATTTGGTATCATAATTAAACATGACATTTGATACAAGAACTAAACTTGACATTTGATATCAAAATTTGTTAATCATGTCAATTCTTGACATGTGAAAAAGACAAATTTTGATTCTTGATGTTTGATATCAAAGGGATGGTTATTTCAAAAATGTGTTTACAAGATCCCTTAGGGGGAACTTTGTAAATGAAGAGTCAATAACGAAAATTCAAAGTTGTTTGTTGATTGTTAAGAAAAACCAAAATCAAATGCCATTTGTAAATAATAAAAGATAGACCAAAAACCTATGAGCTTGATTCGATTATGTTTGGATGACTTTTTGTTTGTGAATGTCAACGAATAAAAAATAGGAAAAAGATTATGATTGACATTGAAATATCTCTATCAGAGCAAGCCATTAGTCAACTGGATATTCTTGAATAATAAGTTATTCAATCTATGTATGAAGAATGAATTATCTTTTTCTAATCACTTATACAAGCTTGACATATTGATCATACAACTTGAGTCTATAGTCTATGAAATAAATGATGAGGATAAGAAAATTATTATTGTGTTTGTTGTTATATTCATGGGGCAACCTAATTGTGACCATTGTTAGTGGTTTGTCGAAGTTGACATACAAGAGTATAATTACAACTCTTTTATCTAAAGATATCAAGAGACAAAATAAGAAAATATCTTTAAATAAAATATTATTTGTGGGAGATAGATCTGATAACAATAATTTCCCTCAATCAACAAGCAAACCATGATTTAAAGGAAAATCAAAGACCATGAAAAAATCCAAAAGTCAAGTGCTCGAAGTACAATAGGCTATGTCACTTTAGAAAGAACTACCGAAAAGATATTTCCAAGGCTGAAAATGATAAAAATAGCTCAATAAAAAAGATGAACGTTGGGTGAGACATTTACTTTGCAGCTGCATGTGCCACTCATACGTATGAGGACATGTGGTTCATTAGTTCTGGAGCCACATATTACACGACTCCATATCAAGAATGATTTTGTAAATATAAATATCATGATGATTAAAAGATGTATATGAGCAACGACTCTATTGTTAATAATATAAGTCATAGAAAAATGAAGATGCGAATGTATAATGACTGTAAAGAAACTCTTAGGTGTGATGCTTGATTTCCACTTGTAATGACAAATTATGAAAAACGATTTGTGGAGCAATAATCATTACTTAAAGAACAAGGACTAGATCATTGAACAAGCTGGTGATTATCATCATCTCTTGTTCTGATTGTGGCTCCTTTATTTTAAAGGACAATAATGAGAGGAAAAAATGTCATAGCAAGCATGTGGACACTAGAGAATAGAAGGCAAAAACTACTAGAGGTTGTGTAGGGATCAAAATACATCGCGACTCAAAAAATAAAAATCACAACTTTGTTTCTAAAAAGACTATTATGTGAGAAGAAAACTATGGTGAAAGATACAATAAAGTTGTAACATTAGAAACTTGGATATATTACTGAGATTATCACTAATTATTTATAGTCCAAGAAGTAATCTACATGCTAGAAAAAGTTTCAGATTATTTATAGTCCATAGAGCAAGCTGGAAATCACACATCTCCTCAAAATCATAACACCAAGTCAAATTATCATGACTCCTTGGACTATAAAAAAACACAACATCGTGACATGTAATATAAAAAAATATTAAGATATGCTGTTGGTTTGCCCCTTGCGGGTGGAGCAGCTCTGCCCTTGCTACTCTAGCGTCCATTGGGGAGTGAGAAGTTATTATGAGATACCTTCGAACGTCGCTATGCAAGTTAGGGAGAAGAAAATGGAGTCAGGGGTCATGTCAGGGTTATCCCCGTATTGTATTAGCGAGAGGCGGAACCCTTCTTTCCTGGGTAACTATGACGTTCTGTTCTCTTTCTTGCTCGGAGATCCAAGCTAAGGCTGTCTGGGGGGGCCAACCTTAGTGAGCAGCTTATCTAACCTATTAAGATAAAAACGTTTTCTTCAAGAAAAACATCCGTTTTCTCGCAGGCTTGCTTTGGTACGGAGCCGCGTTCGCAGGAGTGCTGGAACGCGCCCCAGCCCTGATCCGAAAAGGAAAAAAACAATTCCAAGAGACAGGCATCCTTTCTGTTCTGGCTGCTGAGCCGATAGAGATAGATCTCCATCTATGCGCATGGAAATAGCTACGGGAGGGTTTGATCGGGATAAGTTAGCGCTTTCGACTTCTCATCTCTGATTTCGCCTTGAGGAGATGGATTGGACTTGCTAGTAATAGTATGAGTACTCACAACTTTAACTCAACCTTGCGACAAATTAGATAATGTCACTCTTCTCAAAGTCCCAACATGAAGAACAGTTATCATGGCCCAACACAATATCAAGACATGAAATGTGTATGTCATGATTATTCTCAATGGAATATTATAAAAAAATAGTATCACGTCTTAACTCAGCATCATGACATTAAACCTGGATGATGCAATTCTTCTCAATGCCATGAAACATGGATGCCATGATTGTTTTCAAAAGGACAACATGGAATAAATATTATCATGGCTTAACTCAACATCATGACATTTAAACCTTGATAAAGCAATTCATCTCAAAGCCACTACAAGAAGAAACAAGGTCGCTATTCGGACAATGCCATGATAACTAGCTATGAAACTGCGACTTTGAATCCTAATGAAGAAATAAATAGTATCAATTCAGTTTCATTAGTGCATGGCGAGTCTAATGAAAAAGTTATGGAGTTTACAAATGCATTGACAAGCACTACGAGAACTAGAAACCTAGCGATGAGGTATATAAATAGTACATACCATGCACTTATTACAAAGAATGATCCAAGTACCATGTAGGAGATAATAGCATATGGAGAATCAAAATAGCAGATAATTTTAAGAAGTACAAGACATAATTAATGGTCAATGAGTTATTCTCATATTAAGAGGCAGACTATAATGAAGTATTCTTTCTGATGGCAAGATATCATCTATTCGAGTAGCTCTATCTACGGTAGCTTAGTATGATTTAGAGGTGAAGCAGCTAGATGTAAATAATTTTTCCTTCATTGTAATCTAAAGATTCAAGATAAAAGTGAATGAGAATTTAGTATGTACTCTGGAAAAATCCATGTATAATCTGAAGAATCTCTAAAGATATGACATCAGAAATTTAATGCATACATTTTTCAGATGGGTTTCAGAAGGAGTGAGATGAATCAAAGTGTATACACAAAGATCATGCATTGATATTGTGATCTTTATTATATATGTATATGATATGCTTATGGTTGAAAACAACTAAAAGAAGACATAATATTGTGAATGGATAACTTGCAGAAAATTTTGACATGACTAACTTTGATAAAGTTAATAATATTTGAGGCATACAAATTACAAGGGACAAAGGAAGTATATTGAAGTACTTCAAAAATTAAACATGTATGATTGCAAACTAATTATTATACTTTTGCTCGTCATGTTCAATCTGTCAGCAGATCATTGTTCATCAAAATGGGACACAATGAAAAAAAATGAGCCTTGTTAGTACAATCGATAGTCTCATATATGATATGGAATATATAAGACTTGATATTTCATATATAGTGAGAGTTCTCAACAAATTATGGCTACCCTAGGAAAAAAGCACTGAAATTCAATGAAAAGGTCAAGTATCTTCATGAAATTTGTTATTATGTTTTACAATTTAATAAAAACAATAATAAAAATAATTTTGAAATTAGTGGTACGATGAATGTTGATTTGAGCAAAAAAATGAATAACACAAGATCCACAAGTGAATTTGTATTCAACTTGTATGATAAATTATTAAGCTGAATGAGTAAGCAATAATCCATTTTAACTTTGTCATCAACTAAGATAAAATATAATACATTTATTCATGAAAACAAGAAAGTTATTTGAATTAGGGAAATATGTGTAAAACTTGATGTTGAGCAGAAAAATTTGAATATTAGATATTCATTTAGAAAAAAAATTAATATTTCATACATGAACAAAACATATTAATATCTAATAATATTTTATTAGAGAACAAATCGAGAATAATTTTGTTCAATTGAAGAAAATCAATACAAAAAGAAATTGGGTGGACTACTTGACAAAGCTAGTGGATATTAAGAAATTCAGGAGGTACACAAGCAAAACACAATTGATGAAATATTCATCAAAAGAAAAAATATTAAGAATAACTCATACATCATTTATAATCATGAAAGATAGCTGGTGTGGATAAAAAAAAATCACAAGCTAAAGAATAGGTGTCGTGACATGTTGAGGTCGAGACATTTCTTTTGCACCGCAACTATATTAACGTCCTGCTTAACATGTGAAAGTCACAACACTGTTCTTTGAGCCAAGACACAAGTCAAGACATTAAATATATTGTCATGACCCTTCTCATAAGGGAGCTGGCTGGTGAAGACTCTCAGGCAATGACCGGGAGATCACGAGTTCAAGTCTCACCAGGGGGAGTACTGGGGAATTCTTACCTACTCGGTTCTCCGGGGGCCCAAGGGGATGTAGGGGCCCACGTAAGTGGGCTCTGAACCTCTTGGTTATCCATATATATATATATATATATATATATATATATTGTCATGACTGAAATGATCTTGTGAAGTGAAATATATTATCATGACTAAAATGATTTCATGATGTGAGTGTGAAACATATTATTAAGAATCCATTGTTACCAATATATTGTATGTCAGTATTGCTACCCATAGTTATGAAAGGCGCGCCTGAGGCACGGCTAAAGCTCAAGCGCCACCACTCCCAGGAAAAATGCCTCGCTTCATGCGAGGCGTAGGTGGGTGAGGCGCAGCAGCGTCAACTTCTAGTTTCAGCGGCGGCAGACATCGAAGCCAAGTACGCCATTCTTCTCCTTTTTCCTTTTCTTCTCCTCTCCTTTTTTTTTGCTGGATTCACCGTCGGAAATGAGAAAATTTCATCGGAGAAGAAGGGCAAAGCAACAGCGGGAGAAGCGGGGAGAGGCGGAACCAGGTAAAATACAGGAGGAGCACGTCGGGGAAGACGACGTATTCGGCTGATTCAACCCAAAACGACGTCGTTTTGAGTTGGGTTATATTTTTTTTTAAAATCAAAACAACCCAAACGACGTCGTTTTAGGTTGGTTTTGATTTTTTAAAAAAAAACAAAACCCTCAAAATGACGTCGTTTTGAGGTTCTGATTTAAAATAAAAAAACGTCACCTCCAAAACGACGTCGTTTTAGTCTTCTAGGAATCAAAACGACGCCGTTTTAGAGTTTTATGATTTTAAGCCTTATAAAACCCCCTCTTTCTCAGGTTACACCCTAAAACCCTCAAAACAACCCTCCCAAAATACTCTTAAGGCTGGATTGAAGAGGAGAGAAGAAGAAGAAGAGGCTCATAAGATATTTTTTTCATTCTACCTATTTTTGTTGTGAAAAAATTCTTCAAAAGGTAAAAAAATATTTTCAAAAAATACTTAAAAACTAGGAGAAAATTTTTTGAATAATACTTTGAAAAAAATATGTAATTTTCAAAATTAAAATTATAAACAGTTTTAGTTGTTTGACAAATATTGAGTATCTTTATAATTTATAGATTTATAATATATAATATATTATGTATATGTTTTTTCAAAACTAAAACATTATTTTCAGAATGATTGTTTGGCAAAGATTGAATATATAATTTATAGATTTAAGTTACAACATTATTTAATGTAACTTAGATTCTTCAAAACTAAAACATTGAAATATAATCATGAAAATTATTTGTTTTTTCAGATTCATAGCAAGAGGAGAAATAGGTTGGATAATTAATGCTTGAATGATTTGGTGTATATTAAGTACAACCGAACCTTGATGAAAAGATACACTGAGCGTCATACTATTGATCCCATTATCTTGAAAGAAATAGATGATAACAACGAATGGTTGATGGGAATAATGAAAGATGAAGGTGTTGCAGAAGATGATTTGGTGTTTGAAGGTGATGATTTAACATGGGGTGATGTTGCAAGAGCAAGTGGAGCTGAGGAGCTTAGGGTTTATACAAGAACTAAACTAAGCAAAACACAAACACAAACACCAAAACCAAAGTCAAGACCATCTAGCTCTAAACATACTCCTACTCTTGCTTTAATTGATGAAGATGAAGAGATGATCTATTCATCGGGAGAGGAAGATGAAGAAGAGGGAGAGTGGAAGATTGATGATGGGGATGATATTGATGAAGATTTTCTTGATTTAGATTTAGATGTAGATACATAAGTGTTTATTTTATTTTAGAACTTTGAATATTTATTATTTTGTTTTGAAACTTTGAATATTTAGATGATGAGAGCACTATTAATATTTAATTTTTATCTTTGATATTCTTTAGTTTATTATTAGATGAAAATTAAAGACTATATTTAGTAAAATGTATAATTTTTATGTGTATTAGGCTGGGTGTGCCTCAAATAAAAAAGCTCGTGCCTCAAGTGCGCCTTGCGCCTTAAATAACTATGACTACGACACACCATCTATTAACTTGATATCATTTACTTGTATTCACACTTTGTATCTAAATAATTACTATATGGACAAATGAAAAATATCAAGAGTGTGCTCTCTCTATTCACACTTAGTATCATTTGCTTGTTTACATCTTTATGTATAATGGTAATGGAAATATACATTTTAACTTAAATTCTGAACTATCAATCTAATATTTATAGGCAAAAAGCAAATTTTTAAATTGGTAGGAACACTCAAGAAAAAAAAAATACTCCATTTGTTTCAAAAGAAAAAAAAAGTAATTTTTATGACAACACTTTGAAAAAAAATATTCCCATCAATATTTTAAGTTAGTAAATTATGCTCATCACTCAAGTGCCAACATGCACAAGTTGATATGCCTATAAGTGCAAGAACAACTCGGACAGATTATGCCGGGCTGAGGGTCAAACCAAACAACCTGAATTTTGCTCAAGTAGCAAATTTCCAACACAAATCTGATTTTTTTCATGTTGGGGTTTGATTACTTAGGTTGACCCGATTCGAGTTGCAGTCCTACCCTTTCTTTTCAGAATTAACATTAACTTAATTTATTGGTAGAGATGATTCAATGGAAATAACATCATATCTTGTACAAAAATGCTCATATATAACCAATCTCATTGATAACAAGTTAACCAGACGAAATTACAAGAATGGAAAGATAATTAATCTAAATACAATATCTAAACTCATACTCTTCATTAACATATTAAAAAACAAGTTATATTAAAATATCAAAGAAAGACATATTTCAAAACATAAATGTCAAATTGTCTAATCCAACAGAATAATTAAGGACAAAATAAATACATTCAAAAAAATTTAAAAACAAACTAAATAATTTCTGTATATGATATATGATTTAAAATAATAAACATTGAGAAATCATAGAAGAAGAAATCTAATTGATGAGGTTTAAATTTTTATTCCACCCTTCCCCCAATCACCCCATTACCAACCCCTGGGTAGATGCATACGAAAAACTTTTACATTGATCAATCATATCAGTAATAATCATGAATAAGTATAGTTAACTTTAAAATTTTTATGAGATTCAGTGCATTAATGATTATTTAAACGCATCAAATTGATAAGGTTGATTGCAATTAAAAATATATCTCCCCAAACATATTTTCGATTTTTTTTCTAATTATGAATGTCTAAGTTGTTTCAGTTAGATTTCTATTCTTTCTTTCACCAATTTTATTATGTTAGAGTATGTCATACAAAAATCAAGTGTATAATCTCAAGATTCATACAGTAAGTATTGAATCGATATGACATATATTATATGTATTATTATCTTTTAATTTTGTATATTTTTATCAAAGTTATTTTTTTTATTTTACAAAATTTTTAAAAAAATAATAAACAAGCATATTCTTAGTCATCAGTAAAAATAATCAGATACTTAAATCTATTTCTAGTCACATTTCAATTAGATCATCAAACATCTAAATGTATTAGATCAAATAAATTATTATTCAATTCAGACTGGCATGTAGAATAAGAACATCTAATAAATTTTCATAGCTAGTATGTCATACACTTTATGATTAAAATATCATTAATACCAGAGCAAAATATTATTAACTTAATTAATGATAGATTCCAAACTAAGAATATACATGTAAATGATCCAAAAATATTTAGAAGATCTTACTGCCAAAGAGAAAACATATAATCCACTCTGCTCACTACTAAATAAAAATCTTACTCAATATCTTCTAATCCTACGAATAAGTGTTAGTGAATGCAGAAATAAAATCATATATAAGTTTTTTAACAAAATAATTCACATAAAAAAAACTAATAGGACAACAATAAGAAACATAACATAGAAAAATAACAAAAATTAAAACTGAATACAATCATATTTAAGCACTTTCAAATATTTATTATTGACTATAATAACATTTTCATAATAAAAAATAAATATAATAAATATGATACGATTAACAATAATATGAATGTTCACTCTTTTATTGATAATCTAAAAGTCTAGAATAAAAGTACAGGTAAAACAACTAATGATATTTGAAAGAATTAAAAAAAATATTATCTTAGAAATTTTACTCTTCTCTAGTAAATATAAGTATCATGATAGATAAAATATATGAAAGCCCTTGAATGCCTCTGATAGTTAGTTTTACTTTCTCAATATTATTTAAAGCTATTGATTTCATCTCAAGATATAATATTTGACAACCATCTTAGATATGATCTATCCTCTTGTAATGTGTACACTAAATTGAGACTTTCCCCCAACTAACTCTATTATAATAATCATTCTCCATATAAATTTCTCTAAAAAACAAAGTTGTACTAAAGTCAATCAAACTGAATTAGAGTTTAATCTATTTTTTTTATTTTTCTACCAAATCTTAATAGAGTTTTGCCCAAAAAGAAATACCACCACCTTCACCTGGTTATTACCTGACAACTATGTCATCCATCTTGCATCTTCCACACCAACAACCAAGTCTACCACATCAACTGCCACCCCTACTCCTCTTTATCATCAATGAAGTTTTTATGATGATTAGTTTCTTCCACCATTGTTCTATGATACAGCTTCTGTATCTAAAATGGTAATCAAATCTCCTTAAAAAATAATTAATCTATGGAAGCTTACATGTAACTTACATCATAACTCTATACTCAATATTAGCACTAGGCTAATAAATTATTATTTAACATTTTTTTCAAGAGATAAAATTATCTCCAAGAAAAATAAAAAAAAATATGATAGATCTCCTTTCTATAATAATTGAAACTCAACTAAAATCTAAATATTTTGCCTCAATTATGCCCTTGATCTCTAAATGAAATCCTAACTCGTGGAACTTTTTTCACGTACTTAAAATTCATAAGAACTACAACTATATAAAAATATTTGAAAGAATCTAAGAAATAACTAACTATACCAATAATGTATATGATATCTAGTCTGGTTACTGTCAGATAAATTAATTTTTTTTACTATCTTCCTATATCTGGTAGAATCAATTGGAAAATTGATTGATGTAGAAAAGTCTATACCTAAATCAAATAGCTAACTAATAAGTATATATCTTGACATGCTTAGGTCAAAAAAAAATATCCAAAACATCTCATTTAAAAAAATATCATATCTCATAATTATCCGACCTTAATAATTAGGAATTACATAAGATATCATAAATCATTCATTTAAAACTATATATTAAATAATTTTAGTTAGGATATATCCAATTAATCATCTCTTGTAATCAAAATATTATTAACATATACTACTAATATTATATATTAACTTCATAGTGCATATCTTGAAAAAAAAAGGATAATTTGACATATATCTCTTAGTATAAAATATCATAAGTACAAAAGAGAACTTATTATACCAGTTCTTAAGAGAATATTTTAGGCTATAAAAAATTTCTACAACCTACACACAACACTTCTATGCTCATAAATAGTAAATCAAGATAGTTGTCAAATAAATATTTTTTTTCGAGATCAGAATAATTAAAACTATTCCTTACAAATAGCTGATACACAATGTCATAGTCTACTATTAAGATATTACAATAAAAAATAACATAATAATTATCTTCACCGAATACACCCATTTGCATCTCACTACTAACTTACTTAAAAGTTTTAAAATGAGATCTCACATATAATTAGTTGGGATTGCACTTAATTTAGCTAACATAGTCTCTCTTCATCCAAAATTACTAATAATCTTGAAAAATATGTTTGAGAATTGAGATCCTTCAATTGTCAAGGACCCTTAAGAAACTAGAATAAATAGTTTAGAATAAAAATATGAGAACATTTAAGATAATAATTACTGAGAACACATTATTAGTTTTTTCCATATAACAATCAAAAAGTTCAATTCACCACTTCAAACTGGATCAACTAATACAAAGGAGACATGCTTGAGGAAGACTATAAATATATTTATCTAGCATATACCATTAATTTGGGATCATGAAGTTTCTTAATTTAATCTCATGTTTAATAAAACATTCACACTAATCTCCTCTCCTTATCACAATGCTCCATAAGAGATGTCATTAATTTTATCAAATTCAATTGTGCTAGCAGTATTAGACACAAACATAGAAGCAAAGTTAGTGGTTAACTCTCTGTGAGTAGAGGTATCAAACGGGCCGGCCCAGCACGGCACGGCCCGTTTTTCACGTGCCCAGCCGTGCTACCGTGCCGTGCCCGGCACGGCACGGTTTTTTAAATTCGGGCACGGCACGGCCCGTGGGCACGGCAAGGCAGGGCAGGCGGGGCGGGTCTGTTTGGACCCGACCTGCGGTCTTTTTACAGGGGGCGGGGCCCGGTTGGGTCACGAGTCACGACTCAGTGAGTCGCGACTCACGACTCACGACACGGCACGCATGGCACGCCGCCAGTGCCACGCGTGCCTGCGTGAACCGGCACGGGATGGACCCGTGCCGGCGTGCCGTGCCTTGGCACGGCACGGGCCCGGGCATGGTTTTTGAACGTGCCGGGCCTGCCCAGGCACGGCCGAACCGTGCCGTGCCTCGTGCTAGGCCGGGCCGGCCCGGCACGTTTGACACCTCTATCTGTGAGGAGTAACAAATGGAACAATCATACCACTATGGTGTCTAAAGATATGTTCACTTGCATCAAATCCTTATAAAAAAATTTATCTTTACATAAATCACATCAACACTTGAAATGACTCTCCTGATCTTTGGTGAGTGATACTTAAATTCTTTCTGAATATTATAATATCTAACAAAGACACTCTAAATGACATGCATAACAATCTTCTCCATTCTTGGAGAGTGAGATATATATATATATATATATATATATATATATATATATATATATATATATTAAACTAGGTATCAAACAGGTTGTGTTGTGTTGACACGTGCACGATCCAATTTTTGGTGGCCCAGTCAATTCATTATGCCATGCCGGACACGGCATGAAATGGGTGTCTGGTCATGTCGTGCGACACAGAAACCTGGTATGTCAACCCATCATAGATCATTGACCGGATTTTATAACCCGGGTGTGTCATGTTTGACCAGATCGTGCCAGGCCTGGCCAACAGTGGCACAACACTGCCACAAGAGATTGGCCAGACAAAGACAGCCCAGTGCCCCAATCTGCACACTGCACTGCTCAGCCCCAGCCCTAATGGCCTGTGGTATGTGGTCCAGCTCCACATGTGACAGGGCACATCTATAATCACTGGATAGTGGGTAGTCCATTGGGCTATGGCGAGTGGAAACCCAACACCAGCACTGCAGAGCACAGTGCCAATCCCAATGCTGGTGAGGCACCAACTATAAATTTTAAGTTAAAAATTATAAGTCATTTTAATTTTTAAAAATAAAATTATGAAAATGAAACTGTATTATTAATTGAAATGATTAAAATAATAATAAATTCAATAAAAAAATACATATATTTCGCTTCCACACTTAATATCATATGACAAATAATAATAAATTAAAATTATTTAAAATAAATAATATAATATAATATTACTATATCAACAAAAGCAAAGCAACATGCATCGCACGTCAGTGTTATAATATTTGCGATTAATCTATGTCTGCAACCTCAATATCATCGATGTCGGGTGAATCATAATTCATCAACAACTATTTCATTCTATCTGGAAAAATAAATTCTTATTCTTAAATCTTTTCTATCCTTTTAGCATTATGGTGTTAAACAGGCCTGGCAACCCGAACACGGCACAAGGCACAACAAAACACAATCAAGAATCATGCATGGTTCTGAAATGTGCCTGCAATGTAATATGGCTCGTGTCATGTTGGGTTGGTTCTAGCCATGCCTCATGCTAGGTCAGGCATGGCCACATACCTGGCCCGGTAGCATGGTCGAATGACCCGAGGACCCAAGATTGGCTATGTTCAAGTCCCAACTCATGAGTCACAAATCAAGTCTCATTAGGCGACTACATGACAAAGTGAGTTTTAATTACAAAAAATCTAGCCACGTACCAGTTGCAATTGGCCGGGCACATAAGTCAACCACCCATAATATTTTCATGCAACCAGCTTCCAACAGCGACAGGCAGAACCTATTATTGTCCATGTTGCCCAGTCAACAATGATAGAAAAAAATAATTTATATCTGGAATTATTGTATCAATTAGATTGATTCCGATGACTATAGAGGCTTAAATCCAATAACTATCATGATTGGCCTATTTAAAATAAAAAATAATAATAATAAAATAAATAAATAAAATATATATATATATATATATATATATATATATATATTAATGAATTTGATTTTTTTCTCTATAAATAGAGAAGAAAACATTTAGATATTTATTATCAATTATTCTCCTCTCTCTAACTCTCCTAGTTTCTCATTATTGAATTTATCTTCTAACTTTCTGTGAAGTGTAATCTGTCAACTCTCTTTAATATATCATTTTGTAATATATATATATTATATATACATATACAATATACGATACTATTTTTTTATTTTGAATTATGTTTACCATTTGCGCATACGAGAATGAAATATACAGTTCATGATTGAGTGAGTGTGCTTGTCAACCTGTGCAATACTGCAAGTTGGTTCGGGTCGTGGACTCTCGACTCTAGAGATTAAAATTTACAAAAAAGTAATTTGTGGTACGGTACTATTTTTAAAATTTTTTTATTACATTGCTACTTTAGAACTTTATCATTTTTTTATAACTTTGATATTTTATTTAAATAATATAAATAAATAAATAATATCACATAGTAAATTCAATGAAAATAAGTATCAAATCTACGTAGACCTAAACGTAGATAATAATAATATTATTATTATTATTGAAAAGTCTGAGACAGAAACTATGTTTTCTTCAATAACTTCAACCCAAACCCAACTAAAAAATAAAAAATTAAACAAATATTATTAGTTTGAATACACTTTAAAATAATAAAAATTAAAAACTTAAGAGGTATTGATGAAAAATCGATACAACACACACACACACACACACATATAGGAATACATATGAGATTGAACACTTAAAGATACATATCAATTAATACACCAAAAAATATGATATATTAGATCCGAGACAGAACAAATTTAGTGGTGGAATCTTTTAAAGTTGGATCTAGTTTTATTTCGTTTACCCATTTCATATATCACAATGATATTGTGATAAAGCACATGACCAAATTGATAAACATTGTGGGTTTCCCAATTAGATTCCCAGATGATCCTAGAGTTGTCAGTATTATACAGACGTACTTACAATCTGCTTATTATAGGATTATAGGTCCACATATAGAAATGACATAATAAAACTAAATATCATAAAGATACTTGTATACATGAATAACTGAGAAGATTCGAGGTAGAGCATTGAGGAAAATACACAAAAGATAATGATGGATGATAATTCATAAGATATAAAGATCAATGATATTAAAGACACTTGAGACATCTTGAAATATTTTCTCTATTCATGACTAATATAAAATATATCATGTATGCAGCATATATTGTATTGAATATTAAATTGGATTATACTTTACAATTTTCTAAATTTAAATTTTAAATTTTTTTATTTGATCTATGCATTCATTTTTTAATTAAATAAAATCAAATTTACAAAAAATATATTAAGTCTTACTCTTAGGCAATGTTAGGTCTTATGATTTACATTTTAGGATAAGAAAAAACATGTCACTTTGTGGCTTGTGCCTTGGCCTTTGTGATGCTCGTACAGCATGGCCTGCTTTATGCCCAGCACATCCTACTCCAAGACTAGCATGGTCCGATATCATACATTTTTTCAAGGCACAACCATGCCACCGTGTCTTGTCATGCACGACATAGTTAAATTACCATATTGTGCCAGACATGGCATGATGGCGAAGTCCACCGGCCTAGCACAACAATGTGGGAATGGTAGTGCCTAACCATGCCAAATAGTGAAGCACGGGTCTTGCATCTTCATCATTACCCATTACATGATGATCGACGGGTGACCAGCTTTTAGGCAGGTCAATTATAATAGATCATGTAACTGATTATTTTAAATACATTGGATAGCCATATGATAGGGCAGTCAATATTTTTTTAAAAAAAAATTGACCATCCGAGTGACTGCCCGACGGGGACACCATCGGACGATTACCAAGGCTGGTTTATCATGCATTCGAGCAGGCACATGAGTCGTACCTAGCCAAACATGAGGCAAGGTTCATGTCGGCCTAGCACGGCATGAACCATGTTATGGGGTGGCCCAGCCCAGCCCAAGGCACAATTCTGGATCGTGCCAAGCTAGGCACTGCTAAATAAGGCTGGGCTGCAGGTCGTGCCTAGGGCGGCCAGCCCATTTAACACCTCTAACATATCCCAACACTATGATGGCCAGTCATATCATGTCAGGCTAGCCGACTAATTCCCGTGTCATACCAAACACGGCAAGGGAATCATACCATGTCATGTTCGACATTACACGTTGGTACGATCTTGCCAAACTCAAATGGGCATTGTCATCACGACATCACTTGTTTAATACCTCTATTTTAGCATGAAAAATCTTCTATAATAATTGATCACGTTCTGAATCTTTTATCTGAAATAATACACATTTATAAAAAGAATAGGTTTCAAAACTACATTAGATACTAAAAAAGTTAGTAGATTATGTATCTTCTTAGATAATATGTAATAGATAAATTTGTATGCTTTTCACCCACTTAATATATCTAAAAGTTTATTATCATCATGTGATAAATTATAATAGTAATGAATATTTAAATATCAAGATAAATCATTTTTATTTGGTAAACTACATTATCATTTACTCATAGCTAATTGAATGATATAATTATCATATCTGAATATGATTATCATGTTCATACTAGGAGACTTGCTAAAATTATCATACCTAGTATTATGATATATATATATATATATATATATTATCTATTTTTTTATGAATCTAACCATCTAATTTTTACACTTAGTTCATGCAAGTAAATATATCTTTTAATATATTATATATCCATTTTACTTTAATTTTAAGATCCATATATGTAGTTAAATAATAAAAAAAATAGAGGACCAAAATTTTAAATATTTAGTTTTTACCACAAAAGTTATAATACTAAAATCATTGTTGTATATGTAATTTATTTTTTAGATAATCGGTTTGCATAACAAAATATTTTTATTTCTGTTTTAATATTTTCATGTAAGTACAGGAAATGAAATATTAAGAGCACGGGGATACAACAATAGCACAATAACAAATGTCCCATTGTCCAGTCAGTGAGCCGAAAATTTTGGAGCAGAGCCTGATCCGTTTCATGATCCAACCCACTCCAGTTAAATGAACAGATAGATTTTTTTTATTATAAAATATTTGTAATTTTAATTTCGGGCGGCGATTTTTTGGACCCGAGGAACTATCCATCGTCTATCATTCTTCTCTCTGCGTGATTTATCACGACTATTTTGTGCTGTATACTATAAGACTATATTTTGGTATCAATCAATCTGTAACGCATAAGCATTTTCTGGTGGATGTAGCTTATAGTACTGAGCAACTAGCAAACCACGTTATTTTCGGTGTTTATTTCACGTTTTTTGATTCTGTCGTGGTTGATTGTTGGATTGGATATATATATTGATTGTTTCTGTTGTTCGTATTATCTTCTGTATCTTAATATCACTACCATGGAAGCACAATTGCCTAAGAATTGGTATGTGTGTGAGGTTTGGAAAATTTTTCGAGAAATTATGCTATTAGGATTTGTGGTTTTTCTGTACAAACGATATTCTGTTGAAATGGCTGGAACCCTAAACGCCACGATTGAGAAATTTAATCACAAAAATGAGTTTAGTATGTGACAGATTAAAATACGAGCGCATTTAAAAAATTTTGATATTTGGAGTCCTCTAGTTCAAGGCTTCGGTCGACACACTGCTACTACTCTAGTGTAATCCTCTAGATTACACTAGATGATGTTTGGGCTGCCTTACACTCTATAGAGATGAGGCAGAAGGCTACGGTTGAAAGACTTGAGCAACATCCTGCTGGATTGGTGATGACAAACAGGAGGTCACAACCTGTTCCATTCAAAAGGAATGGAAATAAGCTTCAGAAGAGTTCTAAGGATGGTGACATTTATCACTACTGTAAACAGAAAGAGCATTGGAAAACTGAGTGCCCGAAAAAGAGAGCAAGGCTGGAACAGCAAGGTCAGCCTAATCCCTCACTTGCTGCTGCTGTGATATTTAATGATCTGGATGATGGAGAAGACTTTGTGTTGGTAACTTCCACAATGATCGCAAGATCAGATTCTTGGATCCTGGATACTGGTGCTTACTTCCATATAAGCACTCACTTGGAGTGGTTCAGCAAATATGACATGAAGGAAGTTGGTCATGCTGTGGTGGGGAACAGCCAATCATGTAAGGTGGTTGGAATCGGCACAGTCAGACTGAAAACTTGGAATGACTGAATAGTCTCACTTTCAAATGTAAGATATGTCCCTGAGATGACAATGAATCAAATTTCACTTGGTATTATGTACGATCATGAATACTCATTCAGTGGTAGAGAAGGAACACTGAATGTTCACCGAGGATATAATATTGTACTAAATGGGCAGAAGACTAGAACGCTATACACACTAATAGGTTCCACAATGACAGGGGCTATTGCTGTCATATCCGGAGAGCCAACATCTGAAGACAAAGCTGAACTTACCAAACTGTGACATATGCGGCTCGCACATATGGGAGAAAAATGTATGAAAATTCTCTTTGATCTTAACCTTCTTGTTGGTCAGAGTTAGTAAATTAAATTTTTGTGATCATTGTATTCTTGGTAAGAAACATAGAACTAAATCCGGTAAGGTCATACACTGTACAAATAGTATTTTGGATTATATTCATGCTGACTGTTGGGGCCCTTCTAGAGTCACATCTCTCGGGGGTGCTTGATTTTATTTATGTTTAGTTGATGATTACTCCAAGATGTCCTGGGTATTCATGATGAAACATAAATTTGAAACTTTTATAAAATTTAAGCAGTGGATTAGCCTAGTGGAAAATCAAATACAAAAAAAAAGATTAAACTGTTACGAACAGATAATGGTCTAAAATTTTATTCGTCTGAATTTGAAGAATTCTGTAAGGATAAAGATATAGCGAGACACAAAACTGTTAGGGATACTCCACAGCAGAATGATATTGCTGAAAAAATAAATCAAACTCTTCTAAAGAGAACTAGACGTATGCTCTCTCAATCAGGCTTAGGCAAGAAATTTTGGGCTGAAGCTATTAATACAACATGTCATCTAATAAACAGATCGCCACATAGTGGAATTAATTTTAAAATTCCATTTGAGGTGTGGACTGGTAAACCTGCAGATTATTCTAATCTTAAAGTGTTTGGGTGTGTTGCATACTATCATGTAAATGATGGTAAGCTTGAACCATGAACAAGAAAAAAAATATTTATAGGATATAGTGATGGAGTCAAGGAATTCCGTATCTAATCATCATCTGAAAAGAGAGTGATTCTCTCTAGGAGTGTCACATTTGATGAAAGTAGCATCTTAAGACAAGTACCTTGTCCTATCCAGTTACCTGATATTCCTTAAGCTGAACTTAAGATAGAACTAAAATCTGAATCTGTAGCTCCAGAAAGGATACTTGTTGTCTCTAGACAAATAATAGCTAATCATGAAAATGATTTTAAGTCTATTACTGAACATGATCCAGAACCTGCACCTGAATAGTCTATTCCCTACTGCATTGCAAGGGATAGACAAATGAGGGTGAATGTATGTCCTCCTCTGATATTCAATTTTGATGAATTTGTAGGTTTTGCCCTACAAGTTGCCGAAGAGATTGATATTCCTGAACTATCCTCCTTCAAGAATGCTGTTAGATATCCTGAATTTGAGTCATGATTAGTTGATATGAATGAAGAGATTAAATCACTTCATAAAAATGGTACATGGCTCTTTGTACCTAAACCAAACGAAAAAAAGATAATTTCTTGCAAATGAATTTTCAAGAAGAAAAATAATCTCTCTATAGTTGGTGGTATAAAGTTTAAGGTATGTTTAGTTGCAAGAGGGTTCGGTCAGAAAGAGGGTGTCGATTATAATGATATATTTTCTCCTGTAGTTAGATATACCTTAATTAGGGTGCTTCTAGCATTATTGGCACATCAGAATCTTGAACTTGAGCAACTAGATGTTAAAACTACATTTCTTCATGGAGAACTGGTTAAAGAAATTTACATGAGCCATCCTGAGAGTTTTGAAGTATCAGATAAGGAAACCCATGTGTGTAAGCTTCTGAAATCCTTTTATGGACTTAAGCAGTCTCCCCATCAGTGGTACAAGAGATATGACTGTTTCATGACTAGTCATAAATACAGTAGGTGTGACCATGACTACTGTGTTTATTTCTAAAGACACGAGGATGAGTCATATATTTACTTGCTATTGTATGTAGATGATATGTTAATTACTGCCAGAATTAAATCTGATATTCAAGAACTAAAAGATCTTCTCAGTTCTGAATTTGATATGAAAGATCTTGAAGGAGCAAAGCAAATTTTAGGTATCAAAATATTCAGAGATAGAATTAAAAAAAAAAATTATTTCTTTCACAGAAACAATATATTCAGAAACTTCTATCTAGATTTGCAAATGCTTCTTGTAAGCCTCTGTCCACACCATTTACTTCTAACCTCCATCTGACATTAGAATGTTATCCTCAATCCATAGTTATGAAAGGCGCGCCTCAGGCGCACCACCACTCCCGGGAAAAATGCCTCGCTTCAGGCGAGGCGCGGGCGGGTGAGGTGCAGCAGGCGTCGACTTCCAGTTTTGGCGGCGGCAGGCATCGAGCCAGGTACGCCCTTCTTCTCCTTCTTCTTCTTCTTCTCCCTTTTTTTTTGCCAAATTCACCGTCAGAAATGAAGAAATTTTGTCGGAGAAGGACAAAGCAACTGCGAGAGAAGCGGCGAGAGGAGGAACCAGGCGAAACACAGGAGGAGCGCATCGGGGAAAACTACGTATTCGGCTGTTCCAACCCAAAACGACGTCTTTTTGAGTTGGGTTATATTTTTTAAAAAATCAAAACAACCCAAAATGACGTCGTTTTCGGTTGGTTTTGATTTTTTTAAAAAAACAAAACCCTCAAAACGACGTCGTTTAGAGGTTCTGGTTTAAAATAAAAAAAACGTCACCTCCAAAACGATGTCGTTTTGGTCTTTCAGGAATCAAAACGATGTCGTTTTGGAGTTTTGTGATTTTAAGCCCTATAAAACCCCCTTTCTCGGGTTACACCCTAAAACCCTCAAAACAACCCTCCCAAAATACTCTTAAGGCTGGATTGAAGAGGAGAGAAGAAGATGAAAAGACTCAAAAAGTATTTTTTTCATTTTACCTATTTTTGTTGTGAAAAAATTCTTCAAAAGATAAAAAAACATTTTCAAAAAATACTTAAAAACTAGGGGAAATTTTTTTGAATAATATTTTGAAAAAAATATGTAATTTTCAAAAAACTAATGCAGAAAAAAAGGAAAAAAATTCTGAAAATTAACGAAAAATAGAAAAAACTAAAACAATTGAGATATAATCATGAAAACTATTTGTTTTTTCAGATTCATAGCAAAAGGAGAAATAGGTTGGACCATCAATGCTTAAATGATTTGATGTACATTAAGTACAACCAAACCTTGATGAAAAATACACTGAGCGTCATATCATTGATCCCATTATCTTGAAAGAAATAGATGATAGCAACGAATAATTAATGGGAAGAATGGAAGATAAAGGTGTTGCAAAAGATGATTTGGTGTTTGAAGGTAATGATTTAACATGGGATGATGTTGCAAGAGCTAGTGGAGCTGAGGGGCTTAGGATTTATACAAGAGCTAAACCAAGCAATACACAAACACCAACACCAAAACCAAAGTCAAGACCATCTAGCTCTAAATATACTTCTACTCTTGCTTTGATTGATAAAGATAAATAGATGATCTATTCATCAGGAGAAGAAGATAAATAAAATGGAGTAAAAGATTGATGATGGGGATGATATTGATGAAAAATTTTTTGATTTAGATTTAGATGTAGATACATTAGTGTTTATTTTGTTTTAGAACTTTGAATGTTTATTATTTTGTTTTGAAACTTTGAATATTTGGATGATGAGAGCACTATTAATATTTAATTTTTATCTTTGATGTTCTTTAGTTTATTATTAGATGAAAATTAAAGACTATATTCAGTAAAATGTATGTTGAATATAAGGTGGAACAACAGAAGTTCAGAAAAAAAAGGGTTCTCTCTCTCTCTCTCTCTCTCTCTCTCTTTCTTTTTCAACATGGTATCAGAGCGGCGCAGCTGAAGCGTGGTGAACCCGACGTGAAGCTTTCCGAAGCTTTCTCTCCCGAAGCTTTTTGACCCGTCGATCCACCTCAGCGCCCACTCCGCCTTCTTCTTCACGCACGGAATCATCTCCATCGCTCGGAACAGCAGCCTCTTCTCCCCCTGTTGCCAAGATTGCTTCTGTTCGTCTGCTTCTCTCCATGGCTGCTATGTGTTCTTGGCCTCTTTATCAGTTGGATATTAAAAATGCATTCCTTCATGGTGATCTTGCCGAGGAAGTTTATATGGAGCAACCTCCTGGTTTTGTTGCTCAGGATGAGTCTGATTTAGTGTGCAAGTTACGTCATTCTCTATATGGCTTGAAACAATCTCCTCGAGCATGGTTTGGTCGTTTTAGTTCTGTTGTTCAAGAGTTTGGCATGTACAGCAGATCATTCAATTTTCTATCATCATAACTCTTTGGGGCAGTGTATTTATCTGGTTGTTTATGTGGATGACATTGTCATTACAGGCAGTGATCAGGATGGTATTCAGAAACTAAAGCAACATCTTTTTACCCACTTTCAGACCAAAGATTTGGGAAAACTCAAGTATTTCTTGGGAATTGAGATAGCTCAATCCAGTTCTGGTGTGGTCCTTTCCCAAAGGAAGTATGCTTTAGACATCCTGGAGGATACTGGTATGTTAGATTGTAAACCGGTAGACACACCTATAGATCCAAATGTCAAACTTGTACCAGGACAGGGGGAGCCTTTAGGAGACCCTGGGAGATATCGACGACTCGTAGGAAAATTGAACTATCTCACCATTACTCGTCCAGACATTTCTTTTCCTGTGAGTGTTGTTAGTCAATTCCTACAGTCACCATGTGATAACCAGACCACATTACATATTGCATTCAATCAAGTCTTTCATGAAAGGACCAAGCATATTGAAGTTGATTGTCACTTCATTAGAGAGAAGATCGCATTAGGATGTGTTGCTACAAGTTTTGTTAATTCAAATGATCAACTAGCAGATATCTTCACTAAATCTCTCAGTCATTCTAGGATTAAATACATTTATAACAAGCTTGGTGCATATGACGTATATGCTCCAGCTTGAGGGGGAGTGTTGAATATAAGGTGGAACAGCAGTTCAGAAAAAAAAAGGTTCTCTCTCTCTCTCTCTTTCTTTTTCAACAATGTATAATTTTTATGTGTATTAGGCTAGATGTGCCTCAAATAAAAAAGCTCGCGCCTCAAGTGCGCCTTGCGCCTTAAGGCCCCAAAAGGCTTTTGCGCCTCAGTGTGCCTTGCACCTTAAATAACTATGCATCAATCTGAATCTGACAATGAACAAATGTCTAAGGTTCTTTATTCTAGTATTGTCTGGAGCCTCATCTATCTTATGGTGTGCACCCGACCTGATATTGCTCATACACTAATTACAGTGAGTAGGTTT
The DNA here is from genome assembly GCA_029783825.1 of Sapria himalayana. Lineage (NCBI taxonomy): Eukaryota > Viridiplantae > Streptophyta > Magnoliopsida > Malpighiales > Rafflesiaceae > Sapria > Sapria himalayana. Next base: position 935,163 of record JAREIK010002450.1, on the reverse strand, counting down.
ATGATAAATCTTGATCAAGAGCACTGGAAAGCTATTAAAAGGATACTTAGGTACCTTAAGGTGACTACTGATGTTGGTCTGACATTTGATAATAAATCTGAACTCATGCTGGCAGGATATTCTGATTCTAATTATGCAAGAAATATTGATAGTAGATGATCTATGATTGGTTATGTCTTCACTGCATGTGGTTCTGTAGTTAGTTGGAAAGACACTGTAATCTTCTGTTACTTTATCTTCTACTGAAGCAGAGTATATGGCTCTGACTGAAGCGGTGAATGAAGGGATATGACTGAAAGATTTTCTCAAGGAATTTGGTCTTTATGAAGAGATTGCAATAGTTTTCTGTGACAACCTCAGTGCTATCTGTTTAGCAAAAGATCAAGTGTACCATGAGAGAACAAAGCACATTGGATGTGCGATATTATTTTCTTCGACCTGAGAAGAGGGTACAAGTAAAACACTATTACCAAACTTGTTACTCCGAATAAGTCAAGACACTGTCTTGACTTACTGAACATAATAAATCAGATGTAATCTTTTTTGGACTAACTGTTTATATAGAGTCTCTCTATCTGTATAAAATACAAATTAAAGTGAAGATTACTGTATATGAAATTTGTTTTTTTAATAATCTATTTGTATAAATAAATAATTCTGTTTCTGTTTTAATATTTTTATGTAAGTGCAGAAAAGAAAATATTAAGAATCCGGGGATGCAGCAGTAACACAATAACAGAGGTCTCACTGTCAGGTCAGCAAGCCAAATTTTTTAGAGAAAAGTCTGACTCGTTCCATGATCCGACCCATCCCGATTAAATGAACTGAGAGATTTTTTTTATTATAAAATATTAGTAATTTTAATTTCGGGTTGCTGTTTTTTGGACCTGGGGAACTATTCATTGTCTCTCTCTCTTCTCTCTGTACAATTTATCACGACTATTCTGTGTTGCATACTGTAAAACTATATTTTGGTTAATTTAATCAATAACACATAAGCATTTTTTGGTGGATGTAGCTAGTCGTACTGAGCAACTAGCAAACCACGTTATTTTCGGTGTTTATTTCATGTTTTTTGATTCTGTCGTGGTTGGTTGCTAGATTGGATATATATATTATTTGTTTATATTGTTCATGTTGTCTTTTGTATCTTAATATCACTACCGTAGAAGCACAATTTCTCAATAATCACGATATCATCTATACTTGCTAAACATACTATTAATATTACATATGCACATAAATATAATATAAATTGTGATAGTATACATGGATGAACATATATTCATCATATTATAAAAAATCTTCTCGATCTTAAAAAATAAATTTATTATCTCACAATTTAAATCGTCAATAATAAGTTTGTCATTTTAACTATTAACATAATCAAATATTATATATTTGTAGCTAACATGTGACTCTAACATCAAGTAAATATAATTTAAATGATATATAACATTTATTTTAAATTTTTTCTTTTTTAGGTTTGTTAACAAATATAGAGTATCCAACTCTTATTGTCTGCTTTATGTCATAATGTATTTTGATAATTTTTTTATATTTTCTAATATAGGAGAAATAATTTTCATTCTCGCTTATACTTATTAGGTTAATTATGTGACATATACACCTAACATAAAAAATATTAGCTAAATGTTCATCTGTAATCATTCTGACAAATATGTTAATTATAATACCATTATTTGAAGCATTATCAAATATAATAATAAAAATTTTTATTTTGAATATTATATTTCCTAAAGATCATCATCAAATACTCATATGAATTGGTTACTTATTTAGAATCGACATAATAAGCATTGACATATGTGAATAAAATATTTTCTCAGGTAGTCCATGAACATCACAGACACACTCTATTATATTTATTAAGTTCGTTAATTATTATTTATTTTAAACTACTTCACGATCCTCCAAAAATCTAATTAAAAAACACGTGCAAGCAATTATTTTTAGCATGTCTTCCCTTTTAAAATCATTGTAATAAATAAAAGAGATCAATAAACTTTAAATTGATCTAACTTCAAAGACTACGTTACTAAGTTAAGTTTGTCCGTGATTCAATGCACTATATTTTTTGATATATTAATCGATATATATCTTAAAATAATCAGTACCGACAATACTCCAACATATAAATATTTTCTTACAAAATATAGACTACGTTAAATCTTCTTCGAAACTCCTAATATTTTTATCTTTAATAATATTAAATATAGTTCAAACTACTAAAATTTTTCTATTTTTAACTTTTTTATGCATATGGGTAGAGACAATGAGATAAAACCTAGTTTCAGGTTCGACATTTCATTGAAATTGTGATTATTATCTATGTTTAGATTTAATTTATTTTTATTAAATTCATAATTTGTTATTTTTTTAATTGTATGACATTGGAATATAAATTTGAGATAAGAACTTTTCTATTTGTTACTAATTTTTTTAAATTTATTTATTAATCAAATAATTACTAAATAAAAAAATAATACTAACATAATCACAATATATACTTTAACTGTATGTGTATAACATACTTTAGATTCCACCTTGTTTTCTCATGCCTAGCAGTCACTACTCGTAACCAAACTAATATCGATGCTCCATAATATTAAAATTACAAATAGTTATAAAAAAGAATTATGAATTTTAGACCAAAGAGAGAAGATTAGAAAAGTTTACAGATTAATTATGAAAAATAAAATATATTAATATCCTATTTATAGAAAAAAATTATAGAAAATATTTTTTTATTTTTTTAATATTACGTGGGGCATAAATCAAACAGCTATCAAATTTCTACTACCAAGCCATCAGATGCAATCCAACAACTCAGATAAAATATATAAAAGTTTTTTTATTAGACCTGACATGAAAACAATATGCATTGTCCTATCAGGGGGAACCCAAATGGGGAGGTTAAAATGTAGATGTTTATTAAAAATGCTCGGCATATGAAATCTAGTGAATGATATCGTGATCCATATAAAAAGTATTGATTTATTAGACAAATACATAATGTAATGTCACTCCAAATATTTTTTATATTTCTTATATTTTTATTAAACTAATTTTATTTTTTTTATTAAATAACTAAAAAATAAGGTGTCATTGTATAAATACAATAAATTGAAACTCATAAGAACTCTGAAATTAAAAATATTGGGGTGAGAAAAATATTATGACAGGTGATCACTTGAAAAATACTCATATTATATAAATGTACTAGAGGTCATGTATTGATGCAATTGCAAGTATATTTGTCCAATGTTAGTATGTCTTAGGTTCATTTAAGTCATCATTTGTATCAATAAATACATATTAGATTAACTCTAACGAGAGTGAGATTTCCTAAAAAAGGAAATCTCCCACAAGCTTGTAGGACACAATAGCTCAAAAGACTATTCTAGTTTAGGCTCATAATGAGTCATAGACAAACACTTGACTATTCAAGACTTAGTCTACACTAGGAGAAGAAGACATACATAATCTACTGAGACCAAAGAAAAATCCATCGAGGAGTGAGATGATTATGCAACTAGTTCCTCTGATCTTTAAATTTCGATTACTCCAAAAATCATAGAAAATTTGTACATAACACTCAATCTCATAGGTATTTTATTCCTTGTTTTACTTCTTTTATTATTTTCTTGAAAATACTAAAAAACACAAGTCTCCTACTGAGAGACTATTTTACCCATAATAATATCAAACCATGTTAAAAGATATAAATATCCTCTGCTCTAATATTACTTGAGAACATACACTACCTATATAATAAAGTCTATTGTTAGCTATAAATAAGTATTCACCATGAAGATATATCTAAATGAGAAAATAAATCATATTAAATAAGATTTGTAGTGAGGGATTCAATCAAATGTTTGGTATCAACTGTTAGGATATTTTTTTAATCGTTAAAATAACTTTCAAAAAGATTCTTATTTCACTAATAATATCCAATAGATAAAATATACACTACCTATATGTAAATAATTTTGAGTATATAAGAAACAACTATATTAGTTTTGAGAAATACAATCATGTGCAATGTATACAGGGGTAGCAAGTGGGTATGATGGCTCGAATACGGTATGAGGCATGGCCAGACTAAGCCGTGTCTGGCCTGACACTAAACAATCAAAAACTTCGCCTGGACCGTGTCATGCTGGCTCAAGGGATGGCTAGTATCGCGTTGAGCAAGGGGGTGCCAAGCTGCGTGACGGGCCAGGCACAAATTAACTCCCTAGCCCATAGGCATGATCTAGTAGCACAGTAGACTAGTGTGCTCGGACCAGGTTTTGGGCGAGGTCCAATTAGACCATGCCCAACCCACCTAGTTTAATGTTAAAAACTAATATTTTATTTAATAACACTAGCTCCACCTTTTACACATGGTGGGTTATTTTGAAAAAATTACAATGTGTTTTGGTGAGGGCGTCTGTGTGGGATGGTCCAGGCCCACGTAGACACAAACTCAAGTTGGAACCTAAATAGGCATGCCGAATATTATGCCAAAAAATATAGTATATTAGATCATAATCAAACTTAACTCAACGATGGATTCTGAGGTTAGATCTAGTTCAACTTCTATGTTGACCCCCTTCATATATTACAACGTGTTAGGGAGTGAAGATATGACCAAACTAATTACTACGATAGATTTTCTGATTAAATTTTTAGAGTATCTAAAGATAGTCAGTATCATACAAATCTATTTTTAACCTACATATCGTAAAATTCATAGATTCTACATGTAGAAATGACATATTAAAATATTAAAAGTTAGAAAAAATAAATAACTAATAAATTTAGAGAATATAATGGCGTTATGTCCATGATATCCGATATATGGACTAGTCACGATAATGCATCTTTTGCATGTCTCACCACCTACTATGTAGATTCAAAATAGATACTGAATAAAAAGATATTAATATTTTCAACAATTCTTTATCCACATGATGGCTCAGCCATATATAAATATATAATATGAATTTTTAGAAAATATAATATTCAAAATGAAATATATAATATTACATTTAATAACACAACTAACAATGAAATAGTCATTAACATATTTATTAAGAACATTAGAGACGACATATTGGGAAAGATTTTTTACGTTATAATGTGTCACATCATAAATATGATAGTGCAAGTGAGGAAAAATGTTGTTTCCCTCACTTTAAAATAAATACGTAATTTACTAAAATATCTTCGGATACCTAACAGACAATAAGAATTTGATAGTCTCTATTTATCTGCAGGCCTAAAGAAGAAATTCCTAATAGATATGAGACACTGTTGGAATTACACATACTTGATATTAAAATTATGTGTTGGATACGAATACGTAATATCTGACTACGTCAATAGTAAGAGTGACAAATTAATTTTTGATGACAGGGACTGAGATACAAAAATTTTATTTATAAAATTCCTGAAGATTTTTTATGACACAACGAACATCTGTTCGTCAATTTATACTCTCACCATCTTCATTGTACTCAGGTACATATGCAATATTAGTGACATATTTAAGAAATTTAGAGATGACTCGACATTTAGTGATATAACTATTGAAGTAAAAATCAAATAATTAAAATACTAGTTCATTATTCCATCTATTTATTGTTTGATTGATTGCATGAACCCTAAAATTAAGGTGAAAGAGGTAAAGAATATTTTGCCATATATATCCTCGTGCATGAACCAGAAACACTAACATGAATGATTAATTCACAATAAATTAATTGAGTTATTTATATACTAAAATACTAGATATGATATTAGTTCTAACTAGAGGTGTCAACCTAGCCGGGCTGCCCGACACGAGGCATGCTTCGGCCGTGCTTGGGCCGGCCCAGCATGGCACGGGATTTTCCCATGCCCGGGCCCGCGTCATGCTCAGGTAAGGCACAATTCGTGTCGTGCCAGGCCGAGGCCAACCAGACCTCGTGCCGTGCATGACCCAGCACTGTTCAGTGGCCCATGGCAAGGCTCGCCGGCACGGGTCGGGGTCACACGCAGACCTGCACCCACACCGGTAGTCCTGGTCTCCCGGCTTCCCGAACCTTCACGAGTCAAGGCTTCTCACAGTCTCGCCCGCCCCAAGCCGATTCCCCCCTGCCCCCCAAACCCCAACTGTCAAAAAAAAATTTTAAATGTAGCCGTTGGATCTCGCCTCCAACGGCTAGGGGGCTGAATCCGACAGCCCTCATGATTCTGCCCCTTAAAATATTAAAAAAAATTAAAAAAAACAAAAAAAATTACTTTTAAAAAAAAAATTATTTTCTTTAATCTATAAAATCATCCCCACCTCTCTATAACATTTATATTTTTCATAAATATTTATTCTCTCAGATCTCATATTTTCACTCTCTCAAAACTCTTGCTCCTCTCTCTTTGGACTTCGAATTTCATCATTTGGCTCGGCTTTTCGTGAATCTCAACTCGTGCTTGAAATTTTGAGGTAGACTGTGGTGTATCGTGCACGTGATCAATCTCACTGCTTTATCGAGTAATTTATTAAGTTTTTTTTTACTTTCTCTCTCTCTAATCTCAATCTCTAGTCCTAAAATAGTTAAATCTAAAATTTATCGTCTAGTCTCTACATAAGTGTACTATTTAACAAAAATCCTAAAAATGAGAAATATTAATGAAATATATTTAAATTTAGAAAATAAAAATATTATATAGAGGTCTGAGGCCTGTGAAACTTTGGTTTCTCAAGTAGTCACAACCCAAACATCTAAAAAACAAAAAATTAAGAAGACTTCTGTAATTTTGACTCATTTTAATATAATAAAATAAAAAAATATTAGGGATGAGAAAGAAAAAATGACACAGTACAAATATTGTATGAGAAATTTTACTTGTAATAGTTCGTTTGGGACTAGACATCTTAAGAGGCGTGCCGAATTATTCACCAAAAAACATGATCCATTAGATCCTAGGCAAACCCAACTTAGCATTGTATTTTTTGAGACTGAATCGAATTTAGTTTCAAAGTTTACTCATTTCATATACTCCATCGAGTTGGGTAGGGACGGCATGACCAGACTTATCACATTGATGGGTCTTCCGATCAGATTTTCGAAAGATCCAAGGATAGTGTACATCATGCAGAGATATTTTCAGCCTACTTATCGTAGGATTCTTAGGTCAACATCTAGGAATGACATACTAAAATTATATGAGTTAGAAAAATAAAAAATAATTAATGAATTTATGGCATATAGTGGAGTTGTGTCCGTGACATCCGATATTTGGACAAGTTATGATGAATCATCTTATGCATGTCTCACCAGCCACTATGTAGATTCTAACTGGACTATGAATAAAAAATTTTAGAATTCTCTGAGATTCTCCATCCTCATGATAGCCCGGCCATTTTTGAGTGTATGATGAAGATCTTTAGGAAATATAAAATTCAAAATAAAATTTTTAGTATCACATTCGATAACATATCTAATAATGGAGTAGCAATTAACATGTTTATTATGAATATTAGAGACGTATCATTATGAGAGATCTTTCACGTCGGATGCATGTATCACGTAATTAACCTAATTGTTCAAGCGGGTATGAAGGTATGTTTCCCTACGTTAGATAATATACGTAATGCACTAAAATATATTTGTACTCCTCGCAGACAACAAGAGTTTGGTAATCTCGGTTTGTCTACGAATCTTAAGAAGAAATTCCAATCGGATGTGAGACACCGTTGGAATTACACGTACCTGATGTTGAAATTATGTGTTGGATATGAACACGTGATATCCGACTACGTCAATAGTAAGAGTGACGAACTTATTATTGATGACATTGACTAGGTTTCAAGAATTTCATTTATGAAATTCCTGAAGATTTTTTATGCCACGATGAATATGTGTTCGTCGATTTATACTCTCACGACTTGCATTGCACTCAGATGCATATGCAACATTAGTAGCAAGTTTATGAAGTATCGAGCTGACCCGACACTTAGTCATATGATTGCAGAGATAGAAATCAAGTACTTAAAATATTGGACCACCATTCCATCTCTTTATTGTCTCGCTGCATGCATGGACCCTAAGGTGCATGCATGCATCCTGACTTACATTTCCTCGTGCATGAACCTGAAAGACTCACCTGAATGGTTCATTCACGAGAAGTTGACAGACATGTTCACATACTACAATATTAGATATGGTGATGGTAGTAGTAGTAGTGAGACTGTGATTACGAACATGAATACATTGTTCAGAGATAACAATTTTTTCATTCAGTTAGCGAGGGAAAAACATCGGAGATAACATAGGAACGAGCTTTCTCGGTACTTAGATACCGATTACTGTTCAATCCTATCATATTCTGATACTAAAAATCTTGATATATTACAGTGGTGAAAATCATGAGTCTACCTTTCCCGTGCTATCTAGGATGACACGGGATCTACTGACTCATCCGGTGTCGAGCATAGCATCGGAGTCTGTTTTTTCTGTTGTTGTGAAAGTGATTTCGGATAGGAGATCAAATTTATGTCCAGATATTGTTGAGGCCTTGGCCTGTTTGAAGGATTGGGAGGATTCAAGGTTTAGCATCCATGATCGTGCTGAAACTAAGACATGGACTGCATCAGCATCCACTACAAAAGCGGAGGAGTTGATTGCTGATGATGATAATCCATATGATAGTGATCTTGATATTGCGGTTGATGATGCTCATGTTATGCCGATTGACAATTGATGATGATCCACTACTTTTTGATTTCGATGTGTTATTTTTTATTGATTATGCGCTTTATTTTTACGTTACCTTAAAACTTGTATTTGTTTGGTTCGGTATCTATTGGCTGATTGGTCATTTTTTATTTGATTTACTTTTGTTTTTTTGACTTTCTAATTTTTTTTCACGAAATTTTTGGTATAATTTATTTTTTTGTTTAAAATTTTTATTTAAAAATTAAAACTTTATAATTTAATATTTTAATTCTAATAAATTATAATCTAAATTTATTTTAAATTATTAAAAAAAATTTAAACTCTATTAATATTTTCAAGTTACAAATTTTTAATAATTATCAATTTATCAATTTAAATTTAAACTTTATAATTTATTTATATTATATTTTTAATAAAAAAATTTAAACTTTGTAATTTATTAAATTTTTAATAATTTTTATTTTATAAATTTAATATATTATACATTATCTATATATAGTATAATATATATTTTATTTAAACTAAAATATAAAACTTTAAAAATTTTAAAAAAAAAAATTTAAATCATGCCCGTACTGGCCTGGTTTGGCCAATACGGCTTGGTTTGGACCGACCGGGCCTGGCTTTGATAAACTGTGTCGGGCCAAGCACGACAAGGTACAGTAATTGTGTCGTGCCTAGCCAGGCACGAAAGCACGGTTGTGCTCTAAAAAAAGGTTCAGGCCAGCCCGGCCCAGCCTGTTTGACACCTCTAGTTCTAACCAGGCTCCGAATATGAATATGGATACCATATTCGGAGATGATAACTTCTCTATTCAATTAGCAAAGAAGAAACAACGGGATAACCCGTTGAATAAGAGCGTGTTATCTCAGTACTTAGATACCAATGACTGCTCAATCATATCATATAATGATAACAAGAACCATAATATTTTATAATGGTAAAAATCATATGAGTCCACTTATTCTTTGAAATGTAAGATGACACAAAATCTACAGACTTCATCAATGTCAAGCATAGCATCTAAGTCTGTTTTTTTCTTTTGCAGTCTATATAATTTCGAATAGGAAATCAGGACTGCGACCATATATTATTGAAGTACTAATGTGCATAAAAGATTAAGAGGATTCGAGATCAAATATCCAAGATAATACTAGAACAAGAGTAGAGGAGTTGTTGACAGATGATGACTTATGTGACTTTGAATAGATTGAACTCACCGCTAGTGATACTATCATATGCTAGTGATACAATGATGATTAATTACATAATTATACCAATTGGCATTGAGATTGAGCTTCCATTATTATGATTAAGATTAATGATTTTTATTTTATGTTGTTCATTATTATAAATTGTAATTTTGTGTTATTTTATTTATTTTTGAATTAAATGATAAATGATGGATATGTTTTTTTGATATTTTTGATTATTTATTATACTTTGTCATTTGTGTTAATAAATTTATTTTTTTGTGATTTATGTGAAATAAATAATATAATATCACAACTCATAAATGATAACATGTAACTTAAAATATAAAATTTGTAAAAAAAATTAAAATAATTAATCCACAATTCCACAACCGTTGGGGGTGGAGGTGAGACTGGGATGGTGATGGTGATTCAAGTGTGAGTCAGTCTCGAAGTCCTAACTATGTTAGGCTAGGATAGAATATTTGGGCCTGAACTCGTCCTACTAAGCACAACCCAGCCCAAATCTAACTAAACTTGAATAGGACGAGTTGTGTAGGTCTGGCCATTATTGAGTCGGGCCGACCATTATTGACACCTCTAAATGTGTAGATTGCAAAAGATATAATGACTTAGAATAGCCACCAAGAGCTTGATTTTTTATGTCTTCATAGACATTCACTTCTTTCAAGTTAAACATGTGTTTAAAAAGTGTTTTTTTATTTTTTTTAAAGTTCTATTGGCAAGATTGTTTTATTTGTTATGTATATGAATTATATTTTAATTATATGAAATGATGAATTGCAAATCACTCAGCTCAACAAATACCTTCAATTACAATTTCAAAAAAAATATTAAAAAACTCATACTTTCTTATAATATAGGTAACTTATTCTAAAAAAGAGATTGAGAATTGAGATATAAAAGATAAATATTTGATACTATTTTAAAATTTGTCCTCTTGGATTATACTCCAACATACACTCTTATTAATCAAGGTAATAAATTCTAATCCGATGTAACTTTTCATTTGACTCTACTACTTACAAAAAAATCATATAAAAAAATAACTGATTAACTAATATCAAACTAGATTTGGCCTATGAAATCAAAACAAGTATTCATTTCTTAGATTCCCTTTGATATATTAATCTTGATGCAGTTCATTACATATTAAGGTATATAAAAAAATCTCTAGAATTTAGAATCTCATTCAACAATCAAGAATATTTGTAGTCGGATAGATATTCATATTTTAGTTGAACACCAGCTTATACTGAGAGGAGGACTACGACAAGTCTTAATATTTTTTTAAAAGATAATTATTTCAAGATTTAATATACATACAAAGTTGAAAGCATTAAAAATTATTACTATCAATATATTTTGAATATGATATTTGCAAAGATTAGATATTCACTTTTTGTTCTCACTATTTTTTATTACAGCAATCAAATAATGACACATATAGCCCGTAATTTAATATTTCACAAGTTAATAAACATATATATGAATTACTTTTTTCTCAGAAAAATGATACATGATGTTTCAGTCATCTCTACAACCACTATTCAAAATTTAGAGCAGTCAATAATCATCCTCAACAAGAGTTTGAAAATGCCTAAATTATATTATATTTCTATGTTTTAAGTTCTAGATGTCTATGCACCAGCTCAAAGGAGAAAATTATGATTTATTATTTGTTGTTTTATTTTTCAAAATTATAGATGAGAGCACCTTATATAAAGACTTAGCTTGATATAAATTATTGCGTGCTTTTATTATATATATTATCATTTTAGCTTATTTCTCTATAAAATATATCTAGACTCATTGTCTTTCTTAAAACAAGAGATGTTAAGTGGGTCAGGCAGCCCAAACACAATGTGAGGCATAACCAATTCAGTCGTGTCAAACCCAACATGACATGGTCTTTAACCATGTTTAGATCATAGTCTTGTAATGCTAGGTCAGGCAGCATGGCCTCTCTTGTTTCAAGCACGACCAATTTTTAAAAAACAACCATTTTATAAAATGATTAATTTTATTTCTTGCCTATTCAAGCATGCTGACAAGATAGCAATGAAAGACCTATCATTGTTTTATTGATTGTAATTAAAAAAACTTTTTTTATATATTTTTTGAGCGATCTAATTGCATTTAACTACTCATTTGGAGAAATTAAATGGATGTCAGATTTCTACCCTAAAAAATATTTTTAAAATAAAAAAATATTTTTAATTAAAAAGAATTATAAATAGTATATTGACATATTTTATTTTACACAGTTAATCTGTAATTATATCTTCTCTCCTCTTCACATTCTTAAATTGACACCGTGCTTTATTTGTGCATATATATTTTTTTTTAAAATTATAATTAGTTTAGTGATAAACTATGACTTCTTGATGCAAGAATACAAAGTGAAGGATCAAAGTTTCATCCTCACGCATAAAATTAAGATACATCATACATATTATAATTGTGTTGATATTAATTTAATTTATTTAGAAATTTATAGATTAATAAATAAATTAAAAAAATAATAAAAATTTTAAAAAAATCTCTCCAACTTCTACATTCAATTCAATCTCATAAAAATAAATTAGACCTAAACATCAAAAATAATGATAACTCAATCAGAATATTCAAGGTCAAAACTAGACTATTTCTTATGGTCTCTACCTATTGCCTAAAAAATATAAAAATAAAAACTTTAATAATCTAAATATACTTTAACATAATTAAAAATAAAAATATTAATAATATCAAAAAAGATTCAGAATAGTACATATATTATAAAAAAACATATACATATAAAAATACTAATAACATTAAATATCTGAAGAGGCGTGTCGATCAATATACTAAAAATATAATAAATTGAATCACGGATAAACTTAATTGTATAATTTTTGAAGATTAATTAACTTCAAATTCATTATCTTCCTTTATTTATTATAATGAGTTGGAAATAAAAAATAATAAAATTAATTATTAGTATGTATTTTTCGATTAAATTTTTGGAGGATCATAGAATAATTTATATTCTATATTATATAAACTTACTTTCATTTTAATTATCATAGAATTCCTAGATCGATCAGTAGAAATGACAAAATTAAATATTTTAAAAAAAATAATTAATAATTCACAAACTTAAGAAATACAGTGAAATAATCTTCATGATATCTAACATTTAAACTATAACAATAACACTGTATTTTTTTGTCTCACCTCCCACTATGTAAAATTTTAAGTGAAAATTAAATAAACAAATTTTTAGATTTCCTAAGATTCTCTATCCTTGTGATGATCTCGTCATATATGAGTAATAGATAAGGGTCTTTAAAAAATATGATATTCATAATAAAATTTTTAGTATTATATTAAATAACACTTTAAATGACAATATCATAATTAACATGTTTATTAGAACTATTAGAGATGAACACTTAGCTAATATTTTTCTTAAAAATAATAAAAATTTTCTAAAATATATTATGATATGTAGTAGACAACAAAAATTTATTACTTTATGTTTGCCAGTGAGCCTAAAAAAATCATAACAAATATCAAACATCATTTGAATTATACCTACCAGATAATAAGAATCATGTGTTGGCTATGACTATAGCTTTAAAAAGCATAAGGCGAACCAAGGCACAAAAGTTTCTTGGAGCCTCGAGGCAAAAGGCGCACTTAAGGTGTGGGCTTTTGTAAAGTGAATTGTGACTTTAGATGCATATAAATTTTTATTAAATATGATTCTATTGATAAAAAAAATAAATGTTCCTAATATTTAAATAAATTTTGATGAAAAAAATAAATGAAATTATATAAATTTCAATATATAATTACAAATGTTGAGAATAAATATATTTCTTAAAAAAACAATAGTATATAAGGCACGCCTCTTTAGTAAGATACATGTTTTGGAAGGCAATGCGCTATAACTAGGGAATGGTTGTGCCTTGAGCCTAGGCGCACCTTCAGCGCATTTTTCACAACTATGGCTATGACTACTAATAAGTGATATTTAACTATGTCAATCATAAGAATTATAAACTTATTATTGATTATTAAGACTAAGAGAAATTTTATTTTTTAAATTCCTGAAATATTTTTATGATACGATAAACATTATTCGTCTGTGTATAATCATAGCACATGCATTGCACTTTGATGCATATGCAATAGTAGTAATATGTTTAATAAATATTAAAAATATCCTAATTTATTATCATGCCTGTTGTGATGAAAATTAAGTATTTACAATAATAATTCTCCATTTCATCTTATTATCACTTAGGTATTTGTATAGATCATAGAGTTAAGAATGAATAGATAGAAAATATATTAAAATACATATTTACCTATATGAAATAAGCAAAAGAATTAAATAGTTAGATTCACAATATATTAGATACCATATTTATATATTATGATACTAGGAATGATAGTTATAGCAAAACTCTAAATATAAATATTGGGTCAGGCCAAACTAGTGGTTTTTTTTTAAATACTGTCACATGTTTGACTAACAACGTTTGCGTGGGATGGTCCAGGCGAATGTGAACGTGCACTTGGCATCACCTCCCCTCTTCCCAAGAATCAAGCCCGAACCCCAGCCCGAGCCCAAGCTCGGGCCCCAAGCCTAGCTCCCGTTGTCACCCAAACCTTCTAAAACCAAGGGGACATAACGGCTAACTAAATCCCAAGAGTCCAAAAAAAATTTAAAACAAAATGCATCCAGTTGTTAGATGCACCACCAATGACTAGGATAAAAAATTTGATGGTTATCGAGTTTCTGCCCTAAATATTAAATAAAAAAATACAAAAAAATAATTTAAAAAAAAATTCTTTTTGTAATCTATATATATTTTCTCTCCTTCTCCATTTTTTCAAACTCAACTCACTCTCTTCTCTCTCTATCCCCATTCTCTCTCTCTCTCTCATCTCGTCTCTCTCCTCTCAATTTTAATTTTATATATTTATATTTACAATTTAATTTTACATTTTATATTTTTGGTTAGCTATTTGTATTTGTAGTTTTTTTTCTTCAAACTCAAAGTTCTGCTTTCCTATTCTACCACCTCTCAGGACTCGAGTGCAGACTACAAACATTGGACATCGGACTTCGGCATTCCAAAAACAGCCAAACAGATATTATTTTTTAAATTTTATTTAGTTTTTTATTTTTATTATTAATTTAATATCAAATAATATTTAATTTAAAAAATAAAATTTAGAATATAAGTAATAAACTAATAAAAATATAAAATGATAAATAATAAATTTAATAATAACGAAATTAATATTAACATAAACATAGATAATTTTGATATTAATAATCCTACGAAAATGTCCGAGACCAAAACTATGTTTTTGCCCAATATTTAATTTAAAAATAAAATTTTATATATAATTAATAAAATATTAAAAATCTAAAATAATAAATAGTAAATTTAATGATAACGAGATTAATATTAACATAAATATATATAACTTTAATATTAATAACCCTACGAAAAAGTCCAACACCGAAATTATATTTTCGCTCATTGTCTCAGCTCAAGTATTATAAAAACCTTATGCTTGTTAAAAAAGAATCAGAATAATACAAGTATTATAAGAAAATATTAACTTATAAGTGTGAATGTGAGATTGAACACCTAAAGAGAGAAGTCAAATATTATATCAAAAAACATGGTATATTAGATCATAAACAAACTCAACTGCATGGTTGGATCTTTGAGGTTTGATCTAGTTCAGCTTTCATGTTGACCCTCTTCATATACCACAACGAGGTAGAAAGAAAAGACATTACCAAACTGATCAGTACGATAGGTCTTTCGATTAGATTTTCGGAGGATCCAAGAGTAATTAGTATCATATAAACCTATTTGATATCTACATATCATATAATTCCGGTACACTTTTAGAAATAACATACTAAAATATTATAAGTTAGAAAAAAAAAATAATAACTAATATATTTAGAGAATATAGTGGCGTGATATCCGTAATATCTGATATTTAGACTAGTCACGATGATACATCTTATACATGTCTCATCACCTATTATGTTGATTCTAAATTGATACTAAATAAAAAGATATTAAAAATTTTAGAAATTCTTCATCCTCATAATAATTCAGCCATATATGAGTGCATAATGAGAATTTTTACAGAATATAATATTCAAAATAAAATATATAATTTTATAGTTGATAACACATTTAATAATGACGTAGTCATTAACATGCTTGTTAGGACCATTAAAGATAAATTATTATAAGAAAATTTTCATGTTAGATACATGTGTCATGTCATTAACATGATAGTGTGGGTAGAGATGAAGGTTATTTCTCCCACTTTAAAAAAATATATAACTCAGTAAAATATCTTTGGATGTCTAGCAGACAATAAAAGTTTAATAGTCTCTATTTGTTTACACGTCTAGAGATGAAGGAATTCCAAATGTATGTAAAACACCATTTGAATTACATATATATGATGTTAAAGTCATGTGTTAGATACTAATAAGTAATATTCAAGTACTTAAATAGTAAAAATGATAAACTTGTTATTGACAATAAAAACTGTGCTATAAGAATTTTATTTATGAAATTATTGAATATTTTTTATGACACAATGAATATATATTCGTTAATTTATAATCCATCACTTATATTACACTCGGATACATTTGCAATATTAGTAGCATATTTAGAAAATTTAGAAATTACCCAATATTTAGTAACATGACTATTGAGATAAAAATCAAATACTTAAAATATTGTTTCACCATTCAATCTCTTTATTATCTGACTGTCTACATGGACCCTAGTATTAAAATGAAATGGATAAAAAATATTTTAACATACATATCATCATGCATAAATCAGAAATACTAACCCAAAGGGTTAATTCATGAAAAATTAACTGAATTATTTACATATTAATACACTAAGTATGATGAAAATAGTAGTCAGACTCAAAGTATGAAAATGAATACCTTATTCAAAGATGATGACTTCTCCATTTAGTTAGTGAGAAAAAAATAACATAATAAACCGTAGAATAGGAATAAGCTATCTTGATATTTAGATACTGATTATTGCATAATCCTATCACATAACAATAATAAGAATATTCATATTTTATAATAATAAAAATAATATGAATTCACTTGTTTTGTACTATCTAAGATGACATAAGATCTATAGATTCATCCGATATCAAGCATAACATCGAAGTCTAGTTTTTTTATTATAGTCAATATCATGTTAGATAGGAGAACAAGACAATGACTAGATATCATTGAGACACTAGCATGCATAAAAAATTAGAAGGATTCAAGGTTTGGCATCCAGTATCGAGATCATGCTGGAACAAAAATAGAGGAATTGCTTATAATTTATGACTATGACTTTGAGGAGGTTGAGCTCTCATCTAATGATACTATCAGACACTTACGTGATAATAAACAATTACATACTCATACTAATTAGCATTGGGATTGAAGTATTAGGCTTACATTATTATTTATTACGATTGAGATTAATAATTTTTATTTTATGTTATTATTGTGAGACATTACTTTTTATCATTTTATTTATTTCTGACTTGAATAATGAATAAAAGAATGAATATATTTTTTTGATATTTTTGATTATTTATTATACTTTATTATTTGTGTTAATGAGTTTATTTTTTTATGATTTATCATTTATTTAAAATAAATAAATAATATAATATCGTTATGTTTTATGTCGCAATTAATCTGAATTTTGAATTTAAAATATGATATCTAAAAAAAAAAATTTAAATAATTAATCCACAATTTTGCAACCCCAACCTGTGGGGGAATATCCGGGCTATACTAGGCTAGGACCTAGGTCTAGTCTAGGTAGTGGTAGGCTGGAACAACTGGGCCCGACACAACCTGACTCAGCACGGCCCAACACAATCCAGCCCAAATCCAGCTAGCCTCGCTCCGATCGTGCCGAGCAAAGCCTGCCATTTTTGAGTCGTGTCGTGTCTGGCAAAGCATAGAACAGTAGCTCGACTAGGCTACCAAAAACTGGGCCATGCTGGCATGACACGACCCATTTGACACCTTAGTATAATCCCAATTAATCTTATAATTAAGCTTAATAAAATATTATGTGTGTTGTTAAAATAAATTTGTAATTCTTTTGATTTGCATCCTACATCAAGAGTTCTCACAATTTTTTTTTTTGATAATTGTGGATGTTTGGACTAACTTGCATGCACCTGGAGTCCTAAACTAGTCACTCGTGAGGAACATCCCACCCCACAAGATTTATTCTCGAATAATAGAGGAGACTCAAACTCATGATCTCTTAGTTTTTAGGCCAAGTGTTTACCAACTGAGCTATTCTTGATGAATAGAATTCAAACAACTTTGTTATATAATTTATGGATTTCAATTGAAAAGATTATCAATAATCCATCAAAGGGTAAATGATTAAAAAATAGAATGAATGTAATGTAAGTACAAACTTACTTGCACGGTACATGTATGACCAGTTACATTTGTAACTATCACCCTCCAAGCATCACTTATCTGCTGTGAAGCTGCAATCAGGAGCTTTATTTCCCACTCACAGACACCTAATTTGTGCATTCTCACACCAATTGAGGAATGTATTTCTTGGGCCATTTCTACCAAGATTGCCTCGGTTTCTGTAACCTGATGTTCAATATCTTTTTGAATTTTCCTGATAAAAACAAAGATGCATTAGAACTTCATATAGAAGGTTCAATAGCAAATCACATGAAAAATTAAATCTTGAAGAAAAAACCCAATATCGGTACTTATGCTCAACAATGAGGTCATCCAGTTGTTGCACTCGTAAGATACAAAGATACAGATGAACATGATCAGGCATGATTGTAGTACTGTGTAGATTAAGCTCCAACTCCTCCATTGCAGTAACTAAGGAACTGAAAATGCTCTTTGAAGTAACAGACATGGGCAACTTGATATGGATTGGTTCAGAGCACAGGGACTGATTTGCAGGAAATTTCTTTTTTGAAGTAGGCTGTCTTACAAGTGTCCTCAGGAACAACCTCTGTCGTGGTACAGATTTATCGGTGATGCTGTACATGTGCCATTGCCCATTGCGAGATGCAGCATATTGGATATGTTCATACACATCAAGCTTATTCTGAACCAAAAAAGAAAAAAACAAACAGAATGCAGAAAGCTTCAGAAGAAAGAAAACTATGAAATATTGTCACATGCTTCATAATTTTCAAATGAAAATAAATGGGTGACAGATATATAACCAATTCGAGGTTGACGGAGAGTGGATGCTCAAGATATCGTAATGCAGGTTCATCCCTGTAAGACATATTTTTGGCTGACCAATGCCAAGAGTGCCTCAAAGGAACTCGCCCATCATCCCTCTGTATAACACAACTAAAAACCCCAACATTTGCAGAACTCAAAATGGAGTTTAGCTTTTGCTCTTTGAGTATTCTGACTAGCTTCTGGATACTCCGTTGAGCATGATCCTTATCCCCACTGTAAAAGACATAACTTTTGTTGCGTATGTACACAAGAACATAAAAGGTAACTCTATATCTATGTGTGGCATTCAGTGCCAGCCATGATACAAAACACGTAAATAAATCAACCACACACACACACATAAAAGTAACAAAAGTGGAACACCATAAAGAAAGAACTTCTGTACCTATCTTGGGGAAGGTTCATCAGCTTTCTTAAGCCCACCAATACAAGATGTATCGTATTACCAAATTGGGATTCCTGGAATTTCTCTGGAATGAAGTTGTGAAGGTTGTGGAATGTTTTGTTTAAAGCAGCATCAATAATTGCTGGAAAATTTTGGAGAGACTTGACAACAACCATGGTTCCCCGGTTCCTCTCCATGTGCTTCCCAACAACTGGTTTAACAGCATTCCTTTTTTCACCATACTCGTCCACAAACTCCCAAGTTGCAATGAGGCCTGATTTTTGCCGGTGAATTTTGAAGCTCCCATTCACTAGATGTGGCTGTTGAGATACAAAAAAAAATGAGTTTTTTTTCACAATTTTGGAATCCACGTTTAGATTGACTACTTCACCTATTCAGAGGATGGTAAAAGAAATCACCAGACTACATATTTTCAACAACATATAAATTATCTCTCTCGGCATCATCCATTGGAATGCAAAACACAATAGCAAAGTGATTTAGCAATTGCTTCTCTTCCATGGAAGTCCCATTGCCAAGAAGAAAACAAAAAATAAAGCTGCACAAGTTGAAGACATGATACCTCATACAGCCTGCGAACATAAGTATCCACAACCCGCCTTTGGAGGAATGGATCATGGTGATCAAACAGACCCACGAGGGCATCTTCAACAGCTAATGAAGAATTCACAATATCTTCTACCCGTTCATCAATTGCACTTTTCTTCTTTGGGTTTTTTACATTTTCCCCATCTTCCGAGAACATATCTAACTCAGAGAGGTTCCTAGAGATGGAGGATTGCAGTTCATTTAGCTTTGTTTGCTCAAGCAGCTGACAAGCTTTCAACGCCAACTGTTGTAAAGTTTACACCAATAATGATACTAAATAGAAGTATGTAGTCTTGGAAAACACCAAATTGATACGTAAGATCTGAATTTATTAATTTAAAAAAAAAAAGCTGTGACTAACAAAGACTTCGCTAACCTTGGAATAATTCAGATGATCCAGTTTTGAAAAAGAAACTAACTTATCCATGTAGCCAGCAGGATTGGGGTAAACTAGTTGTTCTATGAGACGTAATATCAGCCTATTTTTTCTCTTGATCCCCTGAACATCAACATAAGCAGCAGCATGCGGCATGAACTCACCAGTGAAAGTGAAAATAATATAAGGGGGAAAAAGCAATAGAATTTTTAGTCTGTCATACCTGGTGAGACAGCACAATATCGACAACCTTACCCAGGTCTTCCTTGTATTGAAGACGAAGCTGCTCTATGACATCATTCTGCAGAAACATGTAACATGACATTAGAAAGATGTTCGCCTGTGCAAAAACATGAGTCCGAGGTATTAACCTAACTCCTCAGCGATGATCGAATTGGATATAAAATAAGATTAGCGTTACCAATCTCTGGAACAATAGAAAACAGTGCATTCTCAAAGCAACAGCATGATCAAAAAACTAATTTTTTTTATTACCTGGTGATGGCCACTAAATAATTCCTCCACCAGCAAATACTCATCGAAAAGAGACCGAGCAATGACACAGGCATGACTCTCTCTTCCGCCTTCAAAACTTTTCACGAGGCTCATTAAAGGTTCTATAAGTCTTTCCTGGGCTCCTTTTTCATTTTCTGAACATGAAGACAGGTGAGCCTAAAGAAAATATTCACATTAGTGAATTCCAATTCAAGATAGAAAAACATTCAACTATACAAGAAAAGAAAAAAAAAAGAACATGGCGGAATTAACACCAACTTCAAGAACACTCCTCAATGCTTTTGAAGGGAAATCGAGGTTCGCCTGAAAGTGCATACATGTGGCTTCTAACTGAAATATTTAAGAAAGGTGAGATGACAATATTCAAGGCACGTCTTCGAGTAAATTACCAATTTAAATATTTTTTTTTATTGAAACTGTGAACAATCTGCTCTTAACATCATGATAAATTATAATCATCTAAGAAATATAACAGCCATGAATGAAAACCCACATGCAAATAATAACATTTTACCTCAGTTCTAAGATCTTTAGGAAGACGGGTAGCCAAAGCAGCCAGGCATTCTTGCCACTGAAGGAAAGGGAGCTCGGGACTATCGAGACAATGAAGCAAGTTATTAACTACCTGTGAAAAATTAATGACATGAAAACATGCTCCAAGCCACCCGCGTCAATCTATGAGTAGAGCATCATTATAATTCAACATGAGTTCCATTAATACAGATGATCTATAAGAAATATAGGCTACACAATGGAGAGTAGAGATAGATGCATACTTCATCAACATCATGGTCATAACCAGCAAGAATCATGCGTGTAGCATTTATACTTGTAGCACATCTCTGATGAACCTTGCTCAATGAAGGAGATGAAGGACCAAGCACGGGAAAAGTTCCTTCAAAAGGCTCAGCCTTCTGTACAGCTGAAGGATCATCAAGATCAAGCCCAGCAACAGACTGGCCTGACTGCAACAAAACAGGCTCATAAAAAATAAGGCCTGAATGATTATGTTGAGACATAACATAAATAAATATGGCGTAAAAACCTAATCTGTGATAACTCAATGAAAACAATAAATAATAATAATAATAATAAAAGAAAAATAATAGGAATGCTCCATCTTACTAATGCACTCTTTCTTTTATTTAAAGTTATATCTACCAATTTGGGCTAGGTCATGACTGGCCACAAAACCCACCCAAAGTATCAGGCCCAACTTGGCCTGCTTTAAACTAGGCTGGATAAAAACCACACCCGGTCAGGCACGGTAAAGATTCAGGTAGATCGGGTTGCCCAGCCTGAGGGCCCAAATGATGCATCCTTGATGCAGCTAGGGATGAAGTTAAAGGAAGCATGCCAAATTTATACTAGGCCACTGAGCCACCAGCTCATTTTCAGAGACTTGGGCTGGACAGCCCAGTTTATAAGGTATTGCTAAAGAACATGTCAGGAAAAAAAAAACCTAAGACAATTGAACGGTATAGATTTTCCATATCCCAAACAAAATTAGGTCTACCTGCATTACTTGTCCTTCTGACATTTTAAAATGAATGACCCCGGCAGCAGGGGAAACTAAAGGCATGCACATCTTCATTACTTCTACCTCTGCATATGGACTGTCAGCATCAATATGGCTACCATCAGAGACTAAGTATCTTGTCAGCTTGCAAGGTGTCTCAGCAACCAAATTAGATGGATCATGATCATTTTGCAACAAGGCAGCCTTTCCATCAACTAGCAAGCGAGTTCCAGCTGTTTCTTCCTCTGCATAAATCACATGACTGTTCCCAGCTACCTGTTCAAAAGGAGGGTAATATGTCATACAGAATCACAAATATAGTACAATTTACCCGAGGATAATATGCCTGGAGGTAAGATTTCAGAAGAGAAAAGATGATGTAATATTGAGAAGATTCACACATGTTAGAAACCTTAATTTAGAAAAAAATCTAAATTCTGATACAGCATAGAAAGTTTGCAAGTAAAGAATATCAATGTGAGACCACACAAGACACTTGTGACTGGACCTATTGAATAGACATGCCTCACCATGACAAGAGTTGAGCTGAAAATTTTTTGACCTTTGATGGGCAAAGGCCAACTCATCATATCAGGCATATTATAGCACAAGCAAGAGCCCAAATGAGAAGTAGAATGCCCAGGTCAAACCCCATCAGGCCTCATTCTAACATGTCAAAAAAAAGCTCATTTTACTAAATTATTTACTACATGCACTACCATACTGAATAATAAAAGGAATAAACATGAATAAAGATAGTATTAAATAACACTCTCAAAGTGAAAACTCTCATTGTTTACTATAGGCATGAGTAGAGATGTCAAACGGGCCCATCCGGATTAGACCATTTTTTTCGGGCCCAACCAGGCTGGCGTGCCTTGCCATGCACGGCATGCTACAGTACCATATCGTGCTTGGCACAGCATAATTTTTTGGAAGGTATGTCCGTCACGACCCGTGGCCAAGAATCCACCTAGATTCGGGCCAGGTCGGTTGGATCATTTCGGGTCAAGTCAAACATTTAAAAAAAGGGTTTCAGGTGGGGCGTCGTCGCGTGCTTCCCCCCATCAGGTGTCGTTCGGTGCAAGTTCCTATGTCATTCCCAAGTGCTTGGCATCCGTGTCGCCGGGCCGAAAACCCTAGCACGACATAACATGGTTCGTGCCGAGGCTCCGCCCAACAAGGGCTCGGGCACGGCACTATAGCATACCATGCTCACATATCAAATGTATACAAGTGATATGTTTAAAAAATAAACTAATAGATTAAAATAGCTCACATGTTGTATGCTCTCATCTACAATAAAATAAAGCATAAAAAATAAAATGAAAAAAAAAAGAACATTAATCATAATTGCCCTTTTAAACTAGTACGTAAATATGCCAGAATAATAAGCTTGGAAGAAAAAAAACAAAGTTGAGATCTCTTCAATGCCTGCATAAAGATGTTCCCTAGAAGATTTACTACATAAATTTAAATTATCACAATGATCACATCCTTAATATTCTTCTTAGAAAAAAAAAACCATAAATATATGTTATATCTAGTTATTAAATTTTAAATTAAAAATTATATATTTTGATGTATTAATGTCATAATAAAGAATAATAAAAGAAAAAAAATAAATATTTAATTTACTCGAATAGGTACTAGATCCAAAATATCTAATAACTTTCATTACCACTATAAACTTTACATATCCACTAAATCACACAATTATTAATCTTTTATATTTTCATGAGTTATGATCTAAGAAGCACGGACACATATACAACCACAGAGATACGACACGGCAGGACATGGGACATGATAAATTTCAAAAAATAAGGATATGGATACATCAAGTACACGGCATAATAAGATAAAATAAAAATAATTATCCTTACAAATATTAACCTTAAAAATCAATTTAGATAAAAAAAAGTGCTCAAACATTATTTTTACAAATATTCAAATACAAATATAAGTACTACTAAAACTAAAGATTAATGCTTCATTCTAAATCAAATAAAATAGTTTCTAGTATAGGTTCAAGAGAAATATCCGCAATCTTAAGAATAACAACATTCTCTATATTTATTGAGTCAAACTCATCACTTCCAATGTCTCGTGTTTTAGATTCATCTTCATTATAGTTTAGAGATCTCCTTGACAGAAGTGAGAGATTATTATGGATATAAATCAAATCATCAGCTCTTTGTGGTATCAACTTGTTTCTCTTCATAAAGTTAATGAAATTATATGTGCTCCAATTTCTTTCACAATATGAGGATGAACAAGGTTGTCCTAGTAATTTTGATGTTAATAATTGAAGCATTGGTGCAGAACCTCCATGAACAGCCTGCCATTTAATATGATTCATATATCACCTGTCATTGATTAAATCACTACTAGAAAAATCTTCTTAAAATACAAAAAAAAATAACACTGATCATTTGTTTATCTCCCTTCACCTTCGATTGAAAAATATCTCTCAACATATTTTTTTCTTTTTCTTACTACTTCCATATCTCGATGTGGTGGAACACGATCATGAGACTCATCACCTATTGTTGACTATAATACATACAAGTTGAGTTATAACATAATTTATAAAAAATTAAACATCATGGAATATCATTTATATTTAAATTATTAAAACCTACAATTTAAACTCTTAAAATTATCTTGGATTTAAGGAATGACCTAAGGAATATAAAGATGTGTGACTTTTAATCCATCTTTTCACCAAGATTCCATTCATAATATCAAAATACCTACAAGTATAATTAAAACTTTCAATCAAAACTTTAATATTTAACTAATAAATCTCAATTATACTTTGAATTTCTGTAAAACTTTTATGTTCTTTTTTATAAATGACTTCCTTCAGATCATCGAATCCCACCACTTATAGATATTATGATGGAAAATTTTGTGAGTGTCAGCCAATCGAAGCATATCATACATGTGAGTTGTAAAGTTGGGAATATAATCCACATCCAACCAAAAATTATCATTTAGTATGTTTTCATTTACTTCTTTAGCTTTCATTAAATCTTCTTTATACAATTCTCATTCTTTAATTATTACTAATTACTCCAAGAAAATTTTTATTATCTTAAATCATTTAAGCATATTAATAGTTGAAGCAAAACATTTATTGGTCACTGAAAATAACTTCAACTTGTAATGATTATTAAACATTGATAATCACATTGCATGATTCATAATGAAATTCTTGATAAATGATCACTTGAAACCCGAGAAATCCAATCACATTGTTCCATCACATTATCATATCTTGGGTGTGTTGATGGTGCACATATGTTCTTCAAAGCAAGATTAAGAGTATGAACCAAGCACAGGATTCAAAAGATATGTTGAAAATTTACTTTCACAATATGTCATGCTACTTTACAAGCTGCAACATTATCAATTATAACTTGAACTACTTTCTGAAAACAATTCTTTTGTATAGTGTTAATCAATAAATCAACTATAAAGTACTTGTCTTTAATCTCATCTTCACAGTTTATTACTTTCAAAAACATTGATTCACTTTTTGAGACTGACATGATGTTAATAAGTGATCTTCTTTGAGCATCTGATCATCCATCACTGCAAATGCTCACTCCTCATTCCAAGTTTTTTGATTAGTTACAATAGATTCTCAATATTACTCTTCTCTTTCTGTAATAATGTTGTTCTTAATGCATTATAGTTTGGTGAGATAAAACCTAGAAGTTGACTTAAACTTTTAAAGACACGAGCATAATAAGGATTTCTATTAAAGTGAAAAGACAATCCCTCGATGTAAAACATCCTAGCTATCTCACTATCAACTATTTCATGTGCACCCATGATGAATACCTTTTCAATTGATCTAATAGGCCCCTTTCTCCTTTTATAATCAATACCACTAGCACTAGAAGAAAAATTCTCAAAATTAAATATTGCGGCGCTTAATGTGAGCAAAAGAACTTACTTAAGATTAGATTGTTTCACACTTTGTTAAGCTCTATCCATCATCCTTTGTATCTCAACCAAATTTTTATTCATTACTTTAAAATAAGATACAATCCTAGCCCATATAATTTTCAACAAGTAAGCATTGACTCTATAATATGATCCTATATATATTTGTCTACAAAAATAATATTGAAAAGCAATATTTCCTCCTCCTTTACCCAATTTTGCTTTTTTCGTAACGTATATCCATAATGGAACATTATCATTTTGATTATTATGTTGATTACTTGAATGCTCAGAATTACTACTCATTGTATAATTCTATATGATAAAAAAAAATCATACATTAAAATAAATCTAAATTATTTTAAAACTCAATCAATCTATATTATTTGTTCATCAATACAATTAAACTAATTCCTTAGAATTTGCATATTTACATTCATTTAAATTCAAAACAAATTATAAAACAATTATACTTATGATTCATAATTCATTTACTGCTACCAGACTCATGATTCGTGACAGAAGCTCTAATTTCAACTTCATAATAAAATCTCTTTCAGAATAAATAATTCTTTTCCCACTCACTCCCGGATTCAAGTGCCCCTCACTCACAATTAGTCACTTAAGTCTTACCATTCCAAACAAATTAAAAATTGTATTCGAAAGATTTTTATCCCACAGCAGCATACCTCGACGGATTTTCATCCTACAGCAGCATACCTCGACGGATTTTCATCCTACAGCAGCCCCCCGCGATTTACCCCCTTTGCCCTAACTTAAGGTATGCAATTACTTCTTAGCAGTTAGCACACATTTTCTCTGGCATTGTCGGCATGTTGATTTCCAGCTTCCAATCTAGTTTTTTTTCATTTTTGTGTTTGTGATAGAATTGCATTTTTACTCTTTGAAAAAGAAGAGCAAAAACCAAAGTTAGGCTTTTTTAAGTCCAAAGAAAAAAATGGCCTATAAAATCTGTCTAAGCTATGCCTAAGTTGTGTCTAAACCATGTCCAGCAATGTCCAAGCCGTATCCAAGACTTTGACCTACTATTTGGTCAACAATATGCCACATGATAGTCTAGCCTTTATCCACGTATCTAAGTATCCGACACACGGATACTCCTTAATGTTGTCGTATCCATGATTCACGTGATATGGTTACCTCCAACAAAAAGTAAAAATTATATAATATATTTTCTCTCAGTATAAATTAATGTTCAACTAAAATATAAATATATAGCTAACTGCAAGTGTCCATAATTGCTAAAAAAGATTTCAAATCTTTAAGACTTCTTATCATATCTCATTATATAAAAAATTATGTCCAAGTAAACAAGTTAATAAAAATATTAGAAATAACTAATTATATTAACATATATTATATATAATTTAATAATAATTAAATAGTTAATTTTTAATATCATTATCTTGCAAATAATAAAATTTACTAAAAGAGTAACATCGAACTAGAAATTAATACATGAGTTAATTAGAATATCCATTGGAATACAACTCAAAAAGACCAATATCTATAAGAGTACTAATCATGTACCATTGGAATACAAATTGTTATACCGCTTAATTTATTAGTTATGTAATATCACAAAAACTCGTTAAAAAGAATATCTGATTAATAGATATCCACAAGTGCATAGATCATATAAATAATAAATAAAACTTTCGTACACATATTGATCTCACATTAATTATATCAATAAGTTGATTATTCAATAGTATGCCAACTCAATTCTAATAAAAAAATTATTCAGATTGTGTGATCAATCTTAAATCTATGAGCTTATTCATTAATTTTATGTGATGTTTATTTAAATTAGCTCAAATTATATTATATTTGAATATATAACAAATATTAAAGTGTTGTACAATGACTCATTGTCCTAATGGCAAGCAAATGTCACCATTGAGCTCATCTTAAAAATGATCCATCACAAGTATCCCTTCGGTACGTCACCATAGAGATAAATTATCTTTGCTGGAAAATTATTCACGATCTCATATCTTTTAAGTAATTTCAGTAATTATCTTTAATGATTACTTTATACACGTTTTAATTATTCAATCTCATGTATCATAAAGACCAAAAACTTAACATGATTTATAAATATTTATATTTTTACTTCATAAGCATCATACTCATATAATTAACACATATTTTCCTCGAGTTTCACAAATAAGAATCACATAAATAAAGGAACTCACAATAATTATCACTAGCTTCTAAGTCACAAAATAAAAACTATACGAATGAAAGTGACTTACTATTTTATCTTTTTTGATGACAATACCTAAATTATGGGTTGTCCTAATTCATTTTACATGTTTTCTCATGGCATACTTGTATGATATCATTATCGAGTAATATTTTTTTTATTTTCCAAAATAATTCATAGTACATAAAGACAATATACAAACTTTAAAATTTTAAAAATTTATTCAGTAACTTATCTAAGCAACAGAATACCATGATAGTAGACCCATTGAAAATTAAACCAAATGATTTTTTTAATATAGTAGTTAAACTTATAGTCGCTATTATCTCTCTCGCAATTTTTCATTGTATGACTCTCAATCTTATTCCTTTATGATATTAACATTCTTAAATAGTATATTTATTCTTATGGGCTAAGGGGTTGTTTGATACAACACTTAATTTGTTCAAATTATTAAAAATGAAAATTTTCAATTGTTTTAAATTTTTAATGTGTTTGATAAAAAAATTTGAGAAGCTGAAAATAAAAAATTTTAAGTAAAAAGACATTGAAAATATTATGTAAATAGAGACTTACTTAATGATGAAGGCTAAAATTTTCAGCAAATTTTTTTAAAGTTACTATTTAATCCTTTTTTTATCCTTTCTTTTTCATTTTCTTATTAATATTACAGTTCAATTTGTGAAACTATCTTCTTCTCCTCATCTCTCCGCCACCACAAACCCTGACCCTAATCTTCTTGTCATAATTAATTTAAGAGAGAAAATAGCATATCAACTAGTTGTTCATTAATTTTATATTTTATTACTTATTTTTTAAATATTTTTATTTCTTTTTTAGGTTTATGATTTATTTATAAATATATTTTAGTGATTTTTTTTATAAATATTAATAAATATAATGAAAAAAAAATTTCATTAAAAATTCTATTTATATTAGATAATATGTAATTCAATGATTATAATGATAAATATATAAATTACATCATTTTCAGCATTCAACATTTATAGTTATCAAATAATATATTTATCTCCGGCATTCAATTAACAGTAATTTATCAAATAATTTTTCAATACAAATTTAATACTTAAAAAATTCAACACTTAATTTTTCAGTATTTATTTTTTAACACTTGATTTTTTTCAATTTTATTAAACGAGCCCTGACACTAAAATTATCTCCAAATTTTTAATATCTTTCTAGTATGTAAAATATTAATACACAACAAAAATAATCATTAAATTTCAACATATCAAAAATATGTGTCAATTGCAACCTCATTGGATCCAATAATTTTTTTTGTTTTCATTCCTTTTCAAATATTTTTCTACTCCTTTAATTCTAATTATGGAAAAAAAGAAAACATTCTTCGATCATAAAAATATATATACCAATAAATTTTCTCTCTAATATGCGTCATATTTTATTGAGCAAATTTGTGAAATATTCTCTTAATCTATCCAAAATAATTTAAATATGTATTAGCATTATATCATTCTCATCCTTTACATGCCTTATATGATTTTGATACTACACACCCTCATGATATTCTTGTAAAAGCAGATAAGACTCAATGATTATGTCATTCTGCCAAATTTTAAAATATTTTTTTATTTTCACTAATGAATTATTGTGCTTCAACATTCTATCATAAATACTCTTTTTTTTAGTCATCTTTTTTTGTCTCTCCAATTTTTTTATCTCAATCCTTATTAGGTTTGCTGAGTTTAAAAAAGATTTATTCTATTTATTTTATTTTTATGTCTAATATATTTATAACAATAAATATTCATGTCTTTATTTTATCTGCATAATTATATTCATAAAATTTTCCTCTTTTTTAAATGAAAATCAAACACTAATACTCTATATTAATTTATCAAGCAATCTCCATGTACAACCATATAATTTTAGCAATTACTATGGTATTATATCTTAGTTAAAAAATAATAAATTTAATTCTTATTTTATATACTCAATTAGGTCTTCAAATATTTTATTTTCTTAAAATAATATTGATGATCTCATCATCATAAGTTAATAAAAAAATTAGAATAGAAATTCTTATTTTATTTAGAATTTTAAAACCTTGACATTTATGAATTCTCTCATATGCAATTCTCACATTGCCTACATGACTATTTAAGTCTAATGCCTTAATTTAAAACAAGCAATTAAAAAGAAATTTTAAAGAGTTTATTAACTTGTAACACATACATGTTAATAACATATATAATTTCTAGCTTCATGACTAGAATAATATTCATAATTTTATCTATGAACTTATGAATATCAATTTTTTATTTTTTCAAAATGTATTATTGACTATTATACTCACTTTATTTTAAACTTCATTAAGTATTCAAAAAAAAAATAAATGTTATTAAATATTAATTTTGACAAACTTGTGGGAAGCCAAGATTTCACAAATTAGACTAGGCCCGCCCATATTGATCAATGAGCCTATTAGGGTTCCAACTAGAACAAGCACAACCTAAAAATAGCTTCTTGGATGTAAAGATGTCAAATGGCTCATGTCGTGCCAGTGCGGCCCATTTTTGGGTGGCCTAGTCTGGCCACAATGCAGTGTCGGGCATGACCCAACATGGAAGTCAAGCCTAATGTGACAGGACTTCTTTGGTCGTGTTGAGTCGTGCCAGTTTTGTTGGTAGCTCCACCACAAATATCGTCCACCAACCACCACCATTGTCACCACAAAAAACTTGTTACCTAGTTTTTTGTGACACATGACCCATTCCTAGTCTCGGGTCATGATCACTGTGTCAGTGGACCATGCCAAAGGACAAGCACGCGGGCCCTGCATGAAGCACAGCAACCTCTGGTCCAGCATGACACAAGTCGTGCCTCGGACCGGCATGACCTAGGTTCAAGCATGATTCTGCATTGTGTCATGATGGGCTAGGCACAACTTAGTAGGATAGTGCATCAAGCTCGTGTCATGCCCGGGCTGCCCAGCCCACTTGGCGTCACTACTTGGATGGTATTTTTCAAAGGTGGGCCCGACCAAAAGGATACCTAAGCAAGTGAACATGTATGACCATGATATGCATGGGTGGAGGTGGTTAGTGCACATTATATAATGAATGGAAGCAAGGCTTTTGTGCCACTGAGTCAAAGGGTAACTCCCAAATGTCAAAATTTGGTGTGATTTTATAATGTGTTTCCCAAAGAAATATTTCCACAAAAGAGAAATGAGTAATAATAACAAATCACAAAAGAAAATGCCTGCATCAACAATCCTCCATCATGCAGGGCAAAAATTTCTGCATCCATCTCTGATTCATTAATCCTCAAACAATAGCTCCTTGGTCCTGCTCTAACTATGTCAATCTATACAATTAAAAAAAATGAGAACAAGGCACATCATCGCCTATCATAAAATCCAAAAAGATAAAAAAATAATAATAGCTTAACATGAAAATACATATCAGAATGAAAACTCTTGAGCAACAAGAAACTGGTACCGAATATTTGATTTCATCAATGTTAAGTGAAACTTGAGAGTTCACGAGAGAAATGTGCTGTGAATAGGATGGCTAGCATCAGAACATGTCCACAAGGGATTAAAGAATACCCAAAAATTAGTCTTTCTTGATTGTACCTTTGGAGGGATTTGCCCCTTTTCTAGATAACTAACATAATCTGATATCAAAGCCTTGTTGCTAGCAGATGCTATCTGAAGAAAACAAAACAGGAAAGATATGCTGCGTTCTGTAGAAAGAAAACTTTCACAAATCAAAGCTGTTAAAGTTTCTGCCCCTAGAACAGCGCAAGCTACATACAAGAAGTGCTCCACCAGCAACTGCCAGATACCAAGGAGGTCTTTCTGTTCTCAGCCGCATAGCAATTCTATCATCTAACCAACCAGTATGAATTTTATTATCCTGATAATCTGGAGCCTGTCAGACGAGATAGCTTTCAATCCAATAGATATTTTATTTTTAAATTGAATGCAGAGGATACCAGCAATAAGGTATTAAACAATCAAAAGTTTACATGTAACAGGTCAATGGTGTAATCGACATTGGTATGAATTTCTCCTCGAATTTGGATTTCTTTCAATCCAAGTACCATATTTGCAATGGCTAAGCATCTGGATTCCCCAAAAGCAAAGAAATGTCCTGAAAAATGAGTGACAAATTTTAGTGGCAGAAAATATCATATGCAATCATTGTCCCTCCAGTTTTTTGTTAATATTCGAAATTTCACATCTAAACATAAGGTAAACAACATAGTTGTAGCATAAACAAAGGGTTAGCCACAAATCCTCCCCAAGGGTTAGAATAGTAAACAATGTATTCCTTATCTTTAATACAGACTCCTTAACTTGCTAAAACTACAATATCTTAGGCACTGAACAAAAAAGTTATAGTTAACTACTTGTTCTTTATTTATTATTTTTCTTTCAATGCATTACATATGGGAGCACCCAACATGTAAGATGTCTCAACAGGATTAATCAAATTTATAAGAATTTCACTTGTATATTTTACCAATTGAAATTTTATTGCAGTTTTATGAGAATCGTTTTTTATATGTTATCAGAGCTAATATTTATATAGATGAAGCAAATACTAGAATTTTAATTTTATTGAAGTGATTTTCTATTGACCTCCAATCAAAACATGCTGGTCTTGCACTTGAATCTAAATAATCAATTAATTGTAAGTGATTGTCACAAAATAAATTCTAAAACCCATAACACTTCGTCTCATACTTGCTATGTGAAAACTTGTAATTGAGTAAACTTTCATGGAGAACCCAAAAAATGACAATTTATACTTATTACATAATTTATATCAAATCTGATAATAATCAGACAATTAATATTTCTTATAATTCAACTGTGATTTATAGAGTCAACTAAATCAGTCATCATTATCATTATTAACCAAGTTGTATTATAATTATTTAAGATCAATTGTATGAATTTATTAAGATTATACATATAAAGACAACTTAAAGATAATTAACTTCAATGGAATATATTAATACCATCTTATACAAATGATTCTCATATATGAGACAAACTAATTAAGCAAGCCACAAATTGGGTACTCCAATCAAAAACATAAACTAAAAGAAGAAAATTAAAAAAAAAAATAAGTACAAGAAAAAAGAAATAGTAACTCCTAAATTATTTACATAATATAAATCATATTTCTATACTCCTCCTCAAACTGAAATATATATGTTATAAACCAAGTTTGAAGTTCAACTCATCAAAATTGAATTTTGGATTTTTTGTTATTCTAATGTTTGTCTGACTATCATTGAGCATCTTCACGAAAAGCTTGAACTTTAATCGTAAGTTCCCTTAGCAACCTCTATAATCACATTCCTTGGCATATACTCAAAGCAAGTGCATTATATTATGATGATGCACTACTAAAAAAAACCACATGTTTCTTACTTTTTCAAGTGATAAGATTCTCCCGAGTATAAAAGTAATAGCCAATAATTAACCTTCTATTAGTTTGTTCTCCCAGCCAACCTACATCGGTGTGAATCTCAATTTCATGATTTTCACTCTTTATGAAAAGCAAATCATGACTGTGTCATCTTCAAGTATCTCAAAATTCTATTCATTATATCTAAGCAATCCTCAATTGGACAATTCATATGTTGGTTACCTACACTCATCAAATAAGCAATGTCAAGTTAAGTATGTAAGAGATAAATGGGCTTACCAACAAGCCCTTAATATCTTTCATTGTTAAATGACATACTTTCTTCACTTTGATTCCATCTCTTGATAAAATTCATAGGCATATCAATAAGTTTGCAATCAAGAAAACTTATTTCATTTAATAAGTCTAGCATATACTTCCTTTGGGATATAGTAATTGCCTGCTTTGATCGAATAATTTCTATCCTGAGAAAGAATTTCATTATCATGAAATCTTTGATCTCGAATTCAATTATTAATAACTTTTTCAGCTTAAAATTTATTCTGAACTATCTCCAATTAGGATGATGTCTTCCATGTAGATTTGAGATTGCTATTTTTTCTCCAAATGCTCCTTTAACAAAAAGTGTGTGATGTGATTTGCTTGAAATTGTAAGTACCTATGGACTATCAAAATAGTTGTAAACCTATCAAATCATGTGCGAAAAAACCTCTTCAAACCATACAATGACAATTTGCACATCAAGTTTCAATTTGACATGTATTCTAGTCTCAAGGATATGAACATGTAGACTTCATTTTCAAAATCTCCATTGAAAAATATGTTTTGACATCAAACAATTTTAGTGGTTAATATTAATTTATTGCCAAAGAGTAACACTCGACTTGTATTCAATTTAGTTACAGATATGAAGGTCTCTTGATAATCAATTCCAAGCAATTGGAGGAATTCATTTGCCAAAAATCATGCATTTAACTTGTCTACACTTCCATTAACCTTGTACTTAATGGTAAAAAACCATTTGCACTCAAACTGATTTTTTACTAGTGAAAATATTGTCAAAACCCAAGTGTGGTGACTTTTTATGAGCAATTATTGACCCATTTCCTATGAGCAATGGATAAATATGAATCATCAATCCTAAGAGCATGATTATAAGGAATATAAGAATCTATATTATTGTGAGTGTCAGAAACAATGAGAATTGGTTCTTATGATTGAGAGTACTAATTTTGCAGAGGTTCTTCAGTTTGATCGATTGTTCTTCATTTGTAAACATGAAGTTCAATATTATTAGTATCAAGTAGCAATATATTTTCAGCTTATGCGGTTGGTTGAACAATAATAGTTTGAACAAAGCAGCAAATAATAACTAGACTAGACTTTAAAGGTTAATTGAGTAAAATAAAAATGAATTAATAATCCTAAATAAAATCTCAAATTTGATATTCCTTGATATTCTCCACATTAACGTTTGATTTGGAAAAGTGTGATCAACTCTCAAAAAACGTGACATCCATGAAATTGAAGACTTTTCTAGTAAAGAAAAATAACATTTATAATCTTTTTTGACAAGAAATGTAACTAAAAAAGATAAACTTCAGTGATTTTGGATCAAGTTTAGTACAATGATTCTGAGGAACATGAATGAATGAGGTACAACCAAAGACTCTAAGAGAACGATCAAAAGTGAAAATAAGAATTGTGATGAGAACTTGACGAGGTATTTGGAATTTTAAAATACAACTTCTTAACATCTTTTTGATAAGATATGTGGTTGTAAGTACAGCATCCCTCGGAAAGTATTTAAGTAGATTATTGGTGAATATATTTGCACGGGCTACATCAAGAAAGTGTATGTTTTTTCTTTCAATAACTTTATTTTGTTGTAGAGCATCCACACAAAAGTGATATCAACAATTTCATATTTTGACAAGAGCAAAGAATGAAGTTTAAATAATATTTTGTATTATCAAATTTGAAAACCTTGATTTGACATTTAAACTGGATTGAAATCAAGGTATGAAAAAATTAAAATTATTTAAAATTATTTTAAATTTTTCTTTCATGAAAAATATCCAAGTAGTTCTTGTATGATCATCGATAAATGTGACAACCCACTGACCCGCATTGATATTTCTCACACATGATATTCCCCCTAAATATCAATATGAATCACTAAAAAAGGGAAATGATAATTTGTATTATAGACTTGAGTGCACATATCATGAATATTTTTATCTAATAATAAATTTCATACTAATAAAAAGAAATTTTTTTATTGAATAAAAACTAGAACAATTTTTTAATATAAACTAAATTTTAATGATCAATACGTTAATATTATGACATGACTTGCCTATCAACTTAGATAGAATTAAAACTGAAAATATATAGTAAATTCAAGGAAAGTGATTGGCAGTGCTAATATGCATGAATTTTACTTACTCAAACAAAAGAACCTAATTAGACAAGTTCATCACTAAAATTGTATTTCAAAGTCTGACAAGTTCATCTTTAAAAAACAAATTAGAATGGAATTTATTGAAATTGTTAAGATCTCAAGCAATTTGGCTGATGAAAAATAAATTTCAGTTCATCTTTGAAAAATAAAAAATATGAAAAATGAAAATCATGTATTATATGAACAGAGTCGGTACCTGCAACTAGATAGATTGTGTCATCTACAATTTTGACTCTCAAGTGACTATAACAAAACTAAAAATTCATTAGCATAATGAAATATTCAATCAAATGGTCGGAGGTAAAGGTATCAAGTGAGGTGTGCAGCTCAGACACTACCTATGACATGGCCCAATTCATCTGTGCCTATCAAAAAAACTATTGAATAACCTAGGGAATTGTTTTGTTGTCAAACAATATCGAAAAAATAAAAGCCTCGATGGGAGTTCTATTGCCATATGGTTCGCCTGCTAGCACACATTTTGCCTATCGCAAGGATTTTGATGACATACCTCATATGATATCAACATAGTGGGCATCAACAACTATGCCACCCCTTTCATCAGCTATCGCACACAATGAGTGTGTGACAACTAGGGTTGGCGCACAGTAGTTATGACTCAAATGAAATAACTGACTATAAAAATCGAACAAATCAAATTCTCAATAATTATTTTGTCATACAATATCTTTCACAATTTATATATTACATATAATTGTATTGCTTGAAACCCAAGTAGGTATTTTATATATACATCATAATGATCTCTATAAAAGAAATATTTTTCACATATAAATGGTATATCCTCTATCTATGAGATACTGTCAATAAAATAAATATCTGGATAGAGATCATTTTAATCACCAAAAAAAGTGTAATGATAATCAATACTAAACCTCTTTGTAAATTGCCTTACTACAAGTTTCTCATTCATGCAATCTATCTTTTCATCTATATCAATCTTCACGATAAACATTCGCATGTAACTAACAAAATATTTTCTCAAAGGTCATTAAAATTAATTCTCAATCCCATTGAAATAAATGATATTTATCTCTTTCATTATGATCTGACAATATTTTAATAAGATAATATCTCAAAAAGAAATCTAAGTATTATAACATTATCACAAGAAATAATAAATGAAATAAAAAATAAAACATACAAGATTATAAAAAAATTTATGAAATCGAATGTAGAGTATAATTTATTGATCCCCTCCAGAGAACAATTAAAAAATCAAAATCAGAAGAACTGACTGCATGATCATTTATCTCCTTAGTAAGCTCCTTTTTGGCATGTGAAGGTTGGATATGTCCTTTTCTCCTAATGCAATATCTACGTTTTAGATAGTCAAATCTCTCAATTTATGGCTCAACATGAACATTTGCTAGAGTAGACTTGAGGATTATTACGTCATTTAAACAAAAAAAAAATTCTTTATTAAAAATTACACTCTCGCTATAATAAACATGATTTCTACTTATTGGAATATATGATAATATCATAAGAATGATATCAAATTGTGAATCAATAAATCCAAATTTAGCCAACAAGTAATTCTTTTTATTTATTCATATTTCAAGTTGAAAGATATGTAAGAAAAGAAAATTAATGGACCCAATTTAGCCAACAAGTAATTTTCTTTATTTATTCATATTTCAAGTGGAAAGATATGTAAGAAAAGAAAATTAATGGACCCATATGTAATTTCTAGACTACTATTCCTAGACTTGCTGAAAAAATATTTTCTACCTAAAAAAGAAAAAATTAACCCTCACTAAAATTCTATCAATTTCAAATAAAAAAAATATATACCTTTTTAAGCACTAGAATATCCAATAAAAACACATCTTAAGGTCAAGTGTCGACTTATCCCATATTAAAAAATTATCATGAATAAATTAAGTATTATCACCTAAGAAAAACGAACACGAGGATACAAATCAATAGGATACGGAGAGACGGCGAATTTCAAAAACTAGGACACGACATAATAAAATAAAATAAAAATAATTATTTTTATAAATATTATTTTTTAAAAAATAATTTAAATAAACAAAAAAATATTTTAGATAAAAAAAATACGACATGGTTTTAAAAAATACGGCCAGGGTCAAAATCCCCCCCCCCCCCCACCTCCTCATTCCAGGTTTATAATCCCCCCATTCCAAGTTCGGAATCCCCTCCTTCCAAGTTCTAAATCCCCCTATTCCAAATTCGAAATTCGTCTCCCATCATCTCAAAGTCGTGTCGGACACGTATCCAAAACTTTAAATTGTAATTTTGGTCAACGATACACCAATAGCGTATCGGACACGTATCTGATGCATGTCTAGCTATATCTACGTGTCCAACACACAAACACTCATATCCATTATATTATCCATGCTTCATTGATTCTCACAATCCCTAAGTGATATGTTAAACAACCTTTCTATATAATATAGGATCTAAACATACATATACTAGGAAATAATAAAAAATAACATCTAATAAATGATATGGTTTATGATTACAACTATATTCCCCCAAAAAAACTATACTTCTCTCAAATATGAATATATCAACTATATCAACCATGTGTTTATTTTTCTTTTAAGCAAACCCAATTTGTGGGGTGTGCCGGCACAAGTTTGGTATTGAGCAAGCGTCCCATAAAGTAAATATTGAAATTGTCTAATATGTATTCTAAGTCATTGTCACTTATTATTTTTTAAATATTTTTATCAAATTTATTTTTTATTATTTTAAAAAATATCTAAAAAATATAAAATACTTATGCTTTCAATAAAAATATATGTTCATGTTGTGAGCAATAATCAATAAAAATAATCAAGTACGTAAATTCATCTCTAATAACATCTCTATTGGATCAGCAAACAACTGAGTCTAGCATATCAAAGAATTCCTACTCACACAAGGTTGGCATGCTTGAGAGAAAATTATAATATATTTTCAAAACTAACATGTCTCATACTCTAAAATAAAAGATACTATTAAGACTAGGATAAAGAATCATGATAACCGACCATTGATTAGTGAACAAGTTAAAAATAAATAAGCAAATAGTCAAACATACTCAAATATTAATTATGATATCCTACATTAAGAGAGAAGTTATAGTTGATTATGTTTAGTAGCAAATAAATTTCTCAACATCTTTTGAGCATGCAACTAAATATAAAAAAAAATAAAGGAAAAAATAAGTTTTTAAAAAAATAACTCACATAAATAAAATTAATTGAATGATCAAAAATAAATAAAATACATGAAAGAAATAATGAGTCAAAATAAATATTGATATACAAATAACTTTTGAATGATTCCTATTTTTTACCATAATATTCACAAAATGAGAAAAAAAATAATGAAAAGGGAACAATGATCAAGAGTGTGAGTATTAGCTCTTGTGTCTACAATCTATTAATTTGTAATGTGAATATGATTGACGAAACTAATAATATATAAAAATATATATATTTATTATTGTTATAGAGAGAAATATTGTATATTCTTTTCAAGTATCATGATAAATGAATTCTATTAGTAATTATGGATGGCTCTAGTGATCAATATGTCTCTCTAAATGTCATGAAGTACTCTCAGTTTCCTCACAAAAAATAGCATCCAATAATTATCTTTGGTGTAACACATTCTCATACAGTGCTCACACTGAAATGAAGCTCTCATACATCTATCTCTATTAAGGCTAATATTTTATTTTAAATTATTTTGATTTTCATGCTAAATAGGTTGGAATTTCACATCCTAGATAAAAAATAATCCACAACTTACTGGTAAAGGTTTCGGATGAAACTAAAACTAAAAACAAAATTTGAAACAACATAGAATTTTTTTTAAACTACTGAAGAATAGAGAGGAATGTTTAGTTTAGCTACCAAACACTATTAAAAAAGGCCCCAAATGGGGGGCTTCTACTGCCACACATTTTGCCTGCTGCCGCATGTTTTGCTTGTCATTGGAATTCTGATGACGTACCACCAATGGCATTGACGCCTATGCCACCTCTTTCATCGTCTGTCGCACATAGTGCAAAAGTGACAGCTAGTGTTGGCAAATAGTAGGTGCGCCTTCTCACTCTCTCTAGAATTTGTAGCCCTTACAAACATACAGACACACCCCATAGAGTTTATTTTACTAGGGTATTGACTATGGTATTATGTATAAACCCATCATGATAAAGTATAATGACAACGAATAAATAAATTATCAAACATATCACACTTATATAAAGGGAAAAAAATGACATTTCACATGTTAAGTATTCTCATCAAAAATAAATTAAAAAAGATAAACTATAAACTACAACACTCATTGTTAAAAATGAAATAAAAAAATATATAGATAGGGTTCTCTTATATACTAATTAAAAATAGATTTCGATAATTCACATGTCAAAAAATTTCAAATATAAATAAAAAAAAAACAAAATAAAAAATTATAAATTAAAAACAAACTAAAACAACAATAATGTTGATGAGATGTTACATACTCGCAAATTCAAATATGTGATGGTTAGTTCGTTAAGGCAAGATCTAGAAAAATGTAGAATTTGTTAGTATTTATTTCTAATCCAAGTAGGGATGAAAATGTGTCTCCATATAAGTTATTCCAATATGGTAAATCACATAAAAAACAAATTTATTTGCAGAATGAATGTGAAGTCAATAAACAATAGATTGAGAGCATGTAAGCTGCAATGATTTAAACTTTTTTACGAGAAATCAACTGTTACACTTGTTAAATAGCAATATGGAGATCAAAGGTCATACCACTAGATTTCCACTTTAGTACGGGATCCAAGAGAGATTAATATATTGACAACCATACATCTAATATATGCATGCAATAGTAGGATTGTTTAATTGGTCATTCATCTCTATATTATTCTAGCTCTAACATATTTTAACTTAGGAATTTTTATGAGATTTAATATGTTAATATTTATTAAATAGTAAATGTGTGAGGTAAAAAAGATATGAAATGGGGGGGAAGAAACAAAATTCCAAAAGAAAAACTAAATGGAAAAGAACAGGATGCTTTGTTCTTTCAAAAGATATTCCTAAAAATAAAATAGAAGTAAAAATGGATCTATTTATTTTGCCTCAAATATATCATGATCATGGTTAAGGTGGGTATCCTTTTTCAGAATTGATAATTAAAAGAGAGTCATAATGATCTGACTGCTTAATACCACAAATTGTGGTACACTTTTTTTACTACTTCAAGCATGGATGTGTTACATGATTACTAGTATTCAAGCAATATTGATGATGTAGGTCAAAGGCATTGACGAAATTGGAGACTATTAGGTATATGATTTTCATGATTTGCATATTAGTGAGGCTCGCAATAAAAATGAGTCCTTTAATAAGCTATCACTTTATATTCTCGTACCCACAACCAATGACGCATGTTAATAGTTTATCTAATTTTATTTTTATTATGTATTGTTTGTTCATGATATCAAAGCTAACATAATGGTAGGAGTGTAATTGCCACAGTTATCGTCATTACTTTCACTATGGTAAAAGTTTTTTTCATCATCATTAATGGAGCCTCACTCTCTTCTTGAATTTTTCCTTAAGATAGATATTTTGAAACCGTCAAAGAGATGTTTTCCTCTCTTTTTAGCAGTTGGTCGAAATCTTAATTGAGTTATTCTTTCTTCTATGTTTTTCTAGCCCAATTTCTTTTATTGAGCGAGAGATGCATCTTTTTCAATGGTCTTATTCTGTTGTCATATAATCACATTTTTTTAATGATAGTTATTCATACTTCAATGTTGCATCAATCATAATTAATCTTTTTAATAGGCAATCGAATTTGACTTATAATTTCTGTCTAGTTTCTGTCAATTTGGCTGACTTTTTTTATTCCTCGTCAGATTGACATTTGTTTTCTTTTGTCCAGATTTTTTTAATGAATTCCTTAGTCGAGATGAATTACAAATTAATTGACATATCATTTGAATTGTTACAACGGAACCGTTAGGGTTCTGATGAAATTCAGGGGGAGAGAGGGAGGGGGGGGGGGGGGGGGGGGGGGGGGGGGGGGGGGGGTGGGGAGTGGAGAGAAGCAAAGAAAAATAGAAAAAAAATAAATGTGTTTTCATTAACTCAAAGAATTAGAAATAAACATATATGTAAAATCAAGGTCAAAAAATAAACTCATAATAAATTCATATCAAATCAATGTACACATAAAGCCCTCATATAATGAAAAAAATTGATTAGGGCAAACCACAGTTCAAGTACTCTCATTAAAAGTGCAAGAAAATAAAAAATTAACAAATAACACTAATAAAATTATAAATTACAACACCCTTCCTGATCATCTTGAAGATATTTGTTAGGGTTCATAAGACAACCTGTAAAAATAAAAATAACCTAAAGATATCATCCAAACTTTCGTGAAAATATCTATTGGTTGATATGTTATTTGAATATATCAGTTGGTTGATATGTTATCTGAATATTTAATCTACTTTATAGATTAAATATTATATATCTCATTATCAGATTATCATAATAAATAATAATTAGAGTTAAAAATAGATATTTGATCTTTTTAGATAAGTATCGAAGCACAAATATCTCACAGATAATTCTCGTTATCGCCCTAAACTTTATATCTATAATGAATCTCAAAATAATAGTATGTATCTTACTATTATAAAAAATAATAGTACCTACCAGAAAATTATTTGTGATTGTTAAAAAAAATCTCTGTCTTTGAAATTTATGTATACATTCTCAAAGCTCTCCCTACAAATTAATTATTCCCAAAACTCCACCACAAAGCATATTATTCCCAAAATTTATCTTCTTTTACTCTCAAAAATTATAAAAACATATTTGATGTCATTAACATTTATATGTTAGATTATTGAAATTTTATTATTTTATTTTATAACTCTAAATGCTTATGTCATTAAAAAAATACTAATAATATTTGATTTTTATGTTTGATTTGATGTCTTTTACTTAATTGATTTTATTAATAAATAAAAATTACAGATAATATTTATAATATATATATATTTTTTATATATTAGATAAAATATGTATCACAAAAAAATTGTATCTTAATTTTGTTTTGCGCCTCGAAGTCTCAAAATACTTGTCTGACTCAGGTGTGCTTTCACTTTAAATAACTATGAACTTAGTATACAACGTACATATATGATTTGATAATACTAATTGTGTATGTAATATATAATCTGATAATAATCAAATAATTAATATGTAAAGCAACTTTACTTTAAATCATTAACTAAATGAATCATATTAGAAGTAAAATTTATATCTGGATCAACATAAATTTTTACAAAAGCACAACCTAATCTTCAAGATTCATAAAAATATCAAGTACATACCTCCCTTGTGATAATGCAATACCTGTACTATAATAAGCTACATTTATACTAATAAAATAACTCTAAAAATTATTCA
Organism: Sapria himalayana; assembly: GCA_029783825.1. Classification (NCBI taxonomy): domain Eukaryota; kingdom Viridiplantae; phylum Streptophyta; class Magnoliopsida; order Malpighiales; family Rafflesiaceae; genus Sapria; species Sapria himalayana. The sequence continues at coordinate 890,928 of JAREIK010002450.1, read as the reverse complement.
TATAGAATTATGACTAAATATAGTTTGAGTTGCATTATCTCCAACTCGTCATCTTTCAAAACAAGAATGTCATACACAATGAGCAAAATCACTTTACCACCTGATGTACTTAAGAAAAATAAAAAAAATAATACATATGTATAACCCATACCTGGTAACTACTTATAAAAATCTTACAAACCAAGTTCTCGACGACTACTTCAGATTACACAATATATTCTACAATCTATAAATTATATCTAATTATACTACTTAAAATTCAGTTGATCACGTTATATACATCTTCTCAAAATTATCAAAAATAAATAAATTTTATATATTTAACTATTGTATCTTCTAATTATGAGATGCTACCAATATAGGTGGCAAACAAATCATGTTGGGTCATCATGACCCAATTTGGGATGGCCACCATGTCGGCCAGACACACCTAAAAGTGTCAACTGGGCTGGACGGCCCGGGCCGGTCATGGAGCCCGGCCCAATTCAATCGTGCCTGGCCTAGCACAACATGGTCCAAGACCATGCATGGGCCTGTACTTGGCAAACCCTTTGCACAACTCGTGACGTGCCGTGCCAAGGAAATTTGGCTTGCATGTCATGCCATGTACTGCCCAGGTGCCAAGCACGTGGGCACGGCATGAGCTGCACCTGACACGATGACAGGCAAAAAATGACGAGCAACGCAGCGACGGTGTTATTTGTGCTGGTCAACACGCTGACGCCCGACACGACGACAGGCAAAATATGATGGGCAACACGGCGATGCGGCAACTACATTATCTGTGCCGATCGACACGGTGCCTTTCGACGGGGGACAGCTTAGTGGCGTGCTATCCCAAATCTCATTTCTAGGTTAAAAATTATCTTAACCTAGAACAGTCCTAAACCAGCCCAAAACCAGGCTGATTTCGAGTGGAAAGCTTTGCCGGCCTAGCATAGCCCATTTGACACCTGTAGACACACCTTTGAAACAACATGCCACAACATGAGCTTGTACAAATTGGGCTATGTCAAGTTGTGTTAAATTAAGTTGGGCCCCCATTTCATATCACATGTTGAACTCAAGCTAGCTTGAGTGTGGTGAGGCTATCTTGGATCAATCCCAGCCTAATCTAAATCTCGAGGACAGGGACTTCGGTTATGCAAAATAAAGGACACAGCCCAAAATCTCAAGGCCTTCAACATAACCTTCGGTATGGACTCACGCACTACATATTATATATATATAATTATAAAAAAGAACATAAATAATATTAAATACATATATATATTAATTTAAAACAACAATTAAAATAAAATATAATAAAAATAAATTCGAATTTTAAACTAACAAATTTTGTGAATATGAAAAAAAATAAAAAAAGATGTAATAATAATTGGACATCAACTAATGTCTCTAATCCTCAATCATGATGATTGCATATCACTCTGAATGACTCTGACCTTTACAGCTCAAAATTTCAATTTTATCATAAGTCATCTTCTAGTTCTAGTAATTGGGGAGTCACTCATGCATCTTCCCAAACCTTTAAGTATATCAAGGTTTCTATAATGTATGTTTGAATTTTTTTTCTCTTATTTAAAATGACCTTCACAATAACAAAAAAATAGACTCTAATATTACATTAGACAGTTGTTGAGTTAGTAAATCATATATTATTTTAGATTATACAAAAAATATAAATTATTTTATTTTCAACAACTCAATATGTCAATTTTTAATATCATTGTCGAACAAAATATGATAGTAATCGATGTCTAAATATTTCGATAGCTCAAGCCCATACATATTTGATGGCTCACTTCATAATTTATCTTTATATAATTGAATGCAAAAGTTAATATAATCAAATAGAATATCAATCTTCGTACTCAGAGAATCATTGCAACTAACATATTTAATTTTGTAATATTTATATATATTTTTTAATTATTCATAAATTTTATCATTTTCATATTCTAGTAGATTTATGCAAGTATATTAAAATTTCATAATATTTTTAACTATTTCAACCTTATCCTTATAACTCATACAGGTAACTAAATAATAATGAGGTACAATAATCATTTAGATTTTAAAATATTTTTTAATCTCAATAATAATATCATAAAAATATAAGTATTCTTTATATTAATTAAACATACTACTCACCTTGCATGTGCACCTAAGTACAATGCAAAATATATGAGTCTATACAAACAAAAATAAATTCATCATATCATAAAAAATTTTAAGAATTTCAAAGATAAAAATATTATTTTTCAATCTAATTTATTAATTATGATTTTATCAATTATGTTATTCACAAAATCAAATATAATATATTGATAACAAACACATGAATCAAATATCATATACATTGTATTACATATTTCACATCAAGTAAATTTTTTTAAAACTTATTGACTGGTATAAACTATAAAATTTGTATAATTTATTAGACACCCTAAGATATATTAATGGCTTTCAAATTAGTTCTAATAAGAAATAAATTATTTTTAAGGTGGCTTTTATTATTATGTATATTATATAATACAAATTTAATATGAAAAATCTTTGCGAGGGGATCCTTTATCATGGTTTTTATAAATAAACATATTGAGATACCATTAGTTACAACATTATCAAATGTTATACTATATATTTTATTTTATATTTTATATTTCATATTTCTTAAAAGTTCTCGTCAAACTGTCATATATGATAGAATTATAATGAAAATCTAAAATTTCATGAAACCTTAATATTTTTTTATTTGGTTTTTAATTTGAATTAACATAATCAAAAATGACGTAGGCAAGTTCACACACAATTATTTCATTTAGTTAACACATATCTATTATGAATTTTTACCAATTTTTCCAAAAAAAAAAAGCTAAAAGCAAAAAAATTTTGATTATTGTGCACATTGATAATATTCTAATGTTAAAATATGATGAATAGAGAATTAATTAATTTAATGAGTATTTTAAGTTATAGTTTCAAATAATAAATTTTAGAAATTTAGATATATTTTTGAAATAAATGTGACTTACTCCAAAAGAAATATTATTTTAACAAAGCAAAGAAATGCAGTTGATATTCTTACCAAAATTAGTGTTTGGATTGTGATACAGTGAATACTCTAATTTTCCAATGTACTAATTTTTTTTTTCAAATACGAGTCATCTAGGTGATTATTACTTTTAGAATTATCATAGAAAAAATTAATTATTCAATTATCATAAAATTATATATATTTCATAAGATCAATTTAGTTAATAATTTCCTAGATTTTTCTCGACAATTTCACTTTGACATAATTCTTCTCATACTAAGATATATTAAAAAATCTTAAAAACTTAATCTCTTTTATATATCACATACACTTAAAGTTAGTCGTGTATTAAAATTTGAGTTAGGCGCTAATTTACAATGAGAGAAGCTCTACTATAGGTTAATGTACTTTTCTTAAAAATAATTTAATCTCATAAAAATATAAAAAATAAATAATTATTTTTAGATTTAGTACAAATATAGATTTCAGAACAATGATAATAATTACCTATAAGACATTTTGGATATTATAGTTTCTCGAAGTATTCAATTTCATCTCTCATAACACTTTACTGTCACAGTAAATTAATATGACATATAATCTCTAATTCAGTATTTTACAGATAAATGAAGCACATAGGAAGATTTTTTCTCTCATAAAAAGAAATTCAATATGACATTATTGCTACAACCAATACTAATAAGTAGACAGCAGATTAGCCAAAATAAATTTTCACCAAAATCCTAAAAAGACATCAATTTACTTTACTTTACTCCAATCTTAATATATTGAATATTTACTAACTAGCATGAGAATATTTTCATTTCATCTTATTATAGCTTTTACTTAGTTTCAATTTGTTTTTAGTTTATAATTTTTATTTTAGTTTATTCTTTTATTTATAGATGATAGTACCCAAAATGTGGGCAATCTCAATTCATTTTACTTAAAATATAAGAGCACCCTTTGTACATATTATGTTAGTCCATTCTTAATAGTAAGTATATTTATTTTTCAATATTAATCTTAACAAACATAAATACAATTTGATTGCATCCAAACTATTGTTAACATATTAGCATGTTTACTTTCTAAAATCTCATTTCTTCTACTTTAATTGCAATAATGATTTCTTTTCAGTCAAAGCATACATAACTTACTGATTATTAATATTTTGTAACTACACATCCACTGAGTTGTAACTCCTCACAGTAATTAAAAATAGATGAATTAGGAAATTTAAACTTGCAAACACAGAATAGCAATGTTTTGATTGTTTTTTTTTTCTAAAATAATTCTGAGTTATGACAATATAATGTTCCATATTGTATCAATTAAATCTAGTCAAGACACTTTGTATGGAAGCTAGGAATTATATTCCCAATACCCAATTTTTTTACCACTTTACGAATGGTTAAAAAGATGCATAAAAGCCCCATGTAACCAAAGATTTTCGTACTGTGAATTTATAAAAAAAAAATGGGAATTGTTAAGACGCACCAAATTGAGAATCTGAGAATTCATGAATGCCTCCCCCCGACTGCAAATATGGGTTTATAACTCTGATGTTAGAAAAGTAGTTATGTCAACAGGTTAACAGCTTGTGAAAATAAGAATAAATAAAAGGAATATACCTTCACAGAGAAATAAGCCCATACGTTTGGTTTGCTTTTAAAACTAAGTTCCTGCATAAACATCAAATCGATAGGAATTAGTATGCAAAAGGAAAGAACTTTAAAACAGATTAATCTGCAAAGAGCACAAAAATCATTAGCCTTACCTGTACTTTTCCGCTAGTAGGCTTAAAACCATCTTCTGGATCTTCACTTGTCACACGCACAGCTATGCAATGACCTTTTGCTCTCTTGGAAACTGCCTTATCAAAGTCAAAAGGGACAGCAAGTGTTGAAATTGTCCTCCAAGCATCACAGCCTCCCCCATGTTCCACCCCATAAAATCTCCTTATTTCTAATTAAATGACAGATAAATATCATGATGACATGGCCATGATGCTTCATATTATCAAAGCATAATGTTCACTCAAAACACCACATCTAGCAAGTGCCATACCAGGAATTTGCCAGAGAGGAATACCCATCCCAACTGCAACCTGGGCTGCAGGCAGATTTACTTCAGCAATCCACTCAGTCACTGGGTGCTCCACCTACATTCAAAGACCCCATCATACAAAAACAACATCAGATCAGAAATGAGGTTATCAAACAAATTATCAGTTACACCTTGATGACACTTTACTTTTTTATTATCCTCTTGATTTTCTTTCATTACCTTCTCTTTTTCTCGATCATCCCTCGCCCAGTAAATTCACACAGATTATGTTATCAAACCCATTTTTTGTTTTCCATACATTTTTAAACATAAATTGTCATTAGAAAATGAAAGAAAATAAAAGAAACAAAAATTTTTAAAAATATTTTTCGATATGACACAGCAGCCCTTCACATTTATTTCCCAAGTAATGGACAGGTTCCCACTTTTTTGCAATGCTGGATACTGTTAGAAATAAATTGCCATTGGATTTGTGTTAATGTATACTATTTTATGCGTTATGTATTTGTTAATTTATTATATTTTATTTTGCTAAAACAAAACTTAAAATAATAAAACTCAAAAATAAAACCCACAATATGTTAAAGAAAAATCACAAGTTAATAAATAGAAAATAGAAATACTTTGGGCAGCCCACTGAATGGGTGCACCCATCATAAACAAAACAAAACAACACACACAAACATAAAACCATAATAGTCTCGTTCAAACTAATATCAATATCAAAATTTCAAAAAAAAAAAAAAGAATATAAGACTAGACATTATTGAAGATTTTGGCAAAACTATATTTTACAAAGAGATGATCATTTTACAACTGTATACAACTATATTCTACAACTAGGATCACTTTACAACAAAATATTAAAATAAAATATGTTTTACATAACAACCCTTAAATTAAGGAAACTGTAATTGAAGAGCAGGTTAAAATATGTTTTAACCTGGCCTGAACCCAGGCTAGCCTGGCCTGACACGGGTTAGCCTGGCCAGGCCTGTCCTGGCTTGACACAACCCAGCACGACCTGCTCAAAAGACGTGACAATGGGCCATGCAGGGCATCCCCTTTTTTGAACCGTGCAGGCACAGCACAGCCCGGACGAGCCAAACAAAAATGAGCCGTGCCAACATGAAATGGCCTGTTTGACACCTCTATTCAAAACCCATCCTAAACCAGGCCCCTTTAGACCAACCATCAGGCCAAGCCAGGTATGTCTCCTAGAGAATTAGACTACCCAACCCAATTGCAACTAGGGATCAACAGTTGCTGCAGACAAAGATGCTTGTTTTTAATTGAGCTGGGCAACCCAGGTTCAAATATCCAATTGACCTGAAGATGTTAGTTACTTTTTTTTCCCATTTCATTTTTCTGAGCTGCTCAGTTTGGCCAACTGAGTTGGGCTGGGTTCCCCAAATTGTTAGATATAGCATACAACATATTCACTCACATTCTTAAGAGAGGATTGACGTATTAAGCCTTTGTTGATACATTATGAATAATTTAAAGTGAATCAACTTTAAAATATATTTTATTTTGATGCATTATTAGAAAAGTGTACCAAGAGATTTTTTGAGCACAAGCTTCCTAAATATTCTCAGCATTTTATACTATTGGAATATCAATAGAATTATCATTTATATCTAATATTAATATATTAATTCTTGTATTAATGTTTAAATTACATTCCACAAAAAAAAAAGGTAAAAATACACCTTTTTAAGTAAGTGCCAAACAAATACACAAAAAACATTATGAACCTGTAAGCGAGGATTGAGCTCCAAGAAGTAGTATTCACCAGTGTCAGCACTATACAAATACTCAACTGTAGCAGCCCCAACATAATTAACACATTTTGCCAATCTTCGAGCTGCCTGTTCTAATTCTCTAACAGTCTCCGGAGAAGCAACAGTAATTGGACCTTCCTCGATTATCTGTCTACAATACATTTATAAGCTACATTGTTTAAAGAAATTACCCTCGTGACTGAAGTTTCCCAGCAACCAATTGTGAAGACGCAGAAAACATAAAAATCCAAAACCAAATTTAAAGCAAATTTTAATAAAAAAACATGATGCCTTTTGGTGTCGCCTCTGCACACTACAATCACGGCTATGCAAAGCTGCCACATTTCCATATTGATCACAAAGTAACTGAACTTCTAAATGTCGACACTGGAAAACAGAACAAAATGTAACATCAGCATTCCAAACTAGAGTTATGGAATAAAATGGTGGAGAATATTGTTTTTTTTTTTTAATTCTGCACTAGTTGAGTAGTGGCAAGATAGGGTGGGCAACAAGGGCAAGCCTGTGACCCAGTGGTTTTGGCTCATCCCGATCCTTTGATAATCATGCCCCAGCAGGAAGTCTCAGCCCAGCAGCCAACAGGCAACGGCAACACAGCCTAGAGGGCCAAATGGCTTGATCAAGCAGGCTAAAAATATCATTACATTATAATGATGAAAATTTTGATTTTGAAATTTAAATAAAATCAATACTTTCAAATATAATCAAAATTAGCAGTGAATAAAATGAATCAGGCATATCCAAGCTCAAGCCAGACCAACAAGATGTCTGCTGCACTGGCCCATTTTACAATGTCTACATGGTATAAACAACAAAATATTAATAAATAGAAACAAATAATGATTAAAACACCGGTATGGAGAGGTAACATACCCGATCATGTCTGACCCATTCCCAAGCCCATTTTTTCATTTATTATAATGTAAAGACTTCTAAAAATAAAATATAAAATAATATCAATCAGTAAATAAAATATAATCTCATATAAAAATACAATGAAAAAAAAACTATGAAAACTTGACTCTACATGAGCACTCCTATGAAAGAAAATCATGATAAAGATATATAAAAATAATCAATATTCATCACAAGCTGGTGAGTACATATAATTAATACCAAGCTTAGAGAATAAGAAAAAAATTTGATATCTTCACAGTGACTTTATAAATACATCAATTAGATGGCCCAAAGCACATCTACGTAATCAGTATATCATATATCTTTTTTCTAAAGAAGTAATACTCGTTCTTGATCTACATAATTCCCTCAAAAAAAATACTTAAAATAATGTATTTAGTTATATGGTTGTCTAGTTGTCCGAATGAAAAATAATGTGACCTATAAAACAAAAAATTAATCTCCCTAAATGTGTAAATTATAATCCAATAAAGTTTACAAATAACAGTAATCATTACATTATTCTTTGTCATTGTATTGGAATAAAAAATAATTATATATTTCATATTTTCATAAAATAATATTATTTTCTAGAAAATATAAACATTTATAATAAATATCATATTGGAGCCTAGTAGAGTCACAATAACCGGTCAAGATAAAATATATCCACCATTTGTAAAAAATATACAATCCTAAATTCAGCTTTGCATGATGCTGAACATTATGTTCTTGCTGTGCTTTTTCTGTTCTTCCTGCATCATTGAATGCCTCTAAATTCAGTTCTTGCTGTGCTTTTTCTTTTGTATTTTTCCTCTATTGTAGATTATTGCCACATTATGTTCATCTTGTGTTTTTCTTTTGCATTCTTTTTTTTTTCATATGTAAATTGTTGTTATATTATTCTGTTGTGTTTATCGTCTTATTTGTCAGTGGAACTGTTAAATTCTATTTTTTAATGTTTTTTGTGTTCACGATGATTGTAGATTGCTAAATTCTGCACTTGTTCTCTTTTTGTTATTTTGTGTCCTTACTTAAGATTCCATCACAACTTCAGTCTTTATTATTGTTTTTTTTTTTTGTGTTATTCGTCAATGGATACGGATGAGTCACTGATGGTTGATTAAACTATGTTTGGGAAGATGCATCCCACAGAGTGAATGGTCTCATAGTTTTCCCCTATGCTTAAGAGTAATTACTTTTCATTTTCGCCCTTCAGTGAAATTATTTACCCCCGTCCACCCTAATTGATAATTTTTTTCTAAATTATTATTATCATTTTATAAAAATTAAAATATAAAAAAAATTGTTTTTTTAAACAAATACAATTATGTAAATATGAAAAAATGATCAATAAAGTCAACAAAATATTATCTCTCATGAGCATCATACCTATCGGGTTCCCCACGTGTCTATATAAATCAAAGGAAACATACCCCAATTATATGAATTAACAAGAGGTCAAATATTGGTAAGCATTTAGATGACCTCCATACAGTATTATAAAACAGAAATTATTATTTTGCTCAATCACAAAATAAGATTGAAAAAAAATAATATCAATTTTAAATAAATAATACTTATATCCTTTTTAAAATACTAGAGTAATCAAGAAATGTATACTTATATGTCATCTTGTCATATTCTTGAAAAAGATAATAAATAAAATAAATACACTCAACTTTGATAGATACATTAAATAATTTCTCTTTATGATGTAAAATCTGAATTAACACCCAATAAGAAAAACACCAAATAATATTCAATTGATGAAGAAGTTTACCATTAAAATATTATTTTCCCAAAAATATTTAGGAATGCTTCCTATCAAAAAATAATATAATAATTATCTCAAATATATGTTTATTTTTTCTTTCTACAACACATTTTATAATAGTGTGCTAGCAAAGAAAGTCTGATATATGATTATCAGATTATCATAATTGGTATTAAAGTTATCAAACATATATTTTAATATTTTGTCACTCCTAATAATTTTTATGTTTTTATTAAATTAATTTTTTATTTTTTTACAAAGTAATGATTGATAATAAAGTTTGGTTGATTTTAGCTGATCCCAAATAATTAGGATGAAGCTTGGTTGATGATTATTTTTTTAATAAAAAATTGAAAAAAAGATAAAGATGATGATTTGAAATGAAAATAATAATAATTAAGTGAAATGTAAAAGATAATTAATATAAAGATAATAATACTAAAACGTAAAACCACATCTAATATGAAATGAGAACTAAATAAATAATGTATAAAGGAGAGGCCCTTATATAATGAGATTGTAGAATTGAAGCATCCCAAGTTAGGTGCTATCATTCATAATGCAAAAAGTTAAAAAAAAAATAAAAAAAAATTATAAATCACAACATATCCCCTCAAATTGATGTATAAAGTTCCAGAACACTGAGCTTTGAGAAAAAAAATATAAGCACAAACTTATAAGAATCAACTAGATCGGGCATCCTAAGCACAGGCATGAGGCGTGGCCTACAACACAGCTCGAATCGTGTCATCATAGGGTTCCTAGCCAAGGCAACCCATCTAGTCTAACCAAACTAATTTGAACCTAACCCAAGCTAACCTAAAATGAACCCAAACTAGCCTTGCAAAGCCTGACCTAGCTTGGAACAACCTAATATCATCCAGCATGACATAGCCAAGCAGTTGGCCAACTAGTCATGTTGGGTGCCTATTGTTAGAGTAAGCAAGCATGACATATCCAGTGTTAAAAATCATGTCGTACCAAGCATGACATGATGACTCGGATAGGCCTAAAAAATAGGTCATTCATGCCTAATACGACTAATTTGACAAATCTACAAAGACATATTCATGATATTTGAAAAGATGTTTATTGTTTGACCTATTAAATGAATATAATTAATAACAATAATCTCATCCCGAATCATTTTCCTAACAAAAAAATATTCTTCATCCATATATTTCATCCAATCATGAAATATGAGATTAGAAAGCATGTGTCATATTGTCTAATTATTACAACACAAAATAATGAGATTATAAAAAATCTTTAAGGGATATTTAATCACTAAAATATCTCATAGATAATTATCATCATCATTCTAAATTATACATTCATATTGAATTTCAAAATAATCATATATCACTTACTATTTTAATAGACTAGATTGTTTCTTGAAATATATGAGAATCTTTGGCATGTCTGATATGCACTTTTGATAACTATGTTTTACAATAATGGCATATCTAATACTGAGATCCAAGTTTCATAATTTAGCTAAAAATTAATGATCAAAATGAGAATAAATAATTATTAGATTACCAACTTTTAAATATCTTGTGAGGATTCCAAATCATAAAAGTAAAGATATATAGTTTATTAAGTTCAATCACAAAAAGAATATTTTTGAAAATTTTTTAATCTTGTAAAACAACTCATAATAAATTAGACTATTATGGCACAAGAATAAATTATAAATACATAAAAAAAGATAGCGTAAAATTTAATATTATCATAACTAAATATTTTTGATAATTTGTTATTGAATATTATAATATTTAGGAAACAAAAAATATATATAATAAGAAAGAATAATTACCTGCAATATAATTGTTAACTCATAAATTGATAGTCAATAATTCAAAAGTAGAAAGAAAAAAGAAAGTGGACTATAATATCTAAGAAATAGAAATTATTTATTACTATCTTACTAGCAAAGAATTCTACATATTATTCTGAGTATCATTAGATGGCACCGAAAATCAACATGTCTCCCTCACCAACTTCCAGTCCTCTTAACCTCACATTTGAAAACAACTACCAACAACTCTTTCTTGCGTGATCATTCCTCCTACACTATGTGTAGAATAATGAAGATATCGTGCTATGCTGCTTTTATGACTAACATTTCCTCTACTATCAATATATCATGCATATAATGTCTCTTCATTGAGTCTATGTTGTCTTGCATATACTAAAATGTCTTATAATACATATTTGATCTAATAGAGATGACATGGCCACCCAATATTTAACTACGAAACACCAAAAAAATATCAAGTTGTGAGTACTAAAATATTATGCAAAAAATCATTCTATTTGACTCACTATTAGTCATAACCACTTCTACTGTTAATATCTCCAAGAATTACATAGCTAGGTGTGTTACAAGAGTAAAAAAAATGATAATTTAATTTGACTTTCTAGGCTTGTCGAATCTTAGTTTCTGAAGTTATTAAACGTTATCATATATTTGCATAGTCCAGGATAGGTAAAATAATATTCCAACCTTTCATAATATCTTGCATGTCATACAAGATACAAATACAAAAAAACAAAATTTAACTCGATGAATTGTCATATAGCAAGTAATAGTAAGGAGTCATTTTGCAACCAAGTTTACTTTGTCTCATCACTACACGTCTCCTACATCATGTGAGCAAGCTTCCTCTAACTAAAAATACATATGTAACAGAAATTTATAATTCCCCCATCAATCAAAACATACATATGTAAAATACACCACAATATATTATACTCAAGCTAATTGCACATACATCCACAACATAGATATTGAGAAAGGATATTTCCAGGTGAGGCGTATAGAACTAGGTCACAACTTATAGTATTATCCAAGGCACCAATTGATCGTAAGTTGGATGTGCCAATTCTAAAGGTAGGGAGAATAGTGTAGCATGTTCCTATTGCAGAAAGACAAGGCATTGTGGGGACTATCGTAGTTACTAAAAATTTTTAGTATCAATAATTTTTACTAAAAATTTACTAAAAAACTATCAATAATTTTTAGTATATGAACACTATCGTAGGTACTCATGGATTTTCATTAAGTCGCCTACGAAGAAGATTATTATATCCAAAGAAGATTACGACTACTCTCCTTGAAAACTATGAACAAGCCTGAGGTTTCTGGTACCATTGTTTTCTACATGGTCAAACTCAAACTCAATTCAGACTTTTAGGTAGTGAACCCAAGAGCCAACATGTTACAGGTGACTACATTTTGTGTACTTCATTTTTCAAATCTAGAGTCGTTGATATTGTGGTAGTGAATAGTTTGACCAAAAGATATGATAATATTATTTTGACACATATTACAAGTAATCGCTCTCAATCATAATATTAGTTTTTTCTCATTTAACAATTATGTACATGATTTACATGTTTTGATGATGATTTTTTGAAAATTGAACATGATAAGTTGTATGTACTTTGCTCTAGCCTCATAAAGTCCTATAGATTCCTAGTTATCATTAATCCGTTATTAGTGTATTCTCAATTGATTCACTATTAATTAATCAAGTTAGAGATCATGAAACCAAACACAAAAATGATGATTTCTTTTAATATAAGATATATCAAATAATAAAACATATTAATACCTTCTATTTAACATGATAATAGGGTACTAATTAGGATCTATTTCTCTTGGTGCATACAAATAAATATATAAGGATCAAATAAAATAATTATTTAGGATAGAATAAAATATTTAATCATTATTGATGAATTTTCATGCTACTTTTAGGTTTTTTTTTATTTAAAGTTGAATGTGTTTTTTGTATTTTACCTATTTTCTATAAAATAAATAAAAATTAATACAAATGTAAATTAAACGTATATAAAATAAAAATATTTTAGAATATATTTCTCATAATAGTATTTCCTTTTTGAGGAGCATGAGATTATTCATTGAGCATCTAGTGATAAAACACCAACACAAAATAAAATTACAAAAAAAAAACTAATTAATATTTAATTAAGATAAATATAACACTTCTATTAGACAAAAAATATACCTAGATGTTTTAGGGAACAAAATTTTATGGTAACGAACATAACTCATAGTCAATAGAAATTATTTTATTTATGTTTAATTTCATAATCTTCAATTTATCAAATAACTAATCTTTAACTTGGAGATTCATAACACAAGAGGTAATTATTATCAAATATTTAGAATAATTTCTTAGAATAAAAAAAATAAGTATAATCTATCTCACTCAATCCACAAGAAAGTTAAGCATTATCTACTAATATTGCATTAAAACATCAAAATAATAAAAAATAATATTATAATTTTTTCTAGTTAAACAATTAACTGAAGATAAATTATGACAAAACTCAAAAAAAAAATTCAAATCAAAGGAATATACTTAATATTGACATTGTTATGTCCACTAGCCCACACAACAACATTATTGATTATAATGATAAAGAATTATACTCACGATAAATAAGAAAAAAAATTGATTACATGTCACATAAATATTGGCTCGTGTCAATAATCCAGTTCAAAGCGAATAGAATAAAAGAAAATGTGATAGAAATATCAACACTTGAAGAACCTCTACTAGAATTGATAGACTTCAAGAGAAAAAAAATTCGTGATACTCCTCTTGAGTAAATATATTGAGACCGATATGGTTACACATAAAAGATCTATTTTGAGTAGATCTGAAAGTATATTGTACGGTCTTTGAACACCAAAATGTCTTTCGTACTCAGAATGTAAAATCAAACACCTGTCTTGAGTGTGTTCTGATCTCTGACAATGAAACAAACAAAGTAGTTGTAGTAGTCACTTTCATAATCACCATATCTAGGTTTTTCAATTGCATAATTCACCCTGATACACCTTTCATTCTTACCCATCCAATGTCTAAATAGCATTAAATGCCTCTTCACCAGTTCTATAATTAATATAGCCAAATCCTCAAATCTCACTGTTTCATGATCAATAATGACTTTAGAATCAACAATTTCACTTAACTTACCAAAAACTTCTCTCAGAGAAGTCTCATTTGTGGCACAAAAAATACATCCAACAAAAATTTTTAAGTATGCAATGTTTACAACTTTAAAAGGAAAGCAATTTAAATAAAATCTAGGAAACCTTATGAAATACTCAATAAGCCAAATAACAAATTGCATAAGCCTAGGATTTTAGAATCTGCACAAAATAACACTTGGCTGCACAGCATACCTTCAAAATCTACTGCACTGGCACGCCTCCACTGTGCACGCAATGATACTCCTCCACTGAAGACATCAATATCCCACTGAATATCACTGGATTGACATTATGCTCACCATACACGAGTAGGCGTGCCTACACTGTACAGACCCACTCAACTCTCAAGTGTATGTTTGTATTGTTACATATGCAAGCCATACACTTCACCTAGGGTTTCCACGTTCCCATTCTATGATACTAAAAAAATTAATTCATCTTTAAAAAATAAAAAAAAAATTAATGTATATATATAATTAGGGTTGGAGAAGCCTAAAGATGGAAAATGAGAGGGCGGTGACCTAGACGGTGAAAACCTTCCCAGGCATTCCCTGGCACAGCCAAACCCATGATTATGACAGGCACAAGCCAGTACAAAGGCACGGTTTGAGCAGTGCAGTGCCATGAATTGCTGCCCATGTTCCATAATAGCATGAGGCATGGCACGAGCCACAAAATCAGCCCGCTCAGACCAAAATTATCCATGCTGACAAAACATGCCCAGATCATGCTCCAGGTTGGGTAAAAAGCCCAACTCGAGTTGACACATGAATCTCACACGCCATTTAAAAAGGCACAATGAGGTCTGGTCAAGCCAAGTCAGGGCTAGCCATTAACCTAGGTGAAAGCTAGTATGGATCAAACCCATGCTAGCCTAGGTTCGATCCCTATCAGGCCAAGCACAACCCTTGCCTAGTATAAAATCATGTTAAGTTTTCATGTGAACTAACCCAAACCAGCATGACTTGGGTTGCCATCGGGTCATGTTGAGCTGCCCTCTTTAACAGTCATGTCAACCCAGCACAGTTGTGACCTCTAGAGAAGCCCACTTGATGGGTTCTCTTATCCAAGTAAAGAAAAATATAAAAGAAATCGAGGTCATACCCATTATACAACACTCGCACTTCAGTATAAAATCTGAGAGATTAATGACTCAACATTCTTAAACCCCAAAAGTCATAGACTGTATTTGATGAGTCTCAAACTCAAAATGTAGTGTCCATGAATAAATACATTTGTCGTCACATAAAAACATGAGCTTTAATATATGCATATACCACATAAATTTCTCAAGTAACCAATCATATCAATACTATTCTTATCTAAAAATATTTAACTTCAAAATTCTTATAAAATACAATATAATATTTTTAGTATAATATCACTTTAATATAATAAATAAAATAATAATAAAATAATAAAAGAATAATAAATCTCAATAATCATAATAACAAAGAAATTTTTTTTGCCTTGGGAAAAAACATTAATACCCTTTTTGGGTATAGTCATAGGCAAAAAATACATATTTAATGGCATGATCAACCAACTTATCCCTTTTGAGAAAAAAGATCATAGCACAGAACATGTATACTCAAACGTACATGGCACTAACCAGTAAGTAATGTCTGAGAATATTTTTATGCAATATAAATATTAAATTATTTCAACTAAATATTTATTCTTTTTTTTGAATACCTTATTTTTGGAGAGCATCTAATCATGATTTCTAGTAAATAATCTCAAGCATCTCATGATATAGGATGAACTCACTTGAGATATACTCAAGAATGTGAATGCTTTTCAGAATATGAATAGCAAAATCATATTACATTGAATATTACATCACCTCAAAATGTCAATGAATACTTTCACGCAAGATAAATATTATAATTATTTTAACTAAATAATTATTTCTTCTTTTAAATATCTTATTTTTGGAGAGCATCAGAACATAATTTCTAGTAAATAATCTCATACTTCTCAAGATATGGGATGAACTCGCCCAAGATATACACAAGAGTGTGATAACTTCTCATAATATAAATATCAAAATCATATTGCATTGACTATTATATAAAAACACAAAAAGATAAATCTAAATTATTTTGACAAATATAATTTATTTTTTTAATTTAAATCATCAATATAGAAATAGTGCATTGTTAATAAAAAAACATAAAAATAAAAATTATCATGTGTAATTTTGTTATACAATCCTTAAATATTTGTGTCGATCAAATAAAAGAAAATTAAATTAACTACTTCCTAATGTGTCAAAAATAAATCTCTAGTATAATTTCATAACTAACATATCTCATAATTAATAAAAACTTTTTCATACTTAGTTCTAAGAGTTTCAACTTAAACAATGTAGAATGATTAATTTGAAAATAAACAAACAATGAATCAATATTAATTAAAAAATATAGTGAGTCTCCAAAGGGTCAAAAAAACAGACAATTCATCGAGCTCATTTACTAGGAATGTTATCCTCAAAGTTAGTTAATTCAATTAAAAATAATAGAAAAAATAAATATTACAATTTAATTATTTATTAATACAACTAATTATTATAAGATTTCAAATAAATAACAAAATGTTAAATACATGATGCAAAATAATTAGAAAATTATTAACATTATTTGACAATAGTATCATTAGTTACTTGAACATCAAAGAGTCAAGAGATTAAAATAAAGAAATACAAAGAATTATTACTTATAATATAACTATTAACTTTTAAGTCAACTATTCATATGTCTGACATGAGAGAAACAAATGCTAGAATCATAATATCTAGCATTCTAGCAACTACGTTGTCTCTAGTGAATAATTTGAAGCACTCATTATTAAAGATATAAATAGTATCCATGAATGATCTAAATGAAAATCATTGGGTAAGTTGGGCAATCTACTTTACAACCTTGATAAACTCAAAAAACATGTTTCAACTCTAAAATAAATGCATCAAATGTTCCAAGTGTATCCCTATTCCCAAAACAACGGTAGGTTTCCTTTCCAACTCCTCATACCACTTCAGCCTCTTTTATCCGTTATTATTTGAAACTAAAATAGAACATCTTGTTGATGTTGAAGTACAACTAGCAAAATGAGAATCAGTATGTTTACTACTCATTGTCAAAACCTATGAAGCACGGACACGGACACAGACACGGGGATACGATATGGCAGGATACGGGAATACGGTAAATTCTAAAAAACTAGGATACAGATACGGCTAGGATACGGTATGATAAAAAAAATAAAAATAAAAATAAAAATTATTAATTATAAATATTAGGTATTTTATAAAATTCATTAAATTAAATTAAATTAAATTAAAATATTTTATTATATAAAATAAATATATATTATTTATTTTATTTTATAAAAATATTTTATTTTATTCACATCCCCACACAAATACGCCCGCCCCTGCCTCTCCCCTCAATTCGCGCCCGCTCCTGCCTCTCCCTCAAATCGCGTCCGCTCCCTGCCTCACCCTCAAATCGCGTCTGCCCCCTGCCAGAGGTCAACGTCGCCCATGCGGCAACTTTGCCACCCGATGTCGTCGGACGTCAGGCACTATAGGCATGGATACGGTTGTCGTCTGCCGACGCAACCATCCGATACGCCACGTGACGTATCAGACATGTATCCGTGTCGTGTCCGTGTCATGTCCAGGTGTCAGACACGCGAACACGACTGTAGGGAGCCGTGCCCGTGCTTCCTTGGTCAAAACTTAAATCACTCTTTAATGAATCTCAACTAGAATGGAAGCTTATCACTCACTAATAATTTGTATCATCAGCAATGAATGTCAATCTCCAAGAGAATAAGTTGTATCCTCGACAATGAGTGTCAATCTCGAAAAGAATAATTTGTCTATTAGTTAAGGCACGATTTGTTAATACAGGAAGTAGCTCATGAAAGCAATTGAAATGCTGAGTATCAATATAGTGATTGATTTCAACCTTATTTATAAAAAATCTGCATTCAACTAACTGACAGATAATCTTGAATATGTAAAAGATACTTCAAAAATATAATTCAACTATTCGATCTCAAATCTTATTATATGTCATACAAAGAGCAGAGACTCTCAAGATACTAATATCAATCAGCTACCACATACATTAGTTGTCAGCTAGTCTAGTTTCCTCTTGCCCAACTACCACCATGCAAAGGAGCAAATGAATAATAGTAATGATATATTAATAAAAGCACTTATCAAGGTCCCCTTAGAGGCGAACTCCAAAAAAACAATTAATTTGACAAAAAATCAAAGATAGGGTTTCAAGTAACATTATGGCCTTTGATCAAAAAATTCCTTTAGGAAAATATAGCTATCATGAAATTCTTCCCAGATATAAATATGTTTGGAAAAAAAACATTGTTATGACAATAAATGCAGCAATTAATGTTCACACACAACGTAGTACTAGAACCATGACTTTCTCTAGAAATTATTGTTCACCAACACTTATATCATATTGAATTAAACAAAATACATATATCACTTTAATAAATTCATTAATGATACAAGAAAGTTTTAAATAAAATCAAAATATTTAAAACACGCTTATATATTACAAACACTAAAATGTGCAACTAAATAAAAAATACAAAATCACAACATTATTATTTTATTATAAGTCATATATGTAATAAAGTGCTCATAGTATAACAGTGTTTTAATTAGTTTTAGGTTATATTTTACATTAAGTCATACTTATTATTAGGGTTTCAGGTTTTAGAGGAAAGAAAGAGAAAGATAGAGAGAGAAAAAAAAAGTGACAAGTTTTTCATTAACTTCAAAAAGGAAAATAATGCAAATATATACTAAGATTGAGACAGCTCACATATTATGTGCTTCCATACAAGAAGAAAAATAAAAAATACAAAGAAAAATAACAAAAACAAAACTAAATATTTAACATCATCCTCAAACTAATACGTACATTTCAAAAATACTTAACTTAGAAGATAGATAAAATATTTGTAATCTATTAAGTACCTTCGTGAAGATATTATTAATTTATTCATTGATAAGCACGTAGCATATAACTATAGAATTATTATATATATTATTTGATATAAATAACAATTGATCTCAATATATTTTATTCGCTCATGAAATATAATATTATCAGTTTTATCATAATAAAGCATCACCCATTTTTGGATTAATATGCCCAACTCATCAAACAAGTGATTGGTTCACTAAAACTCATAAATAACTAATGTCATAATCTTATACTATGCAATCATACTTGATATATAAATAATACTATGTCATTTACTCTTCTCATTGATCAAGTTATCTCTGAGAAGAATACAAAACCCTTGTAAGATATCTCATCTCTTTGATCACAGAAATCTAATTATAATCTAAGTAAGCCTCCACTCAATTATATTCATGATATTTAAAAGAAATCTTATATCATGAAACTTTTTTTTCACATATCTAAAAATCCAAAGAACTAAGTCCATATGAATCTTTCTGAGAAAATCTTAAAAAAAAATAATTATACTAAAAAGATACGTAATATATTATTTAATAACTATTAGATAATTAAGATTTTATAGTATCTTCATGTATCTAAAAGAACCAATTGAAGTGTCGATATTTATGTATATCTTTACTCCCAAATCAAGAAGTGAGTCGATTAGTATTCATCACATGTCAATATCGGATAAAATAATTAAAGAATTTATCCTCTAGAAAAAAAAATCATACCCAATGAATAAACAACCTCAATACACAAAAAATAATTAATGTCACAAATATTTCATCTAAAATTGAGTTTATAAGAATAATTTCAATTGTGATTTACAATTAATCTCATATAATAAGAATATCATCAACATATACTACTAACATCACTAGTCTATATGACTAGTATCATTAAAACACCACACATGCACTCCATGAAATAGTAAAACCTAAAAGTTGTTGAATAATTATTTCCTCCTCAAGATTATTAGGACATATATTCTAACAATCAGCTATTAATAATCTACATTTTAGAAATAACATAGTAAATAATAATCTAATAATAATTATCTTAGTCACCGGAAAAAAAATATTTGAATAGTTTACACTATATCTATGTAAATCCTCTAGCTATCAATCTAGTATTAAGCTGGCCAATCTTTTGTTTAAATCATGTCTTCTTCATATATACTCACTAACAACTCACTAACAACTCACTACATACTTTCTTGTAGGCATCAGAAATAAAATCTCATATAAAAATGGAGGTGATTGTACTTGGTTCACCCAAAATAATATGTCTTCTATCAAAATGACTAAGTGCCTCAAAAAAATATTTGCAATCCTATAATTATCAAGAAAAAATAATAAATCAAAATATATAATATTAAATTATAGGAAAAAAAATATATGTAATAGTATGTGTTAATCAAAACACATTCTTAGTTTCTTAGATAGAGCAATCAAAAAATCCAAGTAGACACAATAAACTGAATCAATTGACACAACAAATGGCTTGAATATAGAATATTATAGATGTATATACATTTAGGTTTGAATCATCAAATATCTCATCATTATCTCCTTCGCATTGGGAAACTCACACTTCATGTCATATGAGACACACCAAATAACTCCTCTTAACGCACACTATCAGAGACCTCAACAAAATTGTGATCGGATATGACACCAAGTGATGTCTAACTACTCTCCTAAAAACCAACTATGGTAGTATGATGTGCATGAGCAAATTTAGTTATCACTCTTTGAGATGTAACAAATAAACAAGAAAATGAACTTATTACTAAGATGTCCAAATATGCATTTTCTAGAATCGAGACCTTGAAATAGGATATATCCTTAAAAAATAACACAATCACACACGTAATGATCCCCTGAGCCTCTTGTGAGTAATACTCTTGTGAGTAATACACGTAATCATCAACAAAATAATGTGTCAAGTAAATCCAAAATTTTTGAATAAAGAAAAAAAAATATTCCCTAAGATACACAAATTGAGAGTGAGACAGCCTAAAAAAATAAAAAATAACATTCAAATGATCCGGATATTAGTGATTAAAAACATTATCCCAAAAAATATCTAGGAATGCTTCTATTTAATAAATATATCTTAATTATTCTAACTAAATATTTATTTGTGCTTTTAACTATCTCATTTTAAGCAGAAGTATTGATACAAAATGTCTAATAAATTATCTTATTCTCCTTAAAAAACAAAAAAAACTAATATGAAATATATTTCAAAGCATTATTATTTCTCGATATTTTAACATTACAACCAAGATATATTTTCTTTATTTAATAAAATTTTAGAAAAGATAAAATATTTCTTTAAAAATAGATAATCATGTAAATCTAGTAAAATTTTTAATTATAAATAATAAAATATCTCAAATCATCAAATATAATTATCCTACAAAATTTAAAAATGTCTAAATAAATTAGATTAAATAAGTCCCTACTAACACTCTTATGATATGTCAAATAGAAAATTCTAGTTTATTTTTCTAATTAATATTTATCATTGTCAATAGAAATCGTCATCTTAATAATTGATTCCATAATCTTTAATTTACCTAATGATAAATATCTAAGCTGACAGTGCACATCTAGTGGATCAATGATAATAGTGTATGTAGAGAAGCTCGAGGATAATGAAAAATAGGTACAATTTACCTCGCTCAGTCTCTGAAAAAGTCATCAATATGGCCTCTTAATCATTCACATAAACTTCATGAAAAAAAAATATTATTACAATTTAATTATTTAGCAAAATAATTAACTAAAAATCAATTACAAAAAAAACTTAAATACAAAAGGAATGAATGTCGCAAAGAATCGATTCAATATTAATATTATTTTTCCATAACAAAAAATAAGTATAATCACTTGTTGAATAAGCATTAACCGTTGAGTCTAACCCAAAAATATAAAATGAGATTAAGAAAAAAATTGTAAAAGTAAAAGTTTTTAGGATTTAGCTAATACCTTATAAGAAAAAAAGTTTGAAGTACTCCTGGATAAATTTAACAAGACTAGCATGTGTTCATGTAAAAGGTCCAGCCTGAATAAATCTAACAATATGTTGTACAACCTCTTAATTTTGAGTGTGTCATGATACAAAGCCAAACACATTTCTTGAGTGTGTCACGTTCTACTACAAAAAAAAAAGTCATTACTTTTTCTCTCAAGAAGCACCCTTCATATTTCTCTCATTGCCACCATACCAAAAAAATTATAAAGTAATCTGATTGATCTTTCCAAGTCTACTAGAACTAGGAGACATTGTAGATGCCAAAATCACTAATAATTTTCCAAAAAACTCGGGAGTGTCCTCTCAATAAAGATTTATATCTACAAAATAGCATATCGCTCTCCCAGTAAATTACAGATACATGTACAAAATATTAAAAATATAATCATTCAATCTCCTAAGCACAATCATATCTATCGGTGTATGTATCACATCATAAATCTTCCCACACAAATCGTGAGACTATATAATAAGTAACCACATCATGAAAATCAATTTAAATGCCAATAATTAAGTAATATTATCATATAAAAAAATATTCCACAAAAAAACATAAATAAAGCAAAATCTCAAATCTCCTGACATGTTTAGTATAAATCAAACATATTAATCATACTCTAATTAATTGATTATCAAAAATAAATAAATGATATGCAATCACCAACAATTCACCTAGATTAACCTCAGATAAATCATTAAACAAGTAACTTACATATCTTTGGGAAAAAAACTAAAATCTCATCAATATGAGTCATAGAAAATAAGTGTTCATCGTCAACTTTCACAGGGTTATCACATGTAGTCCAATACTAGTTATCATCATTCCTCAACAAAAAAATATATATAGCTAACATACATACTATATACATACATATATACACTTTTTTGTATATGTAGCACTAGTCACCTTAACAAGCATGGCGATCAATATATATATTGATTGGCACAATATATATATTGTCAAAAAATATATATACATAAGAATGGATATGACATCACCTTAAAAGATATACAGATCAATACACCAATAAATATTATGTATTAGATATCATGCAAATTCAACTAAGTGGCATAGTATTTTAAGTTGAATCTAGTTCAGGTTCATCTTTGTTGACCCACATCATATACTATAATAATTTTGTGAATGAAGACATGGCGAAACTGATTACGATCATGTATTTTTTGATTAAATTTTTGGAAGATCCCATGATAGTGAATATTATGCAAACCTATTTTTAATCTAATTATCATAAGTATGTCCATAAATAGAAATAATATAATAAAATATTATAAAATAAAAAAAATAATTAATAATTAATGAATTTAGAAAATATAATAGAGTGATATTCATAATGTCCAATATCTGAACTAGTCACGATAATGCATTATTTACATATCTTGCCATCTATTATGTATATTCAAAATAAAAATTTAATAAAAAAATTATATAATTTCTAGAGATTTTATATTTTCATGCCAGTCCTAACATATATGAGTGTAAGATGTGAATCTTTAAAAAATATAATATTCACAATAAAATATTTATTATTAATTTTGATAATGCTTCTAATAATAAAATAATTATTAATATATTTATTAAAACCATTAAAAAAATCATATAATGAGATTTTTCATGTTGGGTGTATGTTTCACATTATTAATCTGACAATATAGACAAAAATAAAAAATAACTTTTCTTGCATTAGAAAAAATAAGAAATTCACTAAAATACCTTAAAAATCCTAATATACAATAAAAGTTTAGCAATCCTATTTATATGCAAATCTAAAAAAAATTTCAAATAAATATAATACATCATTAGAATTATATCTATTTTTTTATGTTAGAATCATGTATTACCTACCAACACGTGATATTAGACTATATCAATAGTAATAATAGGCTAAAATGAACCAAGTTAGCCTGGAATAAACCAGGCTAGTCCAGGCTAGCCTAGAATGAATCAGGCTAGCCTTGCTAGGATTGACCTAGCTTAGCATGACCCATACAACCTAGCCAAAAGGCATGCTAAGAAATCATACTATATTACTCATTTTTAGAACAGTGAAAGCATGGTATAGCCAATGCTTAAAACCATGTAATACTCAAACAAGCTTATAAAAATGATTTGTACCGAGACGGTATGGCTTATTTGACACCTTTATACCATTATACACACCATGACTCCATTGCATACAATTGTACCACACACCCACCATGCCACATATCGCCGCTTGCACATGTAATACATGTTGCCAACATGCCATGACACGTCCTAGTGTACCACCAACAGAATGTTCCCATCGATGCTACACCACCTTTGATACCATGTTAGGGTTTCAAGTTTTTGAGAGGGAGAGACAAGAAAGATAGGAAGAGAAAAGGAGGGAGAACATATAATATGTTTTTCATTCATCTCAAAAATGAAAATAACATATAAATATATATATTAAAGTTAGAACAACTAACATATCAAGTGCTCTCATTCAAAGAGAAAAAAAAAAGTGAAAAGCACAACATAAACAAAATTAACCTTGACGTTAATAAAAAGTATGAATAGAATTATATATTAAATTTATTTTTATATATTTATTTTTTTTTCTATACATGTAATTTTTACAAAGCCACCAAAAATGCCTAACCTGCGAAGCAACTCTCATTATAAAAATAGGTGAACCCGGAACTTCCCCCTGAACTTGCTTGAATAATGCCCTTACTTCATCATCATTATTGACCTGATGCATTCAAAATATAGGAAAAATTTAGTTGATTTAAGTTGACAAACAAGTATGCCTATCAAGCTACAAGCCAAGTTGATAATTAATCAGACTATATGACAAATTTAAAGGTAACAACGGTTCTACATTAGGCAAATCCTTTCATGTTAACCATATACTTGGTTGAGCTCCCAACCAAGCAGCAATACAACAACAGGAGGTACACCACCTAAAAAATCTTTCCAACCCAAAAATCAAACATTACAAGTCACACATACCTTTCGTATGCCTTTTCCACCGCCACCCCAAGAGGCTTTGATCATTGCTGGATAACCAACAACCTGACAACTTGCAAGTGCTTCCTCAGTTGAATGGACACATGCTTCCTCATATATCTCATCAGGGATATCTAACAAAATATTCTCCTGAAATATTTTCACCTAAAAAAATGGAAATGCAGCACCTTAAACATGGATTAACACCACAGACAAAACAAAACATAATTGCTAAAAAAAAACTTAGCAAGCCAGTTACGTGAGAACCACTCCAAGGAAGAGTAGGAACATCTGCTGCTTGAGCAATCAAAGAAGAGCCAATCTTATCTCCCAATGCACTCATAGATTTGCCTGATGGCCCAAGAAATACAATGCCTTTTGTATTCAGAGCATCTGGCAGTTCTGGGTTCTCAGATGCATGACCCCAACCAGGCCAAACAGCGTCAACACCAACCATCTCAGCTATCTACTCAGCAATAATTGCAATGTTATCACAAAAAATGGACAGGAATAGTGAAAGTTGAATCATTTTTATGAATTTTACCATTATCTAACCAAATAAATATAGATGAACAAAATTATAATGGAAACAATAGTATTCCTCAACTAGTAAGTTGGCCACGATTTATTATTTTAGCAGTGAAATTAAATAACAAACATTGACACAAATTAAATAAAATATTAAACTCACAGTGGTCAAAAAATAAAAAGTTCTGATCTAGAAATGAATAAAATTGTCAAAATTCTAGAGATATTTCCTAATTTAATTCTGGTTTCCTGCTTGGCCTTTTTAAATATCAATCATGTGATTTTAATAAAAAAAAAAAGAAGATATATTAGAGTTCAATGAATGGACCTCTATGATAAGTTGTACATTAGCATAATTGTTATTGTTAGTTCCACCAGGAACTTCAATAAACCGATCAGCAGTTCTAATATGCTCTGCATTGATCCTCAAATCTTCTGGAGTTGCCATGGCTACCAACAAGATTGCTTTCTCAATACCAAACGTTTCATAAGCCCAAGTCCTAATGCTGCAGATAAACTTCACTGCTGCCATTCCATTGTTTGCAACTAGGATACTATGAATTGGCTTCTTCCCTCCAAGTGCATAGCAGAATTTATCCACCTCATATGTTTTAGTTTGAGTTTGTACTGAAGCTGCCGCATTTACGTGCCTCTTAGTCCTTTTCCCAAGCCAAATGCCTAGCATTAACTGTGATGTACCTTGCCCTTCTGATATGCTATTACAAAGAAAGGATGTGCTTGCCACAAATGGTTGTCTTCGTTGAATTTCTGATATGCTGCACAGTGAGATATTCATATGATACACTCTAAAATTAGAATTTTGATGCCACATGACAAATGTTGAATTGAAATTAATTTAAAATGATAAAACTTTTGCTTCAAGAAAAAAAAGTACTGAACCAGAAGCATCATTATCACTACCATATCAAAATTTAAAATTTTTGAATATTCACATTTATAATGATATCAAGAATGTCAAACTACAACACAAACAACTTCAATAAAAAAGTGACTTAGTGTTTATATATATAACATGGATTTCACTTTCAAGAAACACTTCCAAAAACATTGTATAATGAAGGGAAACTTTAATTCATCTGATAAATATCAACTTAAGGCATGAATCTCCTTCAGGATTATGCAAAATAAAAAATGTGGAACCCAAAAAATATATTCACATTATTAATGAAAATCACTCTAATTATAAACAATAAAGCTGGCTCTTAAACAGAAAAAAAAAAGGGATTCATAGTGCTCACATGTTGGGTGCTCTCATCTACAAATAATAATAATAAGGAAATAAAAACAAAAGGCAAACCAAAACATCACATATATAATTGTTACTTAAATATTCAAAATACCAAATTTAAAGAAAGAAATATGAGTTAATGTCTCTTCAAGATATTACGAAGATATTGGCTGACTATTTTATTTTATGAACATAAGCAGACAATAGTAAGAGTTTCATACTAGATATTTTTTCTAAGAAAAAAATAATTCATTTTTATATATTTTTATCATCTTGTAAAAGATCAAATTAGATACGATATATTTTATTGTCTAACTATCACAGTAAAGATACAGGTGTTAAACGGGGCATGCCGAAGTGGCATGGCCCATTTTTTCCAGGCCCACATGTAGTGCGTGGCACGGCACGGTTCACTGGAGTGCAAGCCCAACATGGCTCGACTCATGAAATTATCCCGGTTTCAGCCAGTTCATGTTTGGATTTGGGGATACAAGCGCTCCCACTGACCCACTTGCATCATCGGGTCACCCATCGAGCATCACACTGTCATAGTGTCGCTTGTCGCCATGTTGCGCCATTATCCCGTACCCACATGCCAAGCACCCGGGTTCTGGACAGTGTCGTGCCAGGCCAGGTGTGATAGAACTAGGATGTGCTCCAAGCCAGGCCCGAGCCGATTGACACATCTAAGTAGAGAATAATGACAAAAATAAATAGGAATCTAATCTCCTTGAAAAGATAATTGATCAAAAATATTTCATAATTAATTGTCATCATAATCGAGAACTCTATCTATATACTAAAACTCAAAATAACCATTTGTCTTTTTATTTTTCTAAAACATAAAATTACCTCAAAGATAAATATAAAAACTAATAATATATTTCATCTCAACACAAACTAGTATCAAACTCGAATCTAAATACTTGACTAATAATATATATTCGTAATCATTGAACAAAATATTAAGTCTATAAGTTTTCTTTGCATATCTTAATATAAAAAGAGTTGCATCTATACAAATAAGTTATGAAGAATATACAAAATAATTAATTATATTTACTATACATAATATATCTATTTTAATAATAATCAAATAATTAATTTTTTCACAATTTGTATGTGAATACCTAACAAATATATGATTACATGTGAAAAAACTAACAAATCAAACCATCACAAATATTTTTCATCAAACAATATTTTTTATAATTTATAATAAGTTTATGTTCCACAAAACTCAAATAGTTTCTCTATATGTATCTATTTCTCAAGATCATCATAAGAAAGATATTTTTTTATATCTAACTAGCATATCTTCCATTTATAGAAAATTGCAAATTGTTATAATTCTAAGATAATAAATCATAATAATACAATAACTTTTAATAATAAAATTAACATCAAATAATTTTATATATTGACCAAAAATAATTGGATATCTCATAGATTGAATACTCCCATCAAAAGTATAAAATATACGTAAAAGAAAAAAAAAGGACAACATTCCCCCATCAAATTGATTCATACAAGTTCACAACATTAAGTTTAGATGAAAAAATTAAATATGTTGATTTCTTCAAAATTTTCATGAAATTATCTATTAGATGATTTGTTGTATCTTATCATAAATTTTTTTAATATCTGATTAGAAATTATATGACTTATTATTTGACTATCACAATAAATACAAAAAAAATAAATAAATATTAAATTTTCTCAAATTTATGATGAATCCAAAGTATTTTGCAAATTATTATCAATATCACCTTGAATATACCTTTGTATAAAATCTCGAAACAACTATATGTCCTTAATTTTCCATGAGGTGAGATTATCTCTACAAAAAATACAAAGGCTCATAATAAACTTTTTTTCGGTGCAAGTTGATGTGCAACTCAAAAATAAATATTCGACTAATTGTAAGCATTTGAAATCATTGAAAGAGATCCCAAATCCTAAAAATTTCATTGTATACTTCAGGAAGTTATCATCTTTGTGCTATGTCTGCTAGTGAAACACTAGATTAAAAACTATATACATCATTATTTGACTATCATAAAAAAATAAGAAAAAAATAAATATCTAATTTTCTCAAGTAGGGGTCGATCCAAATTATGTCACAGAAGACTATTAATATCACCTAGAAGTATATATCAATACATAATCTCGAAACAATCATCTGCTCTTACTTTTCCATTAGGCAAAACAGCCTCCACAAAAAAATATATAAAAACTTATAGTATACTTCCTTTCAGTGCAAGCTAGTGTCTAATTCTAATTTAAATATTCGACTAACTAAATATATATAATCAATGAAACATATCCAAAGTCTAGGGATTTTTTTGTATACCTCAATATGCATATAGCAACATTTCATTTAAACCTACAATTAAAAATTTTAAAAAAATTAATTATACTAACTATATAAAATATACCTTATATTATAAAAAGTCATATTTAACCTAATAAAACATCTGAAACTCGCAAGATCTTTCACATGAATTATATATTCTTACTTTTGGTGAAAGCTACTGCCTACACATATCACACCTGTGTAGACACAACTCTAACAATAAGATTAAAAAATATCATTCTATTCAATGACAAGTAGCCATGTCCAAACTCCAAAATAAATAAGCAATAGATTAATTATCCTCATAGAACCTAGTAGGATATTCTACCATAAAAGTAAGAACATACAGTTCATTTTTCTCAGTCACCAATAAATTTTTCCTTAAAATCTTTTAATCTTATAAAATAATATAAATAAAAAAATAAAATTTGAGTTAGCTTAAAAGAGTAATTCACTAAAAAAAATTATTGATCAACCAAAAATAAAAGATATACAACAAAAATAGCTTTTTTAGTTCAATATTATCATAAACAATAATTTGTAATGATTTTCATTGGTAAAAACAACAATTATGAAAAAAATAATAATTTAGATTTTTTGGGATGTCTAAGATTTTTCTTAGACATTGAAGTTAGATACTCATGAGAAATAACTTTTTTTACATGAAAAATGATTTAAATATTTTATCTAGTCTCAATATGGATGGTCACATGATAACTCATTATTTAATCTAATTATAAAATTAAATACTAATATATGTTTATCTATTGATTCTATTAGATATAGAAAGATCATAAAAAAACTATCTAAAAGTAGCCCGGTCTAAAATTATATATGATATCAGTATAGTTAATTATTTCTCATGAGTGACTTGGTCAATTAATTTTGTAACACAAACTCATATAAACAATTCTCAGGATTGTCAAATATGTGAAGAAGATTATAGGATATGAACTTATATATGAAATTATATATGAAGATTATAGGATTTAAAAACCATGAACATAATAGAATAAAAGCATATTCATATTCCAATTAGACTTGAGTAATCATAGGGACCTATCATAAGTTTTTGTACTTTTATTTAAAATAATCATATTCACATATTTGTATCCCTCATAGAAAATAAGAGGCATACAAAAATTTTAAGATCCAATGCAAACGTATAGTATAGAGTTATGGTCTTGGCTACTTGAGGTTTTAGTTAATCAATCACTTCTTACAGGAGCTTTGTTTACCAGTTCAGCGACCATTGACGCTTTGCTTTGACAACCAAATAGTTAATCAATCACATGGAAGACAACTTAGTATTTCACGTGCAAAGAAAATATAATGAAATTAATTATTTCATACAAGAGAAAATCCAGATTAATTTGTTAGTCACTACACATGTACCTACCAATAAAAATATTACAGACAGTTTAACAAAGACTCACTAAACGACCACAAATTAATTTTATTTCTTCTAAGTTTAATAAGATTAAAAGGGGTGTGTACGAGATGATGTAACTTGTACACATCAGCTTGAAGAGGGTGTTAAATTTACTTTCGCTTTCTCTTTTTTGTTTACCTTTTTTCCTCTTTCAATATTTAGGAGCACCAGCCATGTGGGTTTCCTCGAACCATATATATAATTAATGTATTATTTTAAAAATAATTTTTGCAATTAATATAACTTGCCCTTTTTGTTCTCTTCTCCTCTACTTTTTCTCAGACCATCTTTCGCCTTCTCAAAATCCCCATGAACTAAAGCCCTAATCGACCCTTGAACAATTTGAAAATATTTAGAAAAAAGAAATTTAATTTCTTAAAAAAAATTTATGATTACAAAGAAATGTTATCAAGTATGTTAGATAATATCACACAGACAAGTAAATAAATTCATCAAGTCAAAAAAAAAATAACATACATGAAAAATCATTATATGAGGGACAAATTGATTTGGGCTACCTATGAATTAGGTGTTCTCATCAAAACATAAAAGAATATAAAAAAATAATAATAATAACACAAAATTATAAATTGAAATACATCTGTCAAGTTAATACATAAAAAATAAAAATATTAAGCTTAAAGAATATAAATATAAGTTGAGATATTTTCAAATTTTCGTGAAGATACTTTGTTAACTAAATACATGTTATAGTAATGATCTCATCCTCAATCTTTTTCCTGAAAAAAAAAATAATACATCTATATGTATTTCATCCCCTCATAAAACATCATATTAAAGACTATATATCTCAATATCTGTCTATTACAATAAAAAATAATAAGAGTAGAAAATAAATATTTAATCTCCTCGAATAGATGATACATTCAAAATATCTTGCTATTAATTATATGTATCGCCCTGAACATTGTTTCTATACTAGATCTCAAAATAACTACTACCTCTTAATTTTTTAGAAAATAATATTACCTCAAAAAAAAAACAAAAACTTGTTAATATACTCTCAGTACAAACAGGCATCCAACTCAAATCTAAATATTCTAATAATCAAATATGATGATGATCGCTGAAAAAAAATTTAACTCATGGAAACTATTTCACATACCTCAATATTTAACAATTGTATTTTAATGAACATACCAAGAAAAATCTATGAAACCTACAATATTCTTTTATAAGTAACATAAGTAATTTAATTGTATTTTAATTTGAGTACATAAGAAAAATAATATTACCTCAATATTCAATTGTATTTTAATTGAAACGACTACATGATTAACTACATAAGTAACATTTAATTTGAGTATTGCTAGATAAATAATTGTTTATATAATTCTCTTATAAGTCATAGAGTCAACTAGTGATGCATTAATGATGGCGCACCCTCTAAAACCACCAATGACAATATTCTTTTATAAGTCATAGAGTCATAGTCAACAGAGATCAGACGACATACTTTTAGGTAAAAATAAAAGTTTTTAGAGATGTTTGCAAAACTCATTGCAACTAACATAGTGGCAATGGTACAAAATCATCATCAAAATTAGATTACAGAATCTTAGGGTTATCATCAACGTCAACAATGATGATACCAAATCATTGCTAACATATTATCAAGCTGAAATTTTGTTTTTTTTGTTAAAAAAAAGTACTTTAACTTTTTACAAGATAGCCCACAACTATTATAAGACAACCCACATTTTAATTATATTAAAAATATATATTGACTACTTATATTTTTTGGTTGTTTCCCTTTTATGTAGAAGTGTAAATTCTGATTAATAAATAATAATTAAAATCAATGTGAGACCATTTAGATAGTAAAAATAAAGGACAGATAATTTTTCTCTTTGATCTACATCAATAAGGATTTGATTTGTGACCTAATGATACATAGATCACTTATTAAAAAATTCACCTCAATTTGAGACTAAGTAGATACAAATTAACACCCAACTACTAGTAAACATGTGAAAATCAATTGATTCTAATATATTAACTATGTTTAAACTTATGACACTTGCAAAGAAATTTGAGATATGACCCTTTCAACATATTCTACAGAAATATTTCATTTATATGATATTATTACTCAACTATGAATATATAAATTGACTACTCAGGACAAGTTAACTTATTATGCAATTTGAACATAACTATGAGAAAAGATTATTAGTATGGTATCAATATTGACAGATATGATAGCATTGAGATGACTTGTTGAGTATGTACATAGTATTTTTTATTTGCATTCATTAGGAGAACGATATATTAGTTCGAGGACAGATTCTTTGGAATAAGATATTTTTATCTCTTCTAAAAATTTATTCAAGAGTGACTCGGGTGGTTACAATGATATCAAGATCAAGTAGAGTTAGTATGTTAATAGCAGTATTATGACATCTTCGTCACAAGGTAAAGATAAGAGATCAAAGAAACGTATCATAAGTATACAAAGAAAAAAAAAAGATGATAGTAACATGTTTTTTCTGCGTGAGATCAGGACATACTCAAGAAATGTATAGGAATGTTGCACACTGAGTTACGATAAACTTTCAAGATTCAGAGACTAAACAATAAACTACTAGATCTACTCAAGTTATTTTTTCTATGACCACATTATTAGAGATGTGATGCTTTTTCGAGGGGAGTACTTCGAATTGTGTTGTATGAATACCATTGGATCGGATAAATTTACATCCAATAACCTTTATGCTCACCACCTTACTCCAGACTTTTGATAGTAAAATCAGGGACTAATACTGATGTTACAAGTAACCATACTATTTTTACTTTTTTTATAGAGTCCAAGGCAGTTAATATTATTGTAATCAATAATATCATTATACTGGCCATGAGACATAACAATGACAATATTAGTCGCTGCTTTTGACACATTTTAAATATATCAAAATTTTATCATGATTTATTTTTTGCAAATTATTTTAGGAAGCAACAAAATTATAATATTATCTTCTTTTTTCTGATATTTTTATGCATGATTGTTAGACCATATAGGTGACTTTCCTTGAAATTTAACGAGACAGAATTTACATATTATTCTAACTCGCGAAAATCCTTCTAGATGCTTATAACACTATGAGACATGATAAGGGTATACTAAAAATGACTCATTTCATTTAATTCACTCAGA
Organism: Sapria himalayana; assembly: GCA_029783825.1. Taxonomy (NCBI): domain Eukaryota; kingdom Viridiplantae; phylum Streptophyta; class Magnoliopsida; order Malpighiales; family Rafflesiaceae; genus Sapria; species Sapria himalayana. The sequence continues at coordinate 856,524 of JAREIK010002450.1, read as the reverse complement.
TATTTGAGATCATATAAAATGATCACGCATGATAATTTAAAATATTTTATTATTTTTTTAATAATTATACTTGATTTATATAGTTATAAATCTTTAAAAAAATATATTAACTATTTTCTATTTTTATGAAATTTTATAAAATAATAAAAACTAAATGTATATGTAATATTAAGATGTTAAGAAATGATAATATATTACAATACAATTCTTATTAATTTTCTTGTTTCTTCGAGAATCACGGGATGACTTATCCAAAATAAGATACCTGAGAGAAAAAATCAACATCTAATTGAAATGACAAGGGTGTTAATCGCTAACTTTCTGATTAACTGGATTTCATCTTCTATTTTTTCAAATGATATCACATTCTAGAAAATATTAAGATGGTTAACTTGTTATATTCAATATCTCTCTACAAGTAGAGAAAAGATGAATGCACATGCCAACAAGTGTATTTCTGTTATGTACTATAGTACTCAGAAAAAGTATATGTGTTTTTCACCAAATACTAAAAAAATTATTATGAGTTCTGATATCATATCCGTTGAAGATATATCCTTTTTAAAAAGTCAATTCAATAGAACATACCTTCAAATATTATAGTTAATATGCATATTTCTCTATCCATTTGGTATTCCTCATGAAAGAGTAATGACTAGAGGTGTTAAACTAGTCATGCCACTGTGCAAAGCCATGAGTGTGGCATTTTGATTCGGGCTTGATTGAGTCGGCATGAACAAACCTTATTTTTTTCCTAATCTAATAATTTAATCTTATTTAAATTAAAAAATTAAAAATTTTATGTAATTTCAATAAAGTATTAATCGAACAAATGCATAATATAAATAATATGTAAATCAATTTGAAAAAAAAATCAAAACTTAAAATGATAAAAACTACAAAATACATTTCAATCTAATATTTAATACAATACATATTGCATATATAAATAGATAATAGTTAAAAGTGTCGAGCGTGTCAAGCATCCCGGGCATGACCCATGACCTAATCCGATTCAACAATGCCTAGCCAGGAATGGCACAGTCCAATACCATGCTTTGGGCCAGGCCAAGCTGCCTCATAGCATGGTTTGTGCTAGGCCATCATGAGTCATGCCACATGCTGAGCATGTGCTTGGCCAAACAGCATGGTTAACCGGCCCATGTGACCACCCACCCCAACATAGCCTCACGAGTTAAATTTAAAAAAAAAAAAGTGACCGCCCTATCAAGGAACAATCAATTTTTTTAAACAATCAGCCGCATGGTCAGCCCGTAAGTCGGCCACTCATCGGCCGTGCACTCAGGGTAATACCACTGTTAGACATTCAGCATGTTCAGGCATGGCAGTTAGACATGGTCAGGCACACACTTGATTGTGCCCGCCATGTCGTGCTGGGCTGGTGGATCGTGCCTTGGGAAAATGTGTCAAGCTTGCACGGCACAGCCCATTTGACACCTCTATTTGTATATACTCTCATCATTTGCATTGTACTTGGGTGCGTATGCAAGACTAATGATATGTTTGACGGGTATAAGAGAAGTTTAATAAAGTATATTGCATTACAATTTTTATTATTTTGATATTTACTTTTTTTTAATAAAATTTTTTTTAGAAATTTCAAAATTTTTTAATTGAGCCTTTCGGCTGTAAATAATTGGCATGACCTGACATGGCCCATAATGATCCAGCACGAAAATGTCAGGTTGCTGGCCATTCGAGTCATGTTATGTTGATCTTTAATGAATCCATGCTAGCATGACACAATACAATAACTCATCTCATATTATAATAGACATGGCACGGTGGCCTAATTGAGTCACAAATTTAGGCCATGCTGGCACAACATGGCCTATTTGACACTGCTAGGTGGTTCGTCAAATAAGAATAAACTGTCTTAATACTTAAATACTAATTACTATTCTATATTATTACATGATAATATTAAGAATTTTGATATATTAAGCTGGTATAAATAATAAGAATCCACCTATTTCATAATATCTAAGATTACATGTGATCTACTGAGTATTTTGATATTTAGCATAGTATCAGAGTCTGATTTTTTTGTGGCTATGAATATTATTTTAATTATGAAATCTAGACTACACTCAAATATCATAGAAATACTCTCATGCTTAAAAAACTAAGAAAATTAAAAGATAGAATTTAGGATAGAGTGAAAGAAATATTAGTAAATGATGATTCACATGATAACATCAAAGATATAGAGATTAGTGCTAATGCTAGCATCAGAATCAGACATAATAATCCAAACCAGACTACTAACAAATACTAATCACGAATATTTGACTCAAGTTGACTTAATCACTAAGAGGACTATCATGCAATATGTTGCGTTTACTTTGCTAATATACTCATTTTTTTTACTTTCAAATTTTTTTTAATTTATATTTTATTATTATTTATAATACGATGTCACAATATTAAAAAATAAAATACATGTATAATTTTTTTATTGAGTTATGGCATTAATATATGATAAATAGTATTCGTTTTACTTTATAATATAGAACAATGTTGTTACATTTTGATATTTTAATTTTACTTAAAAATTTAATATTTAAACTTAAAAGATAAAAGCCGATGTCGACCAATGTTGACCGATGTCGTAGCCATCCACAACCCACGCCCCACATGCCACAACCAGCCACTATCCACAACAAGTGCAATGCTGTCTATAGCTTCAGTGCTTCACCTGAATTGCTAAGTGCCACTGCCCACTGACAGTGCCAGTGAGCCAATCACAATGGGCATGGGTCAATGGGCCTTGAGCCCTTGGAAATTCCCTATTACCCAATGCCCATTACGACGTAGGCTTGGCTCCGACAATTAGCACTGCCCACTGCCAGTGGATAGTGGCAAAGTCATGCCAATAGCAGAGTCATACAAGTGCCAGCCTGACCCAGCATGACCCAATCCGATCTCACATGATCCGACATGCCCAAAAAGGTGTATCATCAGATCATGTCGGACTAACCAAAATGTGGTCATGCCAGCATGGCAAGACACGCATGGGCGTCCATTTCATGAAATGTCCATCACACCACCATGGCCTAAATGAGCCACCAAAATTCAGGTTGTGTCAACACGACACAGCCCGTTTGACACCTCTAATCACAATTAAAATTGTTTTTATAAATTAAATTTCAAACAAATATTTAGGATATCCAAGATACTTTTTTGATATAAAGATTGAATATTCAGAAAGTACGATATTTATTTCTCAGTAGAAATATACTTTGAATATTTTATCTTACCTTGATATATTAGGATGTGTATATGTTGACTCACCACTTGATCTATGTAAACTTATCTACATATATTAGTTCGTCAATTAATTCTATTAAATATAAAATGGTCATAAGAAAATTAAACTATTTAACAATAAATAGGCTAGATATTACCTATTATATCAATATAATTAATTATTTTATTCTCTCCTAAACATATTCATATGAATATAGTCTTGAGTATCTCAAGTATGTGAAAAAAAAAATCAGAATGTGAGATTATGTTTAGAAATAATGAGCATGATCAATTAGATGCATATTTTGATTCTAATTGGGTTTCTGCAATTATAAAAAGATATTGGCAACAGATTTTTTATTTTTTTTTCAGGTAATCTTGTCTCATAGATGAACAAAAGGCAAATAATTACTTTGAAATAACTATATAGGCACAGTACATAGCTATGGCATCAACTATATGTAGACTCAAATAAATCAATCACCTCTTGGAGAAGTTATCTATTAGTTCAAAGACAAATAATATTTTACTATGACGGCCAAACAATCTAGAAATTATAGCAAATCCAATCTTTCACAAGCGAACAAAGAATATTATGATTGATTATCACTTCATTCAAAAGATCACTGATAGTTCAATCATTAATACCTATTAATCTACTAGCAATTAGAGTGTTGATATTTTCACAAAAATTCTTAGAGAACCACAAACTATTTTCTTCTCTTCCAAGCTAAGGATTTGTGACATACATGCCTCAAATTAAAGGAAAGTATTGGATTGTTATTTATTTTCTATTATTTTAGTCAATTTTTATTATTTATGAGCATCCGACTTGTTCGATTGCTCAAACTATATATATTGAATTATTAAAATTTTATTATTTTATTTTAGAATGTTTAATACTTATGTTTGTAAAAAACACTAATAATATTATATTTTTATATTTGATATAATTTACTTAAATGTTTTTCATTAATAGATAAAAATTATAAATAATATTTACTAAAATATATAATTTTAATATATATTAAGTTGAGTGAGCCTCAAAAAAAATTTTGTACCTTAATTACATGTTCCACCTCAAGACCCCAAAATACTTTTGTCATTTAGTATGTCTTACACCTCAAATAACTATAAGAATGACGAACAATAATTATTATCTAGCAATTAATACTATGAGTATTACCATTTGTTCTTTTTTTCAATTCAATTTTTGAATGTATTTTATCTTTTAATGCATTTTAGCTTACGTAGCATTTTAAATTAATGAATTTTTGTAATTTTTCATATATTATATATTATATAATTAATTATATATTCATATATGTAGATGTAGAAGAACTTCGAACTAGATTAGTCTAGGCTAGCCTGAAGACTTGACTAATACAAGCATATTAGACCAAGCTAACTTGGGTCAGGCACATATCAAGTTTCATAGTGTATTGAAATGCACGACACAGTAGCCTAGCTTAGCCACAAAAATAATGTCATGTTGATCCAACACAACCCATTTGCCACCTCTACTTCACAATAACAAAAAAATTAATATAACATATGATTGCAAATCAAACAAGATGTATATCTTTAAAAATATTACAAACTAAACTCTCTATAACTTTTTTAAAGTCATTCAACATCTTTCATAATCGGCAATATATATCTGATTATGCTACTCAAAACTCATATGATTACTCTATATACAACTTCTCTTCAAAGTCAACATAAAAAAATATATTTTTCACATCTAATTCGAATATCCTATATCTGTTAAATATTGCCAATAAAATAAGCATTCATACGGATACTATATAGGCTACTTGAAATAAAATATCCTTATAATTCATATCAATCAACTAAATAAAATATCTTTCTACAAATCTCACCTTAAGATGATCTACATTTTCATCTAGATTTTTAGTCACAATAAAAACTCACCTGCAAACAACAACATTGTCTCCAAGTCTTTATAAAAAATATATATTTTTCACATCTAATTGAGATATCCTATATCTATGAAATGTTGTGAATGAAATAAGTATTATATGAAGATCATTTTGGCTACATACGTAAAAATATCCTAGTAATTCACATCAAACAACTAAATAAAATATATTTCTAAAAATATCACCTTGAGGTGATCTACCTTCTCATATAGATTTGTATTCACAATGAAAAACCACCTAAAAACAACAACAATCATTCCTTCAAGACATAGTACTAGTTCCTAAGTCTCATTGAAGTGAAAAGCATCTATCTATTTCATCATGACTTCATGTCATCCTGGATGAGACAGTACCTCAAAAAAATATCAAAATATCATACTATCATCAAGAGAAAAATTAAAATAGTAAAAGTAAAAAAAAAAGACATAAATATAACAAAACATATGTAATCATGTATTGAATATAACTCATGTTTATTTTAAATAATGATTAGAAAGTCAAAATCAAAAAAATTGATTGCGTGATCAACATACTCCTTAGTAAACTCATCTTTGATTGAGAAGGCCACTTAGTGCCCTTTCTACTAGTATAGAGGTTCTTAGCCATCAAATCTTCCAATTCTTGGCATATCATAACCTAGTGTGGGTCGTGGACTAAAGTATCATCTGGAGTTCAAAAAAATTTTTATTCCTAGGAAATTTCATTCTCTCTAGAATAAAATTGATGTGTATTTATTAATATATGTGTGTGTGTGTGTGTGTGTGTGTGTGTATGATGATTATGAACATGAACCAACAAATTCAAATATAGTTGGCAAGTGACTATCTATGTCAACTAGTTGGCGGGTGAAACTAAAGATGAGAGAGAAAAAGATAGATCCAAGTATAACTTATAAACTTTAGCTCTTTCTAGACGTACTAAAAAATAAATCTTGCTCAAAAAAGAATATATTAACACCCACTGACAACCTACCAAGTCTTGGTGAAAAATATTTGTATCCCTTTAAGTACTAAAATATCCAATAAAAATATATTTCAAAACCTTAAATATTATCTTGTCTCATCCTGAAAAAAATTTATGTATGCAACACGTACTCTCAAAAAGCCTTGAAGAAAATTTGAGAATTTCTCCTCAAGATACGTAATCTAGAATGATACATGCTGGAAAAAAAAAATAAAAAAATATCTAATAAATGAAATTGTTTATAATTAAAATTCTCTCCATAAATATTTTAAAACACTCATTACAGAGAAAATAGTTAAAGTTATCACAACCATATATTTATTATTCCCTTGTATCAACTAATTTTGTAGGAATATACTGACATAAGAAATCTAATATATGATTTTTAGACCTACATTATAAATTATAAAATTATCTAGCAATAGTATATACTCTAATACAATATCATTTCTTTTTTTTTTTAATATTTTTATTAAATTAAATCTTTGTTATTAAAAAAATATTTAAAATACAAAAAAATTGTGATCAAAAACATTAAAAAAATACTTAAGTTAACAATAACAATTATCAATAAAATTAACAAAATAAAACTCTTTTAGATCTAAGACCTACTAGATTCTTATATGTCTGAGTATATTAAATTGAAATATTCTTATTCTTACTAATTTGTTGGGTTAGATAAGAAGCCCAAAAATATTTTCCTAACATACATGCCTAATACTACAAGATAAAAATACCTTTGAAATTAAGTAAAAAATTCTCAATTTTACTAATGATGGAAGGCGAAGTTAGGAATACATAAGTAAATACCCTAGCATACTTAAAAACCGAGTAAGAAATTATATACGAACTATAAAAAATAAAATTAATCATGCTCAATCCTAATAAAATTTTCATCAAAATCATCAAGTCTTACAAACAAATATCAATCAAAGTAAAAATAAAATCAATTTTTAACTTTCTAAAATAGACAACTCACAAAAATAAGACAAGATACAATAGAGGATAAACAAAATAAATTGAAAAAAAAAAAAAAAACAAATTAAATACTATTACATTTAATGACTCTCAAATTATTATCATTAAGTACAATAATTTGAAGTAAGAAAAAAATATGGGCTGGGCAGCCTAGGTCCGGCATGAGGCATGGCCCGAATGAACCGTATCTAGCCCAACTTGGCAGAATCAGGAATCATGCATAGGTCAATTCCGTGCTGACTCAAGGCACGGCTCGTGGCAGGTCGTGCCAGCAAGTGTTGTGCCTCTTGCTGGGCCACGCACTACCCGGCTGCCTGGCCCAAAAGCATAGATGAGCTGCATGCCCCGACACCATGCCCTAGAATTTGGGCCATGTTTCAAGAACAATTCAATTGGACCGAAGTCGACTGCCCAAGATGTCGTGACACATGCATGTCAGGCTCGCCCTCGTGCGGCGTGCCTCAACCCTCGCCCAATTCCAAATCCTTCTGGAACCATTGAGCCAAAATAACCCAAAGGTTTTTTTATAAAAACCAAACCAATACGTAACCAGCCATTGGATGCACCCCCACGACTAAGACAAAAACTCTGACAACTGTCGGGATTTTACCTAAAAAATTAATAAAAAATTAAAAAAATCAAAAAAAAAAGATATTTTTTTAAATCATTATATATATATTCTCTCTCCATCAATTCTCAATCTACCACCTCAGACTCTCTCTTACTCTCTAATTTTACTTTAATTCTCTAAGTCTAATCTCTATCATCGACCCTCTCTCATTCTGACATTCAACTTTTGAGTATCAGTGCAAACTATGAACATCAAATATCAAACATCAACTTCAAGAATCTACATTCCATAAATGACCAAATAGATATTATTTTTAAAATTTTATTTAGTTTTTTAATTTTATCTTTTATTAATTATTTCATATTAAATATTATTTAATTTAAAAAATAAAATTTAAAATATATTAAATAAACTAATAAAATTTAAAATGATAAATAATAAATTTAATGACAATAACGAGATTAATATTAACGAAAATATAGATAATTTTAATATTGATAATTTTACAAAAAAGTCCAAGACCAAAACTATGTTTTTTTCCATGATCTCGATTTAAACTCAAATATCTAAAAAATAAAAAATTAGAAAAAAAATCTATAATTTAGACTCATTTTAATATTATACAAAATAAAAATACTAAGAGTATTGATAAAAAATCAACATAAAATAAATATTATAATATAATATTAATTTATAGGAGTACATATAAAACTGAGCACCTAAAAAAACATGCCGAACATTATATTAAAAAATATTATGTATTAGATCTTAGACAAACACAACTAAGTGATAGGATCTTTGGGGTTGAATCTAGTTCAGCTCAATGTTGACTCTTTTCATATACTACAATGAGTTAGGAGGAAAAGACATGGTCAAACTGATCATCAAGATGAGTCTTCTAATTAGATTTTTAGAGGCTCCAAAAATAATTAGTATTATACAGACTTATTTATAATCTATATATCATAAAATTCCCAAGTCTACATCTAGGAACGACATATTAAAATACTACAAGTTAATAAAACAAATAATAACTAATAAATTTATAAAAATAATAACATGGTATTAGTAACGTCTAATATCTAGAATAGTTATGATGATGCATCTTATACATACATCACTATCAATTATGTAAATTCTAAATAAACAATAAATAAAAAGATATTAAGATTTTTAGAGATTCTTAATCCTCATAATGATCCAGTCATATATGAGTGCATGAGAATCTTTAAAAAAAATATTCAAAATAAAATATATAGTATCATATTTGATAATGCATCTAATAATTAAGTAACCATTAACATATTTATTATGGCCATTAGAGATTGATCATTAAAAAAAATTTCATTTTAGATATATTTGTCACGCCATTAACCTAAAAATACAAGCAAGAATGAAAGTTTTTCTTACACTTAAAAAAATATGTAACTAACTAAAATATATTTGGGCACCTATCAGATAACAAGAGTTTCATAATATATATTTATCTGAAGATCTAACGAAGAAAAAATTCCAAATAAATGTGAGATACCGTTAGAATTACACATACTTAATATTAGAGTCATGTGTTAAATACGAACACGTGATATTTGACCATGTCAATAGTATGAATGACAAACTTATTATTAATGTTAGAGACTGCAATACAGAAATTTTATTTATAAAATTCTTGAAAATTTTTTATGACAAAAAATATGTATTCGTCAATTTATACTACTACCACTTATATTGCACTCATGTGCATATGCAACAATAATAGCATATTTAGAAAATTTAGAAAATTTAAAATCGACCCAACAATTAGTGACATGATTGTTGAAATAAAAATCAAATACTTAAAGTATTTATCTACTATTTTATTTCTTTATTATCTGGCTATCTGCATGGATCCTAGAATTAAAGTAAAAGTGATATAGAATATTTTGACATACATATTCTTGTGCATGAACCAGAAATATCAACTTAAAAGATTTATTCATGAGAAATTAACTGAGTTATATACTATGATATTATATATGATAATAGTAGTCACCAAACTCTTAGTACAAATATGAATATTTTATTTGAAGATAATGACTTTTCCATTTAATTAACAAGGAAAAAATGAGGGAATAGACCATCGAATAAGAGCAAGCTGTCTTGATACTTTGATACCAATTACTTTTCAATCCTATCACATACTAATAACAAGAACTTTAATATTTTATAATGATGAAAAATATGAGTCCACCTATCTCATATTATCTAAGAAGACGTGGGATCTACTGACTCATCCGATATTCATCCTAGCATCGAAAACTACTTTTTTTATTATAATCAATATGATTTTAGATAAGAGATTGAGACTACAACTAGATATTATTAAGACACTAGTATGCATAAAAAATTGGAAAATTTTGAAATTAAGCATCAGTGATCGAGATCATGCTGAAACAAAAACAAAGGAGTAGCTAACAGATGATGACTCATGGGATTTTGAAGAGGGTAAGCCCACCACTAGTGATACCATCATACGCTTATGCGACAATGATCAATTACATACTCATACAGGTTGACATTAAGATTGATCCATTGAGACAGTTGAGCTTACTATATTATTATTATAATGATTGAGATTGATATTTACAGTTTATTTTATGTTATTGTTATGATTTGTGAGTTATTCATATGATTTTATGTTATTTTATTTATTTTTAGATTGAATAATGAATGAATAATCGATATGTTTTTTTATATTTTTTGTGATTTATGTGAACTTAATAAATAATATAATGTAATGTCACACTTGCATCTCAAAAATATTAACTTAAAATATAAAATTTATAAAAAAAATTAAATAATTAATTTATATTTCCAAGACCGAGACAATGAGTCGAGTCACAAGTACAACTATGTGAGTCAGTCTCTGACTCAAACTCAAAGTCCTAGCCTCCTAAGACCTAGCTATGCTAGGGCTAGGCTAAGGTGCCAAGTTGGAAAACCATGCCCAAATTGGCACAACCCAAATTTGACCAGACTCGAGCCGACGGGCCTAACCTACCAAAATTAAGACATATCATGCCTGGCACAACAAGACTCCCATACTATCTCGTGCCAAACATGGCACGGTGGCTCGATTGGGCCACTAAACCAGATTGTGCTGATATGGCACAACCCATTTGATACCTCTACCACTGAATCAATAATCTAATAATAGTGTGAAGAGACACAAGTCATCAATAATCTTCTTATAATGTGTACACCAAACCTGGGCTCTTCTTCCTTAATCTTTGTTGTAACAAGTACTCTTAACTACCAATATGTATAGCATGAGAAACCTTTCTAGTGTCTTCCAATAGGTCTCTCTCCATAAGCATATTATCCAAAAACAATCAAAACATAATTACACAAGATTAAGATTGTTTAATTGGAAACCCTCGTTAGGAAAAATAACAAATTTTAGTCTTCAATGTATTAGGGTTTCATATGAAACCAAAAAATCCCCTTGCACACTACCAAAATACTCAAATGGATATTATGCCACCACAAATCTTTCAGCTTTGCTAGAATTCTAGTGACGTTACCACCTCCTAGGGCATCAACCCAATGGGCATCAATGCTTGTTGCAGCAAGTCATATACAGTGATAGGAAAGGTTAGCGCACGATAAGTGAGCTTGCCATATATTTAAATTTTCCCTAGGATGTTAGCTTTGCTACTATGTTGAACAATATGGTCACATAAATAAATTCACCAACCTAATCCAAAAAAAAACATATATGGGAAACTCTTATGTAATGAAATCATTGATTGAGAAAATTCATAAATTGAGTAATCACGTAAAAATATAAAAAAAGTAAAACAAAAATAAAAACAAAAACACAAAGGAATAAACTAAAAGAAAGTATATATTATCTTAATAATTCATTAGTATTACATTAATTATACAAAATCATACACATTTTGACTTGCATATTGCTAATATTGAATTACAACAATGATCTAATATATTTTTATTTTCTTTTATTATTTTAGATTTATGGTGAAATATGACAACAAATTTAAATTTATAATTCAAAAAAATAATAATAAATTCTGAGATATAATGATTATCCTAACTTCTAATTTTTGTTCAAACTCTACTACTAATTCTAATTTTCAATATATCAAATTAAAAAAATATGTATGTTTAATTTTTTTATTCAATCTAAAATCTCAAAATAAAAAATTTCACTCACTTTGACTTGTATATTGCTCATATTAATTAAAAAACTATAATATAATGCATGAAAAAAATTTAAATATTCAACTAAAATTCCATTGATTTATGATTTTAGATTTATTTTAAATTCAAAAATTAAATTAGAGTTTGATCACACAATAAATGCACAACAACATTTAGTATGCCATATAATAAATTTTAATCCAAATTCAAAAAAAAAAATTGAAATTTAATGATTATCCTAACTAATGGTTCTTGTGCAAATTCTATTACTAATTTTAATTTTTAATATATTGAACCAAATAAATATGCATAACCAACTTTTTTATTCAATCTTAAATCTCCAAATAAAAATTTTCACTCATTGATCTAGTTAAAATTTCAACATTAATTTTATATTTTAGGATAACTAACATGAAATATACTAGTTGCATTTGTTTCTCATGTTTTCTCAATTCAACATTCAATATTGAAAAAAATATATTAAATGAACAACAATTTTTATTGAACATTTCAATGATTATGTATTTTTTTTATTAATGATGAAAATTTTATCATGTCTTCAAAATTGAGAGTATTCGGCAAACAATTTCAATGTATTTCATATGAAAAGCTTCTGCATTTTCACAACATTTCTAAATTTGAGTTATGAGAGAATGCACCATGAGATGAAAACTCTTGTATAAATGTCTTGATAAAAAATTATCAACTTTAGAGATTACAAAGTAACAAAAAGTATATTCTAGCAAATTCCTCATAAGAGTCCAAATACAACATAAAAAAATAAAATTATCTACAATTCATTGAGATTGTCTAGCATCATAAATTATAAAACAAATATTTCATCTTGAATATATGATATCATCACAAAGTATTATTTTTCTACGCACAGATGGCTGATTATACTCTTTCTAATTGCTAAAATAATATAGCAATTTAATTTCAATTGTTGCCATCTAAATAAAGATATTAAATTAAATAAGCACATCCAAAATTTCTTATTTTAAATTAAAATCTCTTTTTTTACAAATAAATAAAAATAATAGCAATAATAAAAAATATTCAATGAGACTCATGTAATAAGAGCATCTTAACAATCTCGGTTAAAATTTTATTTCTTTTTATAGCAATCTTGTTTTAGCGGTGTGTATGTGCATAGGAAAACTGATTTAAAACATAACAATTAAATTGAATTTTTATTATATAAAATAAATAAATACTAAAATTATCAAAACTATTTTTATATTGATATAACTAAGTAAAAAAATTAACAAATGGTAATAAATATAACAAAATATTAAAAATATAATGAATAATAATTTTATTAAGTTCCAAAACTGTGTATCTTATAAAATGAGCACCTACTAACATTACTCACATATAACAAAAAAAAAAGTTTTTTTATTGTTTCCTAACTATAATGTAACACAATCACCAAGGGATATATTAGAATCAAATTTATAGCAAGTCTCTTTGCCATGGGATAAAATAGATACAATTCCCTACACTTTGATTCCAAGAAAACTTTTCGCAAGAACAAATAATCCAACAAAAAAAATAAAAAAAGGTAATATCATAATTAAGTTGTTTGGCATGCAACTAAGAAATAATAAATTATGAAAAAATAAATAAAATAAAAAACATGAGTATGTGGATAAGAGGTTTCAAAAAAATAATATCATGATGAATAATTTTTGGAAATTTCATCATTAGTTAAATTAACATAATAGATTTTGAAACATGATAGAATTAAAAAAATATATAGGTTTTATACAATTTAGCTTCAACATCAATGACAAAAAAATTTAAATGAAATATGCATTTAGAAAAAATATAAAATAATTGTATTATAAAAAAATTTTGATAAAATATTGGAAATGGTTATGATTATGACTAGTTGCTTTTTTGAGGAACCAACCCTATATATATAGGTGAAAATGGGTCGTATCGGACAAGCAATACCCAGTTTAGTAGATAGATCATGTCAGCATAGCTCGGATTCAAAGATTAGGAGCCATCACAACTTGGTGGCCCACAAAAGAGAACAGAGTTGTGGCGGGTAATGCCGGGATGACTTGCTCAACCAAACCATTGCTCCTCTACTTAAAAGCACAAGCCATATCAAGCTTGACATGGCAGTCAAAGGCACGAGCAAAGCACGGCACGAGCTCATGGATGATACCAAGTGAACCTAGCCCAGGATATATTTGTGCCTTGGCTGGCCATGGCTAAACGACTAGCCTTGGCTAGTGCCTGGCTAACTATTTGCCTTAGAGATTAGGCTCCACACCACTGCTCCAGTGGCCAGTAAGCCACTCACCATTGCACTAACCACTAATTGCCCACACCATAACCATATTGGTTGTGATCAATTAGGCAATGGGCTGGTGAATTGTATTGTACAAGCACACTACCACATCCCATGGCTCGTGGATTAAGTTGTATATATATGCTTTGCTGTATATGCAATTTATTTTTTGATAATTTGTTTGTACAACCAAATTTTTCTGTTTTTATTTTAATATTTTCATGTAAATGCAGAAAAAAAGATATTAAGAGGCCAGGAATACAATAGTAACACAATAAAAGAGGTCCTGCTGACCGGTCTGTGGGCCTAAATTTTTGGAGCAGAGTCTGACCAGTCTCATGATCCAACCCACTCCGGTTAAATAAACCGATAAAATTTTTATTATAAAATATTTTGTAATTTTAATTTTGGATTACTATTTTTTGGACATGGGAACTGTTCATCACCTTCTTCCTGTCTCTTTGCGTAATTTATCACGAATGTTCTGCGCTACATACTATAATATAATTTTTTGTTGGTTTAATCTGTAACGCATAAATATTTTCTGGTGAATGTAGCTCGTCGTACTAAACGACTAGCGAACCACATTATTTCTGGTATTTTATTTCTCGTTTTTTATTCTGTCATGGTTGGATTGCTGGATTGGATATATATTACTTGTTTTTCTATTATTTTTGTTGTCTTGTGTATCTTAATATCACTACCGTGGAAACGCAATTGCCCAACATGCTTAAGCAAATATATAGTTTATATATGTATATATACAATGAATATAATATATATATTTTTTTTATCATCATTAATCAAATATTATCTCATTTATTTAAGGTCGAATACAGTATATGTGTGTGTGTGCGCAATTTAGATACACTATTATCATTTTTAATTACAAATGTACTAGTTGTAATTTTACAACTAAAAAAATTAAAAAAAAAAGTTAAAATTATTTCAAAAAATATATTTTTTTTAATTTAAATCTATGTAGTATAACAAAAATATAAAATACGTTCAAATGTTTGAAAATATAAAAAAAATAAAATTATAATTAAAATAATTAATGAATATGAAATAAAAAAATACTAGAAAATTTATTTTTAAAAATTTATATTGTTGTCAGTGCTAGTTGTTACTGCTCATGGTCTTAAATAACAATCATCATTTATCATTTTCGAATCTTTATCGTTCAAATTTTTAATTTATTTATTGAATTCATCTATTATGACTTGAAGAATCATTTGTACATCTTTTCAATCATCTAAGCATGTCAAAGTATCTATTATGAATTCATCTACTAGGAATTGTCTTCTTAATTATATTTATATCCATAATAACAAAAAAAAAACACTTTGATACAATAGTAGACACTATAGAGGATAGTTGATCGTATAATATTTTTGATAACAAAAGAAATATAAATTCAAAATATATTAATTAACTAAATATCTTAAAATTTTTTATAATAATTAAAAAGTAGGAATATTTCACTATTTAAGCATTTAAACATCTCACACATATTGAACTAATCACCTCATCATTTATCATTAACTAATTGAATGAAAAATTTTATAATTATATAATTTCAATCATAATACTCAAACTTTACAATTATACAATTACAATTGTTTGATTTTATTATTGTATAATTCCAATCATAATTGAATGAAATATTTTACAATTGTATAAATTTGTAATCACACATATTGAACAACTCACATCTTCGAATATAATTTCAATCAAAATACTCTAGTTTGTCACCGCTATCAAATTTAATTTTATTAAATTTATAAAAATTTTACAATTATTCATAATTTATTATCATTTAATTATTGTAGTCGATTTATGAAAGTGCATATTAAATTATTAATTTTATAAATATTTTTAACCTTTTTAATCTTAACTCTATAATCTAAACATATAGCAAAGTTTATAATTTTATTAGTTTACTAGACACATAAATAGATTTTATTAAATTTTGAATATTTTCTAATAAATATATCTAGTATAGAATATTAGATAATACATTAACAATTTATACAAATAGCTAGGTTTACTATTGAGTTTGTGATATAATATATATATCTAATCAGAAATATCTCAAATTGATAACTTTCTCTAATATTTCTTACAAATAAACATATTGCAATATTATTATTTATAACATTGTCAAATATAATACAGTGTATTTTATTTTATATTTCATGTAATCAAAATATGCTCGTCATTCAATCATATATGATAGAGCTATCATGAAAATATAATATCTCACGAAACTCTAATATTTTCTTATCTAGTTATATATTAGAATTAATATAATAAGTGATAACACATGCAAAAATCATATCATTCTGAGTAATCTATATAATATATATCACTAATATCATTCTATTATATTTTCTAAAATCTTGAATTATAAAATATAGCAAATTTAATTTTTTTATAATATTTATTCTACATGTTGACCTAGTCATCTTATGATATATGTGTTGATATATTTTTGCATACAATATGCTAGTCTAGGATATTTCATAAATTTACAAAAAAAAAACATAGACTAGCAATCATTCTAGTTATTCCTTTTATTGTAAAATTATGATTATAAATGAAGAGGTTAAATAAACATAAAATAAATCCAAATTCACTATCATGACTAAGTTGAGTTTGCCTTAAATTTAAAATATTATATTTTTTGATGCATCAATCGATATATCTCCTTATGTATTCAATTTCACCACAATTTTGTAATCATATATTTTTTTATAATTTTTACATTACGCCATGGTATTATATTTCTAACATGAAGTATCTTAGGTTATAAACTTTATCTGATGATTCTTACGAATAATAGTATGCAAGTAAAATAATCAATTAGAAAGTTGAATCCTTATCAATAGTATACAATTATTTACATTTATGGCATGCATATCGAAAGCATATTGCAGTAAATGCATAAAATCACCTAAATCAAAAAATTCATCATCCACCTTATATCAAACAAAACATTAATAGAAACATGCACAAAATAATTTATCATAGATTTAATGATAGTGTAAAACAAAAAAAAAAGAACTCTTCCCATATAAGATGCCAACATAACTACTAAACAGCAATCTAGACTACAATTAGTTTGAAACTAGTGAAAACTACAATTGAAACTAAATTGAATAGAACTCATTGGACCAGTCTAATTGAGACCGTATCATTGCAATCAATATTTAATGTCAAAAAAGTTTACTTTTATTTATCTTTTGTTCAACAAAAAGAAAGTAATAAAGATCATATGGTATCTCTCAGTTAAGTGCACAATTTGATCCAAAACAAAGTGTGCAAAATTATGTAAACTAACTAATTAAACTACTTTTACATGAAATGTGTGTGTTTGCATGAAAATTAGTCCTCAGAGGAATGTGCAAATTTTTGGGATAAAATAATCATATACTACTAAAAAAATTGAATTGAGTCCACATATTTGTCAACATCAACTAAATTGACATGACATAAATAAGTGTGGGTAGACTTGAGAGACAGTCAAATTTTAATCACAAAGGCATTCAAGGTAAATCTTAATGGAGCAAGATGTCAAGGACTTAATATTTCTGTTAAGCTTTCCCCAACCCCCCAAGCCCGATGGCTCCAGATTCCAAAAGCCAAAACTTCTGGAACCAATGATCATTTGGGTCGGTTCGATGGTCAAACCTAACCAATGGTCCAAAAAAAAAAATTAAATCTTTGTAGTTAGATTTCGTCCCCAACAACTAAAAGGTAAAATCCAATGACCCTAAAGATCATGTGCAATATTAGTAACATGTTTAAAAAATTTCAAGATAACTCAATACTTAGTGATATGATTGTAGAGATGAAAACTAAGTACTGATCCACTATTTCATCTCTTTATTGTCTGGCTGCCTGCATGAATCCTAGAATTTAGATTGAAGAAGTAGAGAATATTTTAATATACATATCCTCATACATGAACCATGAAGACATAAAGGATTCATGTAAGTGATGTTGATTAAGCTCTTTACATACTACGATACTAGATATGATGATGATAATTATGAAGCTCCGAGTATAGATATGATGGTGATACTAGATACGATACTAGATATGATGGTGATAGTTATGAAGCTCCGAGTAAAGACATAAAGAGATCAAGATTACGATCAAATATTATTAAGACATTAATATGAATAAAAGATTGGAAAAATTCAAACTTAAGCATCCAAGATCATGCTGGAACTGCAGCAAAAGCAGAGAAATTAATTGCTGATGATAATCAATGTGATATTGATGAGATTGATGACTAATAATGATTGACAAATTGAGACAATAGTACTTATCTTATATCATCATTGATCATATGGTGTAATGCTGTATAATGACGATATTTTTCATTTTTATTTATCTTTTTTGGATTGACATTATCTTTATTTATTAATTTTTGTCATTTTATTTTTAAGCTTGATTTTTAAATCTTCATTTATATTTTTTGTGATTTAGATTACATTGATTTTGTATTTATATTTTAGTTTTATTTATTCCAATATTGTTAGTTTTTAAATTTTAGTTATTTAATATACTATCCTTTATGTTTTATTTTATTTTAATATAATAAAAATAAAAAATTTATTTATTTATTTTAATTTAACAATTAACAATAAACTATTTAGTATTTAAGTATTAAATAATTAAAATTTAAATTTTTTTATAATTTTAATATTTTGGATTAAAAATTTATATACGTCCCAAACTAGGCTCAACCCATCCCAAACGATCAAACTCCGCCCTAAACTCGACCCAAGTGGGCTAGAACCAGCCTATCCGGCACGACCCAGCCCAACTTCATCACAAGTCAGGCCATTGGACCATGCATGGCCGATGGGCCATGCAGGGCTGGCTGTGAAGAAGCCGTGCCTTGCTAGGCACGGCACAAATATTATACCGTGTCGTGCCCAGCACTGCATGGTGGCCCGCTTGGGCCACCTAAAAATGGGTTAAGCCAGCTCAGCCCAAACAGTTTGACACCTATAAAATCAGCATCTTGATTACCTTGCAAATTATACTTAACTTTTACCAATAGTTAAAAACAAAAAGAACTCAAAAAATACTAAAAATTAAAAATATTATAACTTAAAGAAAAAAAATTACAACTTCATGGTTTACAAATAAGGTTACTTCCTCTAGACCCTTAAAAAGTTCTAGATACTTTAATTCTCTAAAATATTTCATACTTTACTTGAAAAGAAAGATGTCTCCATATTATAGAAACTTCCTAAGTTCTCTATTAGTGATGGTGTGACATCCTCCACCACTAATGACTCAAATATCCTAATTGATTCTCCTACCTAAAACTAATTAATCTATTCTTGAAATAATCATAATATTGTTATTAGCTCTCAACTAACTTCATTTTCTAGTAATCCCTTCTATTTCATTAAGTATTTCTTGTATAATTGAATTTTATTCTCTCATATTTCGATTGATCATAATATAGTTCACCTCATTGTCATAAGATGTCACTATTATTATTGGTGCCCTCTTAGAAATCAATTGGTTTAAATCCTTATTGTATTCATGATAGCGCCTCATATTACTAATATAAAAAATTAAATAATTCTTTAGCCTCAATGATAGCTAGACCTTATATGATACTTTACCAACTCATCCTAGTATGGGAAAAGCCTTCATACTTTCTTGAAAGTCATTTATTTATCTTTCGAACGAACTTAAATTGTTATGATATGAGCTTGATAAACATCAAGTCTCCAAAAGTCCAACCTAAAATGCAGCATGCTTCCTCTTCTTGTTAGCCTACTATTTTATCTTTCTAATAATCTTCTCCAAGTATGAGCATACTGTCAGCCTGCTCATGTCATCCATTAACAAGTTTGTAAAATATTGAATTCTTTTCTATGTACCCTCCAACTAGTATATGAAGAATTATTGATTGTTGCCCTATGACCATCTCAAATAAACTCTTCTCAGTTGCTTCATTCCTTTGTAGGTTGTAAAAGAACTGAATAACATCCAATAATTTTGCTCAGTCGATCTGACTAGCATTCATAAAATACTTTAAATATAATTCTAATAATGTATTTACCTATTTTGTCTACCCATCAGTATAAGGATAAAAATTAGTAGAGAAATAAAACAATATACTCATGAGTTTGAATAACTTCATCCAAATTTTATGTTTCAAAAGGACTTGAATTATTGTGGCATGAGTTTGATAAGTATTAAGTCTCCAAAGTCCAGCTTGAAATTCAGAATGCCTCCTCTTCTTGTTAGCCCACTATTTTATCTTTCTAGTAGTCTTCTCCAAGTATGAGCATACTTTGTCAGCCTACTCATGTCATCCATTAACAAGTTTGTAGGATATTGAACTCTTTCCTATGTACCATCCAACTAGTATGTGAGGAGTTATTAGTTACCATATGACTATCTCAAATGAATTCTTCTCAGTTGTTTCACTCCTTTATAGGTTGTAAAAGAACTGAATAACATCCAACAACTTCGCTCAATTAACTTGACTAGCACTCAAATACATTAAATATAATTCTAATAATGTATTTACTCATTTTGTCTACCCATCAGTATAATGATGAAAATTAGTAGAGAAATAAAATAATATATTCATGAGTTTGAATAACTTCATCCAAAATTTATGTTTAGAATGACTTAAATTATTGTAATATGAGTTTGATAAGTATTAAGTCTCCAAAGTCCAGCTTGAAATTCAGAATGCCTCCTCTTCTTGTTAGCCCACTATTTTATCTTTCTAGTAACCTTCTCCAAGTATGAGCATACTTTGTCAGCTTGTTCATGTCATCTATTAACAAGTTTGTAGGATATTGAACTCTTTCATATGTACCCTCCAACTAGTATGTAAGGAGTTATTAGTTATTACCCTATGACTATCTCAAATAAATTCTTCTCAGTTGTTTTACTCCTTTATAGGTTGTAAAAGAACTGAATCATATCCAAAAACTTTGCTTAGTCAATCTGATTAGCACTCATAAAAAATTTTAAAGATAACTCTAACAATGCATTTACCCAATCTATCTACTCATCAGTATAAGAGTGAAAGTTAGTATAAAAGTGAAACAATGTACTCATGAGTTTGAAGAACTCCATCAAAAATTTCCTAGTAAAACATAAATCACAATCACTTACGATAAATTTTGGTAGCTCTTATTATTTCATCATATTATTAAGAAATAACCTGATTGTCTCTTTTGTTATGTAATTCTTAGGGGCTATTATAAAAATAATATACTTTGAAAAATAATTTATCACCACTATGATCGATCCATGTCCCTTAGATTTTGGTAAGTTAATGATGAAGTCCATAGTAATATTTTTCCAATATTGTTCCGTTATAGATAATGGCTCTAATAATCATCTGAAATGATATTCTCCTTTATCATGTTGGCATAAAACAAGTATTCGCATAAGTCATAGTATTATCTCATATTTGTGATCAATAATAAATAAATTCTAATAAGGCTCTCATGTATCATTACCCTGTGTGATCAGCTCATTTAAAATTATAACACTTGATGAAATTCCTTTTGATATTTTCTCACTTAGATACGTAAAGTCATTTTTCTTTTATATACAATAGATCATCCTCTATTTAAAATCATCTTGTCTTTCCCTAGAGATGTCAAATGGGTCGGGCCAAGCCAGACCAACTAGAGATGTCAAACGAGTTTGGGCCACCAGGCCAAAAATTATTTTAGGTCCAACCAGGCCACCAGGCCATGTATGGCTTGGCACAGCTTCATCACCGCAAGCCCGACATGGACCTTCAGCCCGACTATGATGAAGCCATGCCGGGTAGGAAGCCAATTTTTCCCAGTGGACCGGGTTTGGGATGTGTTAGGGCCTAGTTTAGGCCATTTTGAAATTTTTAAATTATTTTAATTGAGAGTATTAAAAATTATAAATTTTAAAATTTAATTATTTAAATTATTAATACTTATTTACTTAAATAGTTTTTAGTTATTAGTTAAGTGTAAAATTAATATAAATAATTAATTTTTAAAATTTTATTTTATTAAATTTAATAAAATATAAAGTTTATTATAATAAACAATTAAAATTTAAAAACTGTGTATGAATTAATTTAACTTATATATTAATACAAATTACAAACCAATACAAATCACAAAAAATTAATATTCGATAATCAAGCCTCAAACTCAAAGTAATATGAAAAAAAAAATTAACAAAAACTATAAATGAGTAAATCTATAAAAAAAATAAAAAATATCATTAGTAGACAGCATTATATCATATGATAAATAATGATATAAGATAAGTATCAAACATCAATGTCTCAATTCATTAATCATCAAAATACCAATATCACACGGATCATCATCAGCAACCAACTCTTCTACTTTTGCTATAGTCCTAACACTATCCTAGATATCTAAGCTCAAATTCTCTTAATCCTTTATGCATGTTAATACCTCAATAATATCTAACCATAATATGAATCTTTTATCCAAAAAAATATTCACTACAACAACAAAAAACAGACTTGAATATTATATTCGACACTAGATAAGTCAATAGATCTCATATCATCTTAGACAGCACGAGATAAGTAGACTCATATGATTTCTACCACTATAATATATTAAAATTCTTATTATCAAAATATGATAAGATTGAGCAGTAATCGATATCTAAGTACTGAAACAAATCACTCATATTCGACAATCTATCTCATCGTTACCTGAGATAGAAAATATGATTCCCCATATTCGAAAATATGATTTCTATCTCATATTCCTCATCGCTACCTGAATGAAAAAATCATCTTTTCCAAATATAGTACCCATGTTCGTACTAAAAATCTCATTTCTACTACTATCATACCTAAAATTCATGTACATAGTATATAAAGAGTTTGGTCAACTTCTCGTGAATGAACACTTCAAGTGGGTCTAACTAATTCATGCATGATTATATGTATGTCAAGATATTATTTATCTCTTCTATCTTTACCCTAGAGTCCATGCAGAGATAGCCAGACAATAAAGAGATAAAATAGTAGATCAATACTTTAAATAGTTGATATTCATCTCTAGAACTTTATCGCTAAATGTTGGATCATCTCGAAACTTCCTAAACATGCTACTAATATTTGTACCTGAGTGCAATACAAATCGTAGGAGTATAAACTGACAAACACATATTTATCATATCATAAAAAATCTTTAGCAATTTCATAAATAAAAATCATATGACTCAGTTAGTGTCATCAATAATAAGTTCAGCACTCTTACTATTAACGTAATCAAATATCACGTGTTAATATCAATACATGACTCCAACATAAGATATATATAATATGAATATCATCTCACATCCAATTAAAATTTTTTCTTTAGACCTGAAGAGAAATAGAAATTACCAAACTCCTATTGTTTACGAGGTATGCGAATATATTTTAGTGAGTTATATATATTTTCTAAAATAGGACACACACACACCTTTATCCTCACTTATACTATCAGATTAATGATGTGATACGTGCATCTAACATGAAAAATCTCTCATAATGATTCGTCTTTAATATTCCTAACAAAAATATTAATAACTACTCCATTATTAGATATATTATCAAATGTGATACTAAATATTTTATTTGAATTTTATATTATCTATAAATTTTTATCACACTCAAAAATAATCAGGTCATCATGATGATGATGAATATCAGAGAATTCTAATATTTTTTTTATTTAGTATCCTTTAGAATCTACATAGTAGACAGTAAGGCATGCATAAGATGCATCATCATATCTAATCCATATATCAGATATCATGGATACTACTCTATTATTTTCTCTAAATTCATTAATTATATTTTTTTTTCTAACTTATAATATTTTAATATGTCGTTCCTAGATGTGGACCTATGAATTCTACGATATGCAGGCTAAAAATATATCTGCATGATACTGACTATCATTGAATCCTCTGAAATCCTAATTGAAAAATCCATTATGATGATCAGTTTGATCATGTCTTCCCTCTCTAACGTATTGCGATATATGAATGGGGTAAACTTTAAAACTGAATTAGATCCTGCCTCAAAAAACTCACCGCTAAGTTGAATTTACCTAGGATCTAATATACCATATTTTTTTGTGTATAATTCAACATACCTCTTAAGATGTCAAATCCCAGTTTAAAATTTTTTTTATATTATTTGTACGGTATCGATTTGTTTTGACATCCCTAATATTTTTTGTTTTATTATATTAAATTAAGTCCAAACTACTGATATTCTTCTAATTATTTATTTTTTAGATATTTAGATCAATGCGACCAAAAAAACTAAAATTTTAATAGACTCAAACCTTTTCGTATGATTTTAGTTATTTAAATTATAATTAATTTCATTTTCATTATTAAAATTACTATTTATTTATTTTTTTTTTTTAGATTTAACTTAGGACTATGAGTTAGGACTATGAGAGAAAAAAAAAGATATAAAAATTTAAAATTAAAAACTTTAAAAATAAAATCTAATAGATAAAAAAATACTCAAATTATAATGCATAAACTTTAACTTTTTGATGTCCGCACAGCACGCACACCATAATCCACACCATACTCGAGTCTCAAAAGACAAAATGCCAAAACCAAAATCAAAGCTCGAGAGGGAAAAAATTAGAGAAATAAAGAAATAGATTTATGTTTTGAAAGCATAAATCTTAGAATAAGGGGAAATAAGTTCATAGATTAAAAAACTATATTTTAAAAAAAAATATTTTTTATATTTTTTTATAATTTTTTATAATTAAAAATGAAGCAAATTCCTTAGAGCCGTCAAATTCTATCCCTTAGCTATTGGAGATGACATCTAATGGCTTATATTTGAATTTTTTAATTTATTTTTTGAACCATTAAGCTGGTTCGACCATCAAACCGACCCAAATGGTAGTTGGTTCCAGAAGCTTTGACTTCTATAATAATCAGGCTCGGGTCTAGGGGATTGGAGAAAAATGATCACGTGTTGGGTCAGTCGAGTTATGAGCCCAATGGAATTTTGGATCTATTGAGTGTCTAGCTTTGAGAAGGAACTAGGTCAAGGCACCACTCGGTTCGTGCCGAAAATGCATGACCATGAGCCATAGTAGCGAGTCATGCTTGGCCCTGCACATGGCCCGATTGACCTAGGCACGGCACAACACGAGCCATGCCATGAACAAGCTTAGCACAGGCACAAGCACGAGTTTGTACCATGCAAGGCTGTGCCTCGGGCTGAGCCTAAGCCACCTAACCCGTTTGACACCTCTAATACCGACCTATTTGTCAGTGGCCCAATCAAACCACTATGTCGTACCCAACATGGGCCAGTATAATAACCATGTTGTGTCATGAATGGCATGGCTTGAGAAGTGCCAGCCCAAAATGGCCCACCAGCCCAGCTCATACCATGATCATACCATGTCATACCTAGACTTGTCGGGTCATACCTGGACTTACCAGGTCAGATAGGGCAAGACCATACCTAGTTTTTCCAGCTAGATTTAAAAAAAACAGCTAGGTCCCCAAACCAATTTATTATGCCGTAAGGCCAGGCACACTGGCCATAACTGGCCTAGCATGAGTCACAAATCATGCTGGCCTAGCACGGCATGAACTGTGCCAAGGGTTAGCCCAGCCTGGCCCATGGCATGGTTCCAAATTGGGTCGTGCCCAGGCCGCCTAGCCCATTTAACACCTCTATCATTTCCTTATGAGCTAAGAAAATAAGACCCTTTATTACCGAATCATATTACAACCTCTCCTTTATGAGATTCATTATTTCTCATTGAGGTTGACTAGTCATTGATAGTAGCTCTGATTTGCGACATAAGGCATTCATAGCAAAATTAGTGATATCTGACTTATAGTCTAATGTGTAGTCAAACTCAAGTAGGAAGTATTACCACATTGTTTGCTTGGGGCTTATATTCTTCTAGATTTAAAAGTAACTAATAATAATGTTATCTATCTTTACATTGAAATACAATCTAAACAAATAGTATCTTCATATCCACAAGCAATAAATAATTATTAGTATCTATTTCTCATGGGTCATATACTACTTCTCAATATCATTGAGTTAGCGGCTTTTAAAAGCTATGTGATATTTTTCCTACATAAAAATTCTTCTAATAGCAAAGTCAGAGGTATCAGTATGTACTCAAATACCTTAGTATAGTCATATAGTACCAACACTAGCTCCTCTATTATAGTCTTCTTCAAATCATCACAGGCTTGCTGATACTTTTCATCTCATGTCCATACATTAATCTTCTTGAGAAGATCCATTAACAGAGCTGCCCTTAAAAAATATTCATTGATAAATTAATAGTAATAATTAACTAAGCCCACGAAAAATCTTAATTGTGATATTTTAGTTGGGAAATCTATTTCTAGATAACCTTGGTCGTGTTATTATCCATCATAAGTTTTTTATCTTTAAAGAGAAGCCTTAGGAAGTCTTTCTTCTAGATCAAAAAAATATTTCTTTTTCACATATAATTTATTTTGCATTAAAAGCTAAAATATATTCCTTAAATGATCAACATACTTTTCTAATAGTTTATTATAAATGATAATATCATCTAAATAGATCATCACAAACTTATCTAAAAGAAAAAGAAATATCTAATTTATCAATATACATAATATAACAAATATATTTGTAAGACCAAAGGACATCACTATGAACTCATATGAATAATATTTTGTCACATATATAATTTTTAATTTAATTTCCTTTAGCTATCCTCATCTGATAGTATCTTAATTGCAAGTCCAATTAAGTAAAATATTTTACTCTATCAAGTTTGTCAAATAGATCAATAATAAAAAAAATGATATACTTATGTTTTATCACCACTTTGTTAAGCACCTAATAATTAATGCACAACTATAAAGACTCATCATGTTTCTTTTAAAATAAAACTAATGTATCATATAGAGCCTTGAATTATTGAATAAACTCAACATCTAACAACTCTTTTAATTATCTTTTTAACTTTTCCAATTCTACAAATTTCATCTTATAAAATAGCATAATAGAGGGTTTGGTTATGGACTCCAACTCAATCTTATGATTTTCTCTTCTTAGTGAGAGCTTTTTGATTAGCTCCAATGATATTATATCTTTAAATTTGCCCAATACATTCTCAACTTTCATGGATATAAAATCTCTCATATGATCAATCATATTTTTTTAAAAAACTACCATGAAAATCATCTTATTATTTTTCAACCTCCTCTTGAATTGCATAACTATTATATGAGGTTTAGCTTTTCCTTCAAAAAGTATGAGAATTATATATGGTACCTCTTTTTCAAAAAAAACTATCAAGCTTAAAAAAGATAAAAGCATAGTTTTTACCTTACATAAAAAAATTTTTCTAATTACCACCTTAAAAATATTCATTATTACTATTTTAAAGCAACCTTGCCTTTTTTATGACCTAATCTTTATCGTGCCCCATGAGTTATTCTTTGTAATAGCTTAATAGCAGATTTACCTGTCTTGAGCTAACTACTGCCTTAGATATTTGGAGCTTGAATCTTTTTGTTTTTTTTTCTGAGACAAAGTTATGTGTGACACTAGTATTAATCATAGTTTTAATTAACATCTCATTTACTTATGCCTCCACGTAAATAAATCCTCTACTTCAAGGCTGCTCCTTGACTGACATAATCTTAAGGGCATTCACCAATTGCATGGATCATATGTGTACATCATTACCCTCTTACTCAGACTCCTCAATTAAAGTATTGAGCGCATTTCTCTTAGGACATTCATGAGCCCGATATAATCCATCGGATTAAAAACAATTAGTTGTTGGCTTGAAATCTATGTACTTGTCTCGACTCTTTCACTCTTTCTTAGTAGAAGTTGCATTTGATTTTTCTCTAGTATTATTATTCTTGAGCTCATTCTTTCCTCACATTTAGTATAATTATCTTTAAATGATAACTTGGCTTGAGATGAGTCCATGTTTCAAAAATTCATAAGTAATTCTGCTATTATCATAGTAGTAAATAGGTCTTAGATACCCTATCGCCTCAACTCTTGCTCAGCTTAACCCTATAGGTTCTTCATAAAATGGAGGTATAATTCTCTCCCTCATATCAGGAGCCTCAAACATTAGGAAAGACAACTCACTGACATAATCACAAATTAACACTATATGTTAGAGATTTTTCATCTTTTTATGTGCATATATATTATATTTTCTAGGAAGAACTATTTCTTTATCTCTTTCTTAAAATCAACCCAAGTATCTCTTGAGTGCATCCTCTTTTCTATTTCCATAAATTTTTTATGTTACCATAGCTATCTATCATCAATAAGATAAATAATAATGATGCATACTTTTGTTACCTCATCAATTAATACATTTGCCTCAAAGTACTTTTCCAAGTACCATAAGTAATTGTCTAACTCTTTAACATCCTATTGTCCCCTAGGTGTGTGTGTGTGTGTGATTTTGATACATCAACCCTCGATGCCTGATGGATGACCATAAACTGAGCTAACAATGCTGCCTTAAAAATTATCAATTATTGCCTTAGTTCCTTTTCACGCTTAATCAATACTTCAACTCTTCACTCCAAGCTAGTTAGCATGTTTAGGATCCTCATGAACTCCTCATATGACAATATCTGAATTATCGAGATACATTCCCTCTTTGGTGTATGTCATAATAATCTATAGCCTAATCACCCAACCATCCAACCTTGTGAAAGAATCACTTGATTTGTCCATCTTTCTCTTATCCTTGGCAAGAAAATTAAAATCTCTTCCTCAAACTTCATTAAATGCTTCATCTGTATAAGATATTATTATTATTTCTTTTAAGTTACTCCAGATGCACAGCCTCTCAGATACCAACTATCACAAACTTGATATTTCTACTAATCTTACGCATAGTAATTAAACAACTCACCCCTCTTATATTGATAATTTAGCCTTTTTTTTTTTTGCCTTACAAGTTATATTTAGATTCTACCAATAGTTAAAAACAAAAAAATACTAATAAATACTAAAAAAATTATAACTTAATAAAAAAAGATTATAATTTGGTAATTTACCAATGAAATTACCTCATATTTTATACAAGTTAATGAAAATGTCTGAAACCTTACAAATTTTTAGAAACTTTATGAACCTCCAGACCCTTAGAAGATTCTAGATACTTTAATTCTCTAAAAACTTCCACACTTTACTTGAAAAGAAATATTTCTCCATATTTCTAGAAGATTCCCGAACTCTCCATAAGTGATCGTGTGACATAGAGCTCATTTGAAAGTTAGTTGAAGGCTAAATGCAATGGCCAATTTATAACATCGTACTTGTCTACCACGCACTTAAGTCGGCTAGAAAAACTTATATTCAGCCCTAACAAGTGACAGCTGGATTTTTACTTGCAAGTACCAAATTATAACTAATCTAGCAATAGTATTAAAAGGATTTGTAGATATTGTTATTAGGAACACATTTTTACTTATAATACAAAGTTGGAGATAAATAGATGATCTATTTTATAATTTTCTTCACAAAAACCCAAAAATGATACCTTGGGAATTGCCCCAGGGGCACCGTGAGCAGCACCATCGTAAACTCTGAACAGATAATTTATCAAACCTGTCAAATAATCATTTTCAAATTAACTAGACAAGCTGGCTTTCAATTTCCAAATAACAAAAATAAGCATGCAATCATTGAAACTCAATCAAAACAAAACCTTGTTGGCAAATAATATGCACCGTTCTACGTTCTTCCAAATGTTCCTTTGGTGCCTTCCACGATTATAGAAAAAATCTAGGGTCCTATTATGTATTCAGGTGTTTATCAAGAAATTTCACCATTTGCAATCACATTAGAACGAGCAAAAAAAAAACTATGTTGCAACATTAGTGTCGCAAATACAGATGGAGGATGAGAAGTAAAGCAGAGAGCAGAGTACTCGAGATTTTGATGGCGAGATATCAGAGGAGACTACATATGCTAACTAGAGTATGGGGATTAATTGGATTCCAGGACGACAGGTTGTAATGCAAATGAGGGGAAGTCCAGTCTATTAATTAATCAGTGAACATTTAGTTGAGATGAAAAAGACATTAAGGTACGCGAACAAAAAACAGGACGAAATCAATCAAAACGACATTAACGAGGAAGGCGACAGTAACGAGGAACTGATCCAAACCGAAAGTTTATTCGGCATGAAGACGTTGGGTTTGGGTCCAGTGTGACAATATCCCGCTAGTCTACCATACCCCCGAAGACATTTCCTAATTGAGACAGAAGACTACAAATTTGATTTACCCCCCACTCACGAAACATCTGACGAATTACATTATATTATATATTATTATTCCTTTCCAAAAGTATGTCGAATGTCGCTTCCCTCCTATCCTGAGGCCTCACCCCACTCGCTTTATCCATCAGCAAGACGACAGCCACATGGCCCTGCTTCTCCCCTTAGGATTATTTACATGTATATAAAATAGATTAATATATTATTTGTATATATTTAATATATTAAATATATATTAAATATCCAACATCCACAACACTATTTTAAATAACCAGCATTCAAACAATGATTTTTTCATGTTGTTTCCAGATGCACTAGTTTAGACATATTTTTGAAACACGACTTAATTTTTATATTTTTTATTTTAAATGAATTAATTTTATACAAAACTCATATATATGTCTATATATACATACTTATATACAACACTATATATGCATATACAAAAGTATATTTGTATATATACACTACAAGAAAATAATCAAATAGAAATGAAAAATATAAATGTCAAATTTTCATTTTTAAAATTAGGAACCGAATTGAAATGGATTAAAAATGAAAATGATATTTTCCTATAAAAATTAAAAACAGAAAATTAATCTCTCACATCACTATTAAAAGGCAGAGATTATTTCCCATCATATGGAAATAGAATTAAAAATAAAAAGAGCGACAAAAATTGAAACAGTTTAAACTTCAATTGCTTATATCAATTAATTTATAAAATTCTATTTTTAACTTACGTGACATTTAGCGATGAAATTTATATTTCTATATGTATTTATTATTGAAAATAATAACTTATTTAAAAATTACTATGGAAATGATTATGTTTCAATTAATTTAAAAATGAATTGTGAATCTGCTTTAGAATTTAGTGACAAAAATGAATTTCGTCACTCCATTTGAAATTGAATGTAAGCCCATCTTTATTAAACTTTAATAATTTCAATGATGATATTCAATCATGGCACTGTTTTAGAAACGGAAACTCATTCCATCTCTATCTAATAGACTAATACTAATTATTTTTTCAAATAATATTTCATTCGTTTGTAAAAAAATTTAGGATTTGGGCTAAATTATCACCAATTTATCATCGTTCATCCACATAATTCACCTTGCTTCCCTCTGTGCTTGTGTTCGTCACCCTACACATCTATCATTGGGATATGCAAATTTATTTTTTGGTACGTGTATATACATGATATTGTTGTGTACAGTGTAGGAATATGTGGATGTAGCATAACTATATACACGTGTATACACATTATTGTGTACAAATTAGGGTTGTGTACATATTCTATATATACACATTGTGTATATTCTATAAATATACACACAATTTCATTATTAGGATTTGAGTATTGTGCCTTTTTTTTGAATGTGTACAATGTAGGAATCCATTGATGTAACATAAAAAAAGTACATTGATATAGAATAAAAATAAAAGTTTAGGTCCCAGCAAGGAATAAGCACTATATTTGACATATTTTGATAGACTAGTTTTTACCTTATATATCATCATCATCTACCTCAAACATCCAAGCAATCTTTCTGGTATAATATTTTACTTCTTGTCTCATTTTCTTCTTATCACCAATCTATCATTGTTCATCCACATAATTCACCTTGCTTTCCTCTATGCTTGTGTTCATCACCCTACACATCTATCATTGGGATATGCAAATTTATTTTTTGGTACGTGTATATACATGATATTGTTGTGTACAGTGTAGGAATATGTGGATGTAGCATAACTATATACACGTGTATACACATTATTGTGTACAAATTAGGGTTGTGTACATATTCTATATATACACATTGTGTATATTCTATAAATATACACACAATTTCATTATTAGGATTTGAGTATTGTGCCTTTTTTTTGAATGTGTACAATGTAGGAATCCATTGATGTAACATAAAAAAAGTACATTGATATAGAATAAAAATAAAAGTTTAGGTCCCAGCAAGGAATAAGCACTATATTTGACATATTTTGATAGACTAGTTTTTACCTTATATATCATCATCATCTACCTCAAACATCCAAGCAATCTTTTTGGTATAATATTTTACTTCTTGTCTCATTTTCTTCTTATCACCAATCTATCATCGTTCATCCACATAATTCACCTTGCTCTCATCTATGCTTGTGTTCATCACCCTACACATCTATCATTGGGATATGCAAATTTATTTTTTGGTACGTGTATATACATGATATTGTTGTGTACAGTGTAGGAATATGTGGATGTAGCATAACTATATACACGTGTATACACATTATTGTGTACAAATTATGGTTGTGTACATATTCTATATATACACATTGTGTATATTCTATAAATATACACACAATTTCATTATTAGGATTTGAGTATTGTGCCTTTTTTTTGAATGTGTACAATGTAGGAATCCATTGATGTAACATAAAAAAAGTACATTGATATAGAATAAAAATAAAAGTTTAGGTCCTAGCAAGGAATAAGCACTATATTTGACATATTTTGATAGACTAGTTTTTACCTTATATATCATCATCATCTACCTCAAACATCCAAGCAATCTTTCTGGTATAATATTTTACTTATTGTCTTATTTTCTTCTTATCTACTATGGATGACTCTGGATGGAAGATCAACTTCATCTTCTTATCTCATGGCTCAATATAATCTCCAAGTTAGTCATTCAAGATCTAGTCATCAATCACATTCTTTCCTTCAAGATGTACAAGATTAGATTTCATAACTTTTTTAAATGTCACAATATCATTGCATATGGTTTGTAGAACTAGTGCAGTGACTTGAGAAAATGTTGCAGCACCATCCATCAATTTGTGTTCCTCTAGTGTCTTGACTTTGAATAAGGTCACGACATGATCTTTTTCACATTTTAATAGTTGTGTGGTGGCATTGGAAGATGTCCTAGCATCTTCCAATGTATTCTATTTCACCATTACCATATCTTCTTATAATGTTTCGACCTCCTTCATCACATCAACATTGACCTCTTTTTCCTTCAAATCTTCATCAATACTTGTCTCCATCCATTCCATTAAAGTTATTATGTATTGTTCTTTTTTGTCTCTGTAAGTAATGCAAAGAGACTTTCTTTAAATAATGGTTTTTTACTCCATTCGACTAGTTATAATTATAATGTATAACATACTTACATTAGGTAACTAGCCAAATTTGTTCCAAATTTTTTCTGATAACAACTCATGTTTTGCCGCATCTTGGTTCCTATAAGATAAATTATCTTATTTACATGATATATTCTTTGAGTTACATAAATTACATCAACATCTAATTAAGCTACATTAGATTTTCTCAAAAAATCAAAAAAGAAATAATTTGAAATGAGTGTACAAGATACATTGTCCTAATAATTTTTTTGATTTTCATTTAAGGTAAAACAAAGAATAATATTTTTTTTATCATAATCCAAGTATATTATAAAAATTGTCAAAAAGTTTGAAATGAATTCATGTAAATACAAATTGATATGTATATCTATTAACTTTAATTTGAGCAAATATGTTACTAATAAATACAAATCGATAAGTATTTTGTGGCTAAAAGTATCTCTTAATTATTTTAAAGTTTTTATGATCACGTGCACATATCCCACACACTATATATTATTCTTCAAATATAATATGTGACACCACAACCCCCAGGAGTCTCATTTATTCCATCACACAATATAATGTACAATAAAATAATTTTTTTTCAAATGTACCATACATTTTTTTTCCATTTTATTTGTTCAGCAGAATAAAAAAACACACAACATATTATTTAAGCCACAACCGGCTTCCCTTCACATGTGCAATCCCACTTGTGAATTTGTCATCTGCTCTGGAACAGTACCTGAAAAGGGGTCCTACAATGATGTGAGCAAAACTTAGTAGTGGTAAACTCCTACAAAGATACTCCCTACCTAAGTGCATGTAAAACATCATGCATATGTATCAACATCCATTCAAGTACAATGTTTATATGAATGTAATTATGGATAAAATATTTATATGCTCATATTCTTGAGTCCCATCGACTTTCTCACACATGCCAAAGCCAAGTGTAACATTATATGTGTGTGTGTGTGTGTGTGTGTGTATCTATAAAAATATTTATTTTTTTGGAATTATTCCGAAAATATGGACCTCCCTCAAAAAATATATTGGATATTTCTCCAAATAAAATATGATTTTCTTGGATTTACTCCAAGAAATATGGACCTCCTCCAAAAAATATATTAGATATTTCTCCGATAAAATATTTTTTTTCTTAAATATTTTCCAAAAAACTACCATGTAACTCGGCCTGGACGTTGTCTCAATTCAAGTTTGCCAAATACAATTCATATACCTTTATGTGTGTGTGTGTGTGCATGCTTGTGTGCGTGTGTATGTCATGCACCCACCTATGTATATGGAATGTACTCATGCATATGAAATATAATTATGCCTTTTATGATTAAACGATGTTTCAGACATAGCTATAACAATCCAAACCCAATTCATCTGCACTAAATTTTACTAAATGAACACAAAAACTTTTTACCAATTAACCATTTCAAATGATATTTCTAATAATTTGAATTGAAATATAAAACATGATCATTTATAACCCTTAAATAGAAAGAAATTTTAATAGGAGAAAATAATAAATTTTAGAAAATTTCACGGAAACTTAATTTATTTGATATCAAACTAAAGATATTATCGCATAGAGTAACTTTAGTTCTTGGACTATCATATTCCTACTCCAGAATAATCCATTATGATCAAAAGAAAATCAACAGATAGTTTATATTTTTTTCTCTTGCACAGTGACTCTCTCTCTCTCTCTCCCAAAGTTTTTTTTTTTTAATTATTATTATAATAATTTTTTAGAAATTTTTTTTACATTTTTTTTCAGATGCCTGGATCATGCATGCGCAGCCACTTACTAACATCGTGGCGTGGCCTTCCCGTTCTCATTTTTTTTAATTTATTTATTTATTCTAATAATTATTTAAATAAATTTTAAAAAATAACAAATTTATGACTTCCTCAGAATTTGATAAAATTTGTCACCATAACTATATTTTACAAGACGAATTCAATAACAAAAATCATTTTATCATAAGGGTTCTAAAGTTTTCAATTAATTTTTCTTATTACAAAATTACTATTTTACCCTTTTTTTCCAGAAACAAATCATGTTATTTATTTATTTATTATTTTTTTGGGATTTCACATTCTCTCCTCCTTAAAGAATTTTGTCCCAAAATTTTTCATAGATACAACTTTATAATTTTAAACATATCATGAAGTTAAATAATTATTAAATTATTTAAACTCATGCCTTCATTTTCAAATAAAAAATGATAAGTGATACGCATGTGTCTTTACATTCTCATGTTGCTTCTTCTATTCCTTGATGTTGCCATATTACTTTTACTAGCCTCACAGTCTTGCATCGCAAAACTTGGTCTTGACTATCAATGATATGCACTAATATTTTTTTAAACATTCTATTTGTATCAATAACGAGTTCGCCCAAATCCATTACATGAGTTAGATCATGAATATATTTCCTAAGCATGGAGACGTGGAATATCTCGTGGACACCAAATAAATATGATAGTAATGTCAATTAATAAGCAACCACCTTCTTGAGTAGTTCGAAAGACCCAATTTATTTTGGCGATAACTTTCTATGCTTGCTAAATTGGATTACTCCTCCTTTTGGCATCACTTTCAATAAAACATGATCTACCACCTCAAATTCTAGAGGTTGCCTTTGTATATCAGCATAACTCTTCTATCGACTTTGAGCTATAAGAAGTCATTGTCATATCAAATCTACTTTCTTTAAGGTATCTCTATTCATATTTGGACCCCTGATGGATCTTTCTCCCACCTCAGCCCAAAAAACTGGAGATTGATATGGCCTTCCATACAATGTTTCATATGGTGCCATTTGGATACTTTATTAATAACTATTATTTTAGGCAAACTCGATGAAAGGCAGATGTTCTTTCTGCTACCCTTGAAATCTAAACAACATGCTCGTAGCATATCTTCCAAAACTTGTATGATTCTTTTTGACTGACTGTCTGTTTGTGGATGAAAAATAGTACTCATTATCAACTTTGTTCTCATTGCTTTCTGGAAACTCTTCAAAAAATGTGCAGTAAAATTGGGATCTCTATTCGATACAATTCCTCGCGTATATATAACCAACACTCCATGTAATCTAATAATTTCTCATATGTATAACCAGTACAATTTCTCACATGTGAAGGTCATTCTCATTGCTAGAAAATGTGCTGACTTAGTAAGCCGATCCATAATTACACACACAGCATCATGTTTTTGTGATGTCCATGGCAAGTGAGTCACAAAATTCATTGTGATATGCTCCCATTTCCATTATGCTGCCTCTAAAAGCTGGAGTAATCATACTGGCATCTAATGCTCAGCCTCTATCTACTGATACGTGAGACATCATCGAATAAAATCTCCAATGTGTCTCTTCATCCCATTCCAGTAATAATGGTGATGAATATCATTATAAATCTTTGTGCCACCTAGGTGTACTGTAAAAAAAGAATAGTAAAATTCTCTAAGAATCTCCTCTCTCAATTCTACTATCTGGGGAACCACAATTCATTCCCTAAACAAAAGACTATCATCCATATGAACAATCCAACCTTCAACGCATGTACTAGTCTCTACTCGATTCTTTATCGATAATATTTTTGCATCTTATTTTTGCATCTTATTTTTGCATCTTATTTTTGCATCTTATTTTTGCAACTTATTTTTGCATCTTATTTTTGCATCTCAATCACCTTATTTAATAGCGAATGTATAGCTACTAAATTCCTGATAACACTCTAACTTTGAATGCTATATTGTAAGCTGAATTGTCCCATAGTTTCAAACATATCCCATTCCCGTAAAGCTACAATAGCTAGTGCATCTCGTGACTTCTAACTAAGTGCATCAGACACCATATTTGCCTTACCTGTATGGTAATACAAAGTAAAATTATAATCTTCTAGATACTTCATCCATCGATGTTGTCTCATGTTAAGGTATCATTGAGTAAAGATATATTTTATACTTTTATGGTCTGAATATACCTCAAATTATTCCCCATACAAATAGTGGCACCACATTTTTAAAACAAATACTATAATTACCAACTCTATATCATGTGTGAGGTGATTCCACTCATGATTCTTTAACTGCCTTGAACCATAAGCTACAATTCTCTCGGATTGTATTAGAATACATCCCAATGCATCTTTCGAGGCATCACAATATACTATATATTTTTGTCCCCTATCCAAAACTATCAGAATAGGAGCTGAAGTAAGTCTCCTTTTCAATTCCTAGAATGCCTTTTCACATGAATCAATCCACTTATACTTAACTTCATTCCTGGTCAATCTAGTCATTAAAGAAGCTAACCGGAAAAAAAATACTCAATAAATCTTTTGTAATACCCAGCTAATCCCAAAAAACAATGTAATTCAAGAACTGACTTTGGCCTCTCCCAACTCATGACTGCCCTGAATTTTCAGGGTCCACTGAGACACCAACATTTGATACTATATGTCCCAAGAATATTACTTCTATCAACCAAAAGTCATATTACCAAACTTGGCATATAACTTATGATCTCTCATAGTTTGGAGAATAATATTTAAATGATCTTCATGCTCTCTTTCAGACTGAGAATATATCAAAATGTCATCCAGAAAAATCACAACAAAATGATATAAATATGACTGAAATATTCTATGCATGAGATCCATGAATACTGCTGGCATGTTCATTAATCTGAAAGGTACTACTATAAACTCAAAATGCTCATATCGTGTTCTAAATATTGTCTTAGGGATGTCATCCTTCCTTAACTCGTAATTGGTGATATCTGGTATGAAGATCTATTTTGGAAAAGACTTGTGTCCCTTTTAATTGGTTAAATAAATCATCAATCCTTGGTGGTTTATATCAATTCTTTATCATAACTCTATTCAACTATCAATAATCAATGCACAGTCGAAGGATTTTTTCCTTCTTCTTTGCTAATAAAACTAGAGCACCCCAAGGTGAAGTGTTGGGTTTAATGAAACCTTTATCCAACAAATTTTGTATCTATACCTTGAGTTCTTATAATTCAATCAGTACCATCCTATGTGAAGTCATATAAATGGGTGATGTACCAGGAAGTAACTCGATACAAAAATCCATATTCCTGTGCAAGGGTAATCCTGGTAATTCATCAGGAAAAACATCTTCGTATTTACAAACTATCCAAGGAAGATTCATATTCAATGTCCCCTATCCTTCCTAGGGTAAGACATGCCAGTCAACCCATAAGTTGTCCATGCCATTTAGAATCATATATAGTCTGGGATAAAGCACCAAGCTTATCCCCCTGAAATACAACACATATATCATATGCTGTGTGGATAATAATTTTTCTACGATCATAATCAATAACGACTCGATGTGCTATTAACCAGTCCATGCCAAAAATTACATCAAAATCCAATATGTCCATGACTCTAAAGTTTGTCGTGAGTAAAATCCATGAGATTTCTAACTCACAATCTTGACATATCTAACTAATTTTCACCTTAGTTAACCAGTTCATGCCAAAAATTACATCAAAACCCAATATGTCCATGACTCTAAAGTTTGTCATGAGTAAAATCCATGAGATTTCTAACTTACAATCTTGACATATCTAACTAATTTTCACCTTAGTCCCCAAAAAAAAGTATATGCAATAGCTCATCCAAGTTTTTTTCAACTTGCCGTATTTAATGATCTACTATCATTATGTCCCCTTCTATGAAAATATTAGAGGATGATGTGCCTTGAACCTTTGTAGGTTACTTGGCCCTTCTTGACCTCCAGCTACACTAGTCTGTGCAACTCTCATGATGGCGACACCCACAACCTCTATCGGAGTCTGTTGATCAAAGATGACCGGGGGTTGATCCTCATTTCGTGAATGTCCCGGGTGTCCTTATTCTCTACTTGCCATCTACGTAAGTCAAATAATAATATAAGAATCACAATCAATTCCTATTATTAGTGCACATGTCACCTAATAATAGACTTTTCATTTTGAAAATATCATTTCATTTTTTGACCCACTAAGGTTATGTTTCATTACCTTAGTATTCTTTTTCCCCTGAGTATTAGATATTTATATATCTAAACTTTCCAGCTACCTTATGAAACTTGTACCAATTTATGAGTTATAGGTAATCATATACCTATCCTCTAATACCAAGCTGTGACACCACATCCCTAAGTGGTCCTATTCATTCCAACACACAATACAATGTACAATAAAATATATTTTTTCTCAAATGTACCATACATTTTTTTTCTATTTTATTTGCTCAGCTGAATAAAAAAATACACAACATATTATTTAAGCCACAACCGGCTTCCTTTCATATGTGCGATTTTGTATGTGGATCTATCATCTACCCTAGACCTGTACCTAAAAAGGGTTCTCGCAATAGAGTGAGCAAAGTTTAGTAGAGGTAAACTCTTATAGAGTTACTCCCTACTTAAGTGCACGTAAAATATCATGCATATATATCAACATCCATTCAAGTACAATATTTATATGAATGTAATTATGGATGAAATATTCATATGCCCATATTCATGAGTCCCATCAACTCCCTCACACATGCTGAAGCTAGGTGTGACATAAATAAATAAATAAATATATATATATATATAGATATGTGTGTGTGTGTGTGTGTGTCCATAGAAATATTTATTTTTTTGAAATTATTCCGAAAAATATGGACCTCCTCTATAAAACATATTGGATATTTCTTCGAATAAAATATAATTTTCTTAGATTTACTCTGGCAAATATGGACCTCCTCCGAAAAAAACATATTGGACATTTCTTCTACAAAATATTGTTTCCTTGGATATTTTTCAAAAACTGCCACATAGCTCAACCTAGACATTGTCTCAATTCGAGTTCATAAATTAATAATAGTCATGCTCCAGAAAAAAAATACCATGCAACTCAATCTGGACGTTGTCCCAATTCAAGTTCACCAAATACAATCCATATACCTTTATATGCATGTGTATGTATGTATATACATATATATATATATTATGCACCTACCCATATATATATATGGAATGTTCTCATGCATATGAAATGCAATTATGCCATTTACGATTAAACGACGTTTCAAACACAACTATAACAATCCAAACCCAATTCACTTGCACTAAAATTTACTAAATAAACATAGAAACTTTTTACCAATTACTCATTTCCAATGACATTTCTAATAATTTGAAATAAAATATAAAACACGATCATTTAAAGCCTTTAAATAGAAAAAAATTATGATAGGAGAAAACCACAAACTTTTGGAAAATTTTATAAAAACTTTATAAATTTGATATCAAACTGAAGATCTCATTGCATAGAGTATCTTTAGTTCTTAGACTATTCTATTTCGACTCCATAATAATCTATTACGATCAAAAGAAAATCACGGATCATTTATATTTTTTTCTTATTCATAGTAACTCTTTATCTCTCTCTCTCCCGAAATTTTTTTTATAAATATTATTATAATAATTTTTTTTAATTTTTTAGACACCTGGACCACGCATGTGCAGCCATGTGCTAACGTCATGGCACGGTCTATCCGTTATCATTTTTTTAATTTATTTATTTATTCTAATAATTATTTAAATAAATTAAAAAAATATATAACAAATTTTTGACTTCCTCTGAATTTGACAAAATTTGTCACCACACCTATATTATCCAAGATAAATTCAATAATGAAATCCATTTTATTAGCAGTGTTCTAAAGTTTTCAGTTAAATTTTCTTATTACAAAATTACTATTTTATCATTTTTTCCAGAAATAAATCATGTTATTTATTTCTTTATTTTTTTTCGAGATTTAACATAACATCATGTTGTATTTTGTGATTTTGCTTTTATGTGATTTTGACTATTTTTTATTTTTTTCCAAAGAATAATTATTTTATTCATTTGGAATGTGTTATTATGTTTTTCTTGTATGTGATTTTTGCTTAGCTGTTGGAATTTCATCCTTTATAGATAAATATAAAAAAAATAATTTTTTATATATTAGAAAAATACAACCAAAAGCTATTGGTAAATATCTAAAAGATTAATGCAACCCTCATTATCTCATTTTAATACAATCTTGCATATTAATGATGTGACAATAATATTTGTATGACATTTATGTAATGTCATAAATATGTTACTACAACTTTATTACAAATAAGTTATTATCTATATTATTATTATTCAATATTCATTAGTATTATATGTTACAGGAATGGAAAATAATATACGAAATAATCATCAAATAATGAATGCCAAACTAAGAGATAGGGTTTTGACTAAAAAGTTTATGGAGGGGATTGAACAATTTTTTGGCTTTGCTGAAAAGAATCCTCAATTAATAGATATAATGAAAATAAGATGCTAATGTAATGAACATAAATATCAAAATAGAAGTTTCCAAGGTGTGGACAAAATGTGATTTTATCTTACAAAAAATAGATTTGTTACAAACTATTATGTTTGGTATAAAATTGGAGAAATAGCTGTGCTACAAACAATAAAGTATTATGTACATCAAAGTGTTGATTCAAACGCTGTAATAGAATATATCAATCCTAAAGATGCATGTCAAGCCATTTTGAAGAATGTTATTTATCATTCATTCAGTATGGAAGTCGCTAATAATATCTCAAAATCATTAGCAAAAGAATTTTATGAAACTTAAAGTATCAGAATAATAGGTTTGGCTAAGTAATTCATATGGCAACTCAAGTTATATGCGGTGGTCAGACTTTTGAAAGGCAAAACATCATTTTTCAGAAAGGTATTTTTTTTGAAATATGTGAGTTGTTATCTAAATTATTACTAAAGAATAATTTCATGATAATTTTTATAGCACAAATAAGTTAATGCAAATTCTAGGTTTACTTATAAAAAAAATTCATTACTGCATTAATAGATGCATGATATATTGGGATAAAGATAGTGAAGTAATTACTTATAATTTTTATTAACTATCCTCGGTATAAATGATGCATTACTTTCTGTTGACTCATCATTCTACATATATTATTTGCATCTGAAGTCACTACTAATGATATGAGTTGGCACAAATAGCATACTTATAAATAAATAATTTTTCATAAGAAGTAATATTTCAATGATATTCATCCATATTTTATAGTTAAAAATCGAAATATTAGATTAGGGTTGTACACAAATTAATTTAAACTATTTGGATAAATAGAACAACAATACTCTTCATGGCTAGTAATTGTTATATTATAATTTATCACCATATATGTGCATGAAAAAGTTGTGTTCACGTCCAGAGTTACATTTGGATGAATTAACGAATAAATTTTCTAAGGCTTTGTTATAGTCTTGAAATGGATGCAAATGAAGCTTTATGCAAAATGATTCATTGAGCTCAAGTTCCCTGATAGATATGCATCAAATATGTAAAGATGTGTTGATATGAAGAAGTATAAGTTATCTGGGATGAAAATTCATGACTTTCATGTGCTTATACAGAGGCTAATACTCATAGCGTTCCCATGAATTACTTCCAGAAAATAGTTGGGAAGCATTGACAGAAATAAGCATATTTTTAAAAATATCACTTGCAATGTCATAACAAAAAAAATACATGGAGTAATTACAAAAAGACATACCCATAATTATATGCAAACTTGAGCATATTTTTCCTCCTTGCTTATGCAAACTCTATGGAATATCTTCTGATCCATTTGCCTTATATATCCATAATAGTAAGCCATGTGTAATACATATGGATGTATCCTTTGAAAGGTTATATAATTTTTATT
This sequence comes from Sapria himalayana, assembly GCA_029783825.1. NCBI lineage: Eukaryota > Viridiplantae > Streptophyta > Magnoliopsida > Malpighiales > Rafflesiaceae > Sapria > Sapria himalayana. Next base: position 812,984 of record JAREIK010002450.1, on the reverse strand, counting down.
TGTTCATCTAAAAATTTAAAAGTGTCTAATGAATAAAATTTATTCTAATGAAGATATTTTTCAGATATCTTAGAAAATTGAAAAATAATATTCGAAATAAAGTCTAAGTTGAAAGATCAATTTGCAATACCTACTTGGTTTAAAAGTTTTGGCATTTTGTGTAGATTACTTTTAGTCACAAGTATATAATTCATATTATAAAATGTAACCAAATAATGATAATGAGATGGGGGATGGATTAGAAGAAGATGATATGCTTTTCATTTTCACTCATGTGGGTCAATCATGTGGTAGAGAAAAATCAAAATATTTTTGGATGACCATGAGTATCATGTTGCCCACACATTAATCTTATTGAACTATGAAGAAGTTATACATTATATTGAATAAGATTTGTAATCATTTTACAATATCATTTCTTTGTCATGGTATATAATATACCTTTTTAAATATTATTTTGTAGAATTTATGCTAATGAATTAAAGGCAAAGAGAATAACATATAGATGATGCTTCCATGGTGCAAAGCTTGATAAAGATTTCATATTTTGGTTGGAACATTTCGTCACTATATAACTTATTATTCTTGCTTTTAAAAAATAACATGCAAAATTATATAAGTATGATTTTATTTTATTTTATTCTATATATATTTTTTCTATCATCAAATATATGTAATAGAAAAATTAAGGATCCTACAAAAGGTCATTATGAAGTTTACAGATATATCTCATATATTATGTAAATGAATATAGATTTCACACTTTGAAACATGGTTCAACTAGAGTTTCAATGAAAAGTGGTAAATGCATTAAGGGGTCTAACTTAACTGCATCTAATATTGACTTTTATGGTCGATTGATAGAAATTCTACACTGAGAGTATCTTGTTTTACCAAATAAGAGGACCATTCTATTTATGTGTGAATGGCTTGATCCTATTCCAAATTCAGGTACTATCATCATTAATACAATCTTGTAGATGTGTACGATAATAAATATTATCATAAGTACAAGTTATTCATTCTTGCAATACAAGTAGAATAAGTTTGTTATACTACTTATCCAACCACAAGAATAAATACTTGTGACTGGTGGGTTATTAGTTAAATAAAAACAAGATTAGCTATGGGAGTTATTGAAAAGGATATTATTATTACACTATCATGTGTACCTTCATTTTAAGATAATAATGTGGAATTTCATCTAATCAATCATGTGGTAGATAATGGGCTTGAAATATTGCTTGGTGAATATGAAAATTATTTGGACAATGATGATGCCCATGTTGAAGAAGATAATGAGGAAGAATCAGTTGCATAATTAGATAAGGATAAATATACAGATGGAGATGATTTATTAGAAATTTTCGATGATGAGTAGACATTGATTGACTTGGATATTAAGTTGTGTTGCTTATTTTTTAACTTTTAAGATTTGGGTGTTAAATAAAAAAATCACAATTATAAATATTAATATGTTTCTCATTATATTTTGTTAGAATGATATATTGATTACGTGTTTTCATTGTCTTTGTATTTTTTGATGTTTATAAAATTTGAATTAGGTATAAGAGGTGACAATTCAAGTGGCAGAGGATCTTAATCTATGAGGAGTGATTGAGGATGTCAACTATTAGTTCATTGAGGATGAATTCAATATTTTATCAGTGACGACAACACTGTAAATATCTTTATGCATTCTCCTAGATGTATAGAGGATACATTTGCATCACCTCATCATGATACACATAGATTGACTACCATTGATATTCCATCTTTGTCTCATTCTCCACCAGAAGGTATTGTAGCTCCGTCCCACCTATCTTAGGAAGTACATCATTGGTACTACAGCATCGATAATGATTGGATATTCATAATCCATTATTTGCATGTAAGTTATGATAAAATCTTCATTTGGCCCATAATAAATAGTACAAACTTTTTCTATATTTACTACATGCATGCATTATCATTTGTCATTCTTTTTGTTTATAAAAAACTTAAATTATGACAATGAAAAAATAATAATAATAAATCATTATGGTTAAAATATGATAATTTTAATAAATAACAAATAATGATGTTGTTACTAATCCAACATTATCATTATGAATTAAAATTATATTTGCATTAAAAAGTTTTGAATAAGTAATAAAAATAAATTTAATATTAACTTAGTAGCAGAAATATGAGTATATTTCATTTATATGTATATATACGTGTTGTTAAATTACTTATAAGTTTATTCCTTCTTCTTCTAGTACATTAGATAAAGAGAAACTAGTTGCTGAGGGTATAAAGTGGAGCAAATTGCCTCCAAATATGAAAGAATATTATTGAGAAGAATTTGAGGTATAATTTCATTGCATTTACTAAAATATCAAAATTATTTTTTTATGAAATACTATGAAAAGAAATGCTTCTTATTGTATTATTGTTTTTTTTTTGCAAAAATATAATGGAATAATGGTTTGATGATCTCGATGAAGGATACACAGAAACATGTGGCTGGTGTCATATATAATGACAAGCTTGGAAAATAAAGAAAAAAAATATGGCAAAGATGTAAAGCCAAGTAGTATTTTTCTTCATGCTTGGATAAAATGGTGTGAATACTATAATAGCAAGGAGTTTAAGATATTGTTCTAGATGATATCACAAAATCATTGATTAGATAAAGTAAGTGACCGATCAGGACATTCCAAACATATCAGAGGTTTATAGATGACCTACCAACATTTATTAGTAGATTTGGTAAAAATTATATTTCATAATTTATTATGATTATAACTTTACGAATGCAAATGATATTAACTTTATCATAACATATCTTGTACATCATTAGTAAATATTATTTATTTTTATAAGGTTGAGTTTGTAGACAAGACAACAATTGATATTAATGTGAGTTTCTTAATTTGTACTTTCAGTGACTTATGTGTATTGTAATTTATGAAACAAATAACAATATAAAAATATATTTTTTGGCATTCACATGAATTAATATCTAAAGTCAAGTATTTGTTTTTACTATTACTAATGAGTTATTATATGTGGACTCCTTAAATATAATGACTCACTTATTTTTATATTAATAATTATATATATATATATATAGTATGTATATATACTTATAGATATATGTGCCCAACAATTTAAATGTGTGTGTTTTTGTGCATATATATTCTCATATATATATATATATATGAGTGTGTATATATGTGTGTGCATGTTCATGTATATATTTAGCCATATACAATAATATACATGTATATATGTGTGTGTGTGTGTGTCTGTGTATTTATCATAATATGTATGCATGTGTGTATATATGTTTACAGACACACACACACATATATATATGTGTGTGTGTGTGTGTAGTCTTAGTAGTAGTATAAATGTATAATTACATATATATACACAATAATATATGTGTATATATATACACATATGCATGAATAAATAAATAACAAAAAAATATATATATTTATATATCTATATACTTTAGTAAATATGCTTATATGTTTGTATATTTTTATATATAGAGACGTGCAAACCTCAATATAAACTTGTATATATACATGGGAAAATTTTGTCTAATTAATGAATGAACATGATTTTCCCTCATGTGTAGTACAATATGTCACCATGGACTCTTCCTTTCTAATAGCATTTGTGATGCTAATGCTGCAATGTAGATTTTTTATGATGTTTCTAATATGATTGATAATGGTGAAATTACATGATAAATATCTTCAATTCATAATTCTTTATTTAGTCAATATAGTTTGTTGTTTTCTAAATTCTTCATGATAAATTCACTTAGACATAACTTTTTGTATAATGAAATATAAGATACATCTCATGGTCATGAAATTTTTTTCAGTAATCATGGGCACCTCCAACATGTCGACCTTTCAAATTTTTTTTGTACACCAACTCACATGGAGAAGAGAAGTACAACATAGTTTTATATTATTTCGTGGAGACTATCTTATCTCTTAGAAAAGTAAGAAATATACTATAGTGCTAAAATATAGTATAAAGGCAAATTTCATAATGATGAAGACTATCACTTATGAGATACTCTGGATTATATACTATAGATCAAATATGTGATAGTAAAATATCAAAACATATAAGCTTCAATCAATGATTTCATGAGCAAATGAAACTAGAGGTGGAAAATGAGTTTGATGGCCCATGATTCATGACATGGCCCACAAAAGCCATGCCAGGCACGAAAAGACATATCCAAGAACTATGTCATCGTTGAGAAAGGGCCGGCCCATGGCAATACACATGCTGAAACATGATGTTGAAGCATGACACAACCTAAAATGTTGGCACGAACAACACAAGACTGGCCCAACTAAATAACCAAATGTTGTGTTGGGTTGTAAACTCGAGTTGGAGCATAACCCTACATGACTCGCATGTAACATTCAAGTAGTAGAAACCTAGCCCAACTCGCATGAATATGTACATATAGATATATATGCACAATAATATAAATGTGTGTGTTTGTGTGTGTGTATATTCATATATATATATATATATATGAGTGTATATGTGTGTCTATTCATGTGTCTAAATAGCAATATATAACAATATACATGTGTGTGTGTTTATCATAATATGTGTGCATTCATGTGTGTGTGTAGCAATTTATATGTCTACACAATAATATATGTAACTATATACATGTATATAGACATAGATTAGAGTATATTATATGTATGTCTATATACCTACAATAACATATGTGTGTGTGTGTGTCTAATAGTAAGTATTTATATGTGTGTTTATATAGCAACATCTAAATATCTACACAGATATACATATATACATATCAATACAAGAAATTCTTAAATCATAAATGCCCGAATCTATTTCTGATTTCATCGCGATGGGTGAATAGCGACAGATTTAAAAATGGGGTAGTTCTACTTTTATAATCCTTCAAGCTAAATTTTTAGAAATGGATCACACGATGACATTTCTATAAATAGAGATAGGGGAAAATCCGTCGCTACATATTGTGATGGCAAAAATCATCATGGATTCCGTGGTTAATTTTGTGATGGAATCATTAGAAATGTATTTTTTTATTTCTAAAATTTTGATGGATCAATAAAGATATGCATGACCCTATTTCTACTTAGAAACATATTTAGAAACAAAAAAATTTGTTTCTATTGTCTGCAATAGCTACAAGTAGCATTTATGTTGTTTTTGTATGTTGTATATAATATATAATTACATATAGAAATTATATGACTTGCAACTAAATAAGCACATCTACATATTATTTATCAAATAACATTCACATAACATCCACCATTTAATAAAATATCAGATAACAAAAATAAATGTTGATAAATTTCAATACACAATTTATAACAAATTTTAAAAACCTTTAATTTAAAAACCATTAATCCGGATCAAAAATATATGTTGCAAAAAATTAATAACAGATCACAAATAATTACAAGTCCTTCTCCTAAAGAGTATTGTCATTTGGAGATTTGGATGGATCCTTTTTAGAATGATGAAAAATAGAAGATATATCTGTCAACTTGCACATTATTTTCTCCATCATCAAAATCTTTTAATGCATTTCCTCATTTCTTTTTAATCTTTTAGCCTCTTTTTTTTTCAATTCTTTAATTTCCTTTTGCATCTTTTAATCTTTTGTTACATCTCCTCATTTTTTCTTTGTATTGTATTTTAAATATCTTGTATCTCCTCGTGTAACCTTTCATCAGACATATTATTATAATTGGAAGAAGATGATGAATAACTTCAAATAGAACCTAGATAAAATGTAGATGCATGGGTACCTAGACCATACACTTACCATTTTTTCGGCTCCACTCCAATAGCCTGAAGGTAAATATGCACAACATCAATCTTTTGTACCTCTGTAGAAGGGTATGTCAATTGTGAAGTATTTACAATCATATTTTTTATAGCCTCCTATAATTATAAAAATACAACATAATGTATCAATTAGTATATTAAAAGAAATTTTATACTAGAAAAAGAAATTATTCTCTTGCTACTGAAAATATTTTTAAAATGATTTAATTAATTATATTTAATGAATTTATAAAAAATAAATCATTAGTTATAGTAAAAAAAATTATTTGAGTTTGCATTTTATTTACATTTAATGCCAAATAATGAATTTTAATTTTTTTTTCTTTTTGTATTTTCAATTATAAATTTAAACTATGAGTACAAAATGAGAACCTCACATTAATTTAATTTGAGTTATTGTCCACAAATGATCTATCATTCTTCTTGTGCATTCACTTGAATATCTCAAATAGTGTTGGCGGACATCCCAATTCAGCCTCCTGCAAATAAATATTAGTTATAGTTTAGATACATCATTCATTATGACACAGATATTATCCATTTGATTTTAAAAATATAAATAATAACAAAAAATAAATGAGAGTTATTCTATTAAATATTTATAGGTCACATTTGAACCTCCAATATGTTTTAAAGGTCTTGGTCCATCACCTACTTTTTATGATCGATGATTGTGTAAGACCACCTAAGACAAGACTTTGAACTCCTCACTATTCTAGTAACCCCAACACTTTATCTAAATATCAAGGATACTATTAGGCTTTGTATTTTTGCTATACTTTTTTATCTAATTACTAAGCTTGTCATTGTATCTCATACTTGCCACATATTTCTATGTATCCTTTGTGGATAGTACCAAAGTATTATTCCATTTGTATTTTTTTATATAAAAAACTAAGTAAAACAATAATACATTATAATGCATTAATTTTAAGAGTATATCATATTATACCAAAATGAGAAAAAAAGTAAATACATCAAATATTTATCTCAAATTCTTCCCAATAAAATTCTTTCATACTTGGGGGTACTTTGCTTCACTTTATATCCTCCACAACTAGTTTCTCCTTAAATATCTTTTTGATTGTATAAGAATTAGAAGGAATAAACCTATAGTTAATTAAAAAATCAGTATGTACATATACCTATAAACAAAATACATATTTTTTTATACTACTAAGTTAAAATTTACTTTTAATATTTTTAATGATAATATTCAATTAGTAGTAATATAATTCATTGTTATTATTGTAAAATAAATAAATTTAAAAATTGTGATATATTTATTATTTTTATTCACATATCATTTTATTTTAAATTTAAATGAAAAAAAAAAGAAAAATGATAAAAATTGAATGTAGTAAATTTAAGAATGCTACATACAATTTAATCTAATTACTTGACATGTAAATTAAGGATTGTGAATATCCTGTAGGTGCCACTGTTGTAGTACCAGTGCATAAGCCTCCTATTCCTAAGATAGATTGATCAGAACTATCAATATCTTTTGGTGAAGAATGAGATGAAGATGAATTATCTATGATAGTAAATCCATGTATGTCATGATGAGGTGATGCCAAAATTTTTTCTATAAATTTAGGAGAATGAAAAAAGATATTTATAGTGTTTTCATCACTGAATACATGAATATTTCTTCCTCCATGAACTATTTATTGACTTTTTCTACCCCTCCCCCATACTTTGATGCCCTCAACCACTTGAATAGTTGCCTCTCATACCTAAATCAATGTACATAAATATTAAAATATACAGAGCTAGTAAAAATATTAAATAAAATGTCATAATAACATAACTTAATGTTAAACACACTGCACATAAGCTGCTATCATGGATTCATAAGAAAAGTAGATTAGAAGATGTTCCATGGAATTAAAGAAGCTAGGAAAAAAATATGCTCAATTTTACTTAAAATTATGGGGATGTCATTTCTAATTGGTCAATTTATTTATTTCTTATGACTTTGCAAGTAAGATTCTTAGAGAAAATAATTATTTCAGTCAAAGCTTCACAAACATTTTGTCAGAGTAATTCACATAATGCTATGAGTATTAGTCTCTGTATGAATACATGACAGTCATGACTTTTCATTTTAAATAACTTATGTTTATTTATATTAACACATCTTAGCATGTTAGATGCATATCCATCAGAGAACTCGAGATCTATCTACCATTTTCACAAAGTTTCCTTTGCGTCTTTTTCAAGACTATGACAAGCCTTCGGAAATTTATTCATTGATTTGTGCCTATATAACTCTAAACATAAACATAACTCTTTCAAATCCCTCTCTTGATTTGAACATTATCTTTTCTTTTTCCCTCTACATTCATTATAGTATTAAAAATATTATCAAAAAAGTTTTCATCAATATACATCCACATCTATTTTATGTCTAATTAGATTAGTTTTCTAATATGACAAATCACAAAAGATACTTTTTTTCTTCCAACCATAATAATACATTTTTGAAATTTGCATATTGAGGTAATTTGCATCAATATCTATAATATTTTGAATCTATATCTTTCAATAACTTCTACTATTTCATAACCTAATCTCAAAGGTAGTGCACTTTTAATGACTTTATTATCTTTCTTAAATGCATCAATATTCATCTAAAATGGATGTTTCACATGTAAGAATTCATGATGATTATCAAACCAATAAATTTTTCCTCCTTTGCTCAGATAAAATACATCCTAGTCCTTCATGCAATAAGGACAAGCAAAATTCTTTATAGTACTTTATTCGTATAATATTGAATATGTAGGAAAGTCACTTATCGTCCATATTAGCGCTACTCATATTTTAAAGTTTTGTTTTTTAGATTTATCATATGTTTCGACACAATCCTTTCATAATTTTTAGAGTCATGCTAAAAGGGATTATAGGAAATACATTTAATTTGTCTTTTGTATACCTTGAACTGGGCATGATAATACACAAAAATATGTATTCATCTTTCATGCACATCTATGGTGGTAAATTATAAGGTATAATAACAATCAGCTATGAAGAGTATTATTATTCTGTTTGTTCAAATGGATAAAATCCATTCGTGTACAACCCTAATCTAACATTTTGACTTTCATCTATAAATAATTGATGATAATCATCAAAATGTTTCTAAGAGGAAAAATCTGTATGATTAATCGACCACTCCATAAACTTGAGAAAGCCTTGTGATTCTGAAGGATCAATGTCATATCTTGATGGGGTGTCATCGATATCAGTTATGAAAGATAATAATTAAGATAGCTAGTTGGAACATCATGAGATTTAACTACCCCATTACATAGAAAAAAGTAAGTAGACTTATTAGAGCATACAACACCGATATATATTTCATAATCAAAACTATACTAAATTTGGATAAGTTTAAGTGGTTAATGAAGTTGAAATTCATGAATTTTGACTCTTTAAACAACTCCTACCATAGTAATGACAAAATGTTGGTGATGTGGGATGAACAAACCACATAGGTAAATACTTTCTTCATGTCCTCCCCAATAGATCTACTTATAGATTCTCGATAGAGTAAAGAGAGTAAGCTTTTGACTTTTCATTATCTATAGTCTATACTCACTCATATAAAGAAGACCTCTTTGGAAAAATCCAATTTTAGAGGGAGAATCTGAGTCCTTCCCATGGGCAATCTTAGGGAAATTCAATTCCCCTCTTTTTGGGCTAGATTAAGTGGGAGGGAGAATTGTCACTAATTATGAATGTAATGATTCCATAAACTGTTGGTCAAAACTTAGCTTGGAGGACATGCTCTCATCTGGCACATTCTTCACATGAACAAATGAAAGGGTGTCAAGTAAGCTAGACATGATCATGATGAACCATGAATGGACTAGTTTATGTCTAGATAGCCATACCCATTATATGCCCCCAGGGATCTTTTATGATCACTATATGACATTAATATCCACATAGATGGGAACTCACAAACATAAAGTCTCCTTCAAATTCTACAACACGTGGCTTATGCACAAGAACATCTTGCCGACTTTCCTTGATGCATGGTATGTATAAATTGAAGGATCATACACATTTTGGTTAGTTAAAAAACTAAGACAACATAAATATACTCTTAAGAAGTTAAATAAGAAGTATTTCGCCCATATTAGTGCAAGCATCTCCTTTGCAAGGAATTCTCTTTGCACACTCTAAGAGAAACTTCTCAACTCTCATAAATATGTTCTCAAAGATAAGAAAGCTGCCATGCATCTCAAGTTAAGGAAGCTAGAGGAAGCATAAATATCCATTCTAAGGCAAAAGATAAAGTTTATCTATCTAAAATAATGTGCTAGGTGCACAAAATTTTGTTATGCCCTAACAAACTCTAAACTCCAAAAGAGTAGTAAGATAGTGCCTCTAATGAATGAAGATGACAATTTCACCTCTTCAAAGGCAGAAATTGCCAAAATATTTGTCAAATATTACACAAATATTATGGCTTCTCCCATATAAAGAGTTGGCTTAGTTAAAGAAATAATATCTAATGACAAAAAGCTTAATTTAGAAAAACAAAAATTACTCTTTCAAGAATTCTCACATGAAGAAATAAAAAGTATGATGTTTAGTATGGGAGAGGCTAAATCTCCTAGTCCAGATGGTTACATAGTAGAATTTTTTAAGCATACATAGAAGTATATTTAAGAGGAAGTGGTTAAATCTATAAAGGCTTCTTCCATTTGGAAAGAATGCTAAAACAAATTAACCATGCCTATATTTCTTTGATTCCAAAAACTTTGCATGCATCTTCCACAAAAGATTGGAGACGAATTTCTTGTTGCAATGTAATCTACAAATTAATCTTAAAATTGATTGCTTCAAGGTTGAAACTGGTTCTAGGAGAAATAATTAATTTTGCCCATACAACCTATATGAGAGGTAGGTTTATCTCGGATAACTTTCTCTTAGCACAAGGCTTACTTAGAAGATATGCAAGAAAAAAGGTTTATCCAAGATGTTTTCTGAAAATAAACATTTAGAAAACCTTTGATATGATCAATTGGTCTTTTCTGGAAGAATGTCTTAAGGTGCTCAACTTTCAAAAATCTTTCATCAAAATAATTCTTGAATGCGTCTCCTCAACTTCTTATTCTCTAGTGATAAATGAGAAATTTTATGGTCTCTTTAAAGAAAGAAGGGTCTTTAGGCAAGGTGACTCATTACCCCCATATTTGTTTGTGATATGTATGGAATATCTTTCCAAATTTCTTGTAGGGTAACATGTTATGATCAATTTTTCTTACATCTGGGATGCCATGCTTTAAAAATTACTCACCTTATGTATGTGGATGATCTGATTATATTTTCCAAAGGGAATTCTTCCTCTATTAATATCATCCTAAATACCTTGAAAGTCTTTTAGGCAACATTCGGATTATTTGTAAATACCTCCAAATCGAATATCTTTTTTGAATACATTTTATATAAGATTAAAGAAGGAATATTACTTATTTTTAGATTTAAGTAGGGAATTCTCCCTTTCACATTTTTATGGGTACCTTTGTCTTCGAGCAGATTAATAACTGCTTAGTTCACCTCATTGCTGATCAAGATTATCTCAATCATTTATTAATGGGCGAGCAAACTACTCTCAATGGCGGGCAGATTGGAATTTTTTCAAATAATAATTTAAGGTATAGAAGGTTACTATTCTTAGTATTCCTTCTACCACCCACAATTATGATGAGATCAAAGAAACTTGTAGAAGATTTTTATGGGGAGGGACTCATACAGGTAGGTATAAGCCCAAAGTTTCTTGGGAGAGATTATGCTCACTTTTTGAACAATGTGGGCTGGGCTTACTTAAATTTTCTATATGGAACAAACCTTTTTTATTAAAACCTTGTGGCATATAAATAAAAAGGAGGATTCTTTTTGGATAAGTTAGTTTCATCATTTCTATTTGTCTTCCCAAAATATTTGGACAATCTATATTTCTAAAAAGGATCCTCTTTTCTGGAAGTCCCTAATTTTGATTATAATATCTTAATTGAAAAATCTCGAAATATTTATAAAGCATGGAGAAATCTTACTAAATGGAATGAAAGTGGAAATATAATCTCAAAGGCTAAAAATTCTTTATGGGGAAAAATTAGGTAGAGACGTGTACCTAGGCTCAGATTATATGGTTACCAAAACATATTCCTAAATATGCTGCCTTTCTATGGGAGGTGAAATATGGAAAGATAAGCACAAAAGATCAATTATTTGCAATTCCATGGAATTTAGAATGTGAATTATATGCTACTGCTGTATCAACAAAACATTTATTCTTTAAATGGCCATACACGAAGATAATTTGGGACCACCTGAAAATTTGGTCAGAGATGCCGAATGAAATGGATTCAATCTCAACAACTTTCAAAGCAAAGCAAGAAAAATATTCAACCAATTTGCCAAAATATATAATAAGGAAAGCCCTCCTAGTAGCAGTTATTATATCATATATAGAGAGAAAATAACAGAAGACATGAGAACAAAACACAAAATGCATAATTTATACTTCAATAATCAAAATAGAAATTTTTGTTGTATTCAAGAATGAATGTGATATTTCAAATTTGTGTTATATTATAAAGATTTTGATATTGAATATTATTATTTATCAAATAAAGGTTATTTTGGTATTTTTATTTTCTAGTGATTGGGTTGTTTTTTTTTTTGGGATGGATGAAAAAAATAATTTACATTATATGACCAGGTTAAAATCATAATACTATTTGACCTAGAAAATTGAGATGATAAATCTTTTAATGATGAGAGACTTAATTTGAATCAATATATGGTGATCTAAACTCGAAAAGCATAAATAAAACCAAGTGAAAAATATTATACTTCAAGAAATCTATTATAATGAAATAATGGATTGGAAAGATATATTTCCAACACATATCTCTTTATCACATAATAAATGATATACAAACAAATTTGGAATTGATGTATGAGAAAAAACACATTGAGGAATATGACCTTGTTAATCTGACACTTGGTTAAAATACAATATCAAGACTAATTTAATATGGTTTCTCATTTGAGTATTACTATTCAGAAAGTTCTCTTTTATCTCCATCTCACTAGCAGATGGAAGTGAGAGTTCTTTCAAAGAGAAATTCATAGTTAAACTAATGGTGAAATATATTTATTGTAACTAAGTAGGATACTTCAAGAGGGACAATCTCACGTGGAAGAAACTCTAAGAGGAGCATAGGAAAAGATATGTGACCAAAAGGGTAGCTAGCATATTTTTCATAGAGGGTGGTATTCTTTTTTTAAGTAGCATTAAAATTTATGACAAAGTCATTCAAGAGAGTAACTGGGTGGTGAATTTGATAGCCACCTTGCAAGTCACTTTGGACTATGCCAAGTTTGTGATATATTTATCAATGCACTGGATATAAATTGTTTCTCAAAGTTGTTCAATATATCATGGATGTACATATGAACCATCTTTCCATGAAAATGTTGGACAATAAGGGTCATGTTGAAAAATTTAGGAAAGGTCAATAAAACTTGGAGAAGTGTTACTGACATGGTTAAAAGGGTGAATTGCTTTTATATTACTAGAGCTATGGTTCGCTTGAATCAAGTAAATACTTTGCAAAAAATTACAAGCATTGATTTCGTGTTACATAGACTTGGATATATTTGTGTGAATAACTTACTTTTCTTATGAAAAATATTCCAAGCTTACTCTTTGAAAGTTGCATAGAAATGAGAGGATATAATCGTTATGACTAGGGAAACTTTTACAACTATGATGCATTTACTTATTCCTTCTATGAGATTAATGATAGTGGATCTAGATTTTTCAAGTGCTTATTCTAAAATACGCAGTAATTTCATAAAAATTCATTATGATATAATTTTTATTCTAGTCACTCTTGAGTACCACATTAATTAAGGGGTAGCTTATGAATTAGAAGTAATATTGAATATTTTTTCTATGGCTAGTCTCATGATAATTTGAATCAAGAAGAGTTGATAGCTCAAAGGAAAAAATAGAGGTCTCATGTTGGTGTGTGAGTACTTCTAATTTTTGGGAAAGTCTCCTATGAGGAATGATAACTAATTTAATAATCTATGGAAGAAAATAAATTCCATGTAACTTGGACTTGTTATTTTTAAATCAAAGATATGCCTCGATATGCTTAAATAGAATAAATGCTGAGATTGTTGGGTCTACCAGAGTTTGGGTATACCATGTTTGTTTTATTTTGGTTTAGTTAAATTTAATATAATTTGGTTTTGATTTTTATGTTAATTTTATTTTAATGAGGGTATTAATGCTCTCATTTAAATGATATGCAGTTAATAATAAAATATAATAATTATTTATATATATATATAAACTATTTGAGAAAAAAGATGATAGATACAACTCTTAATGGAACAAACATGCAGTTTTTGAAAAGACACGCATAGAGTGACTTTTCAAAATAAAAATGGGACATATCCCACCTTGGGGGAGAATTATGTTTGGTACACCATTCACACAAAAATTGAAAAAAAAAATAACTTAATTTTTAATATTTAAAAAATGAAGCACCAAGCTCTTAATTAATTAATTTTTGTTGCACTCATTTATAGTAATACAAAATACCATCCTTTTAAACAAAATAGACTAACATAAACTTCTATCATCACTAAAACTCAAAGTAACTAGAGTTCACAAGCTCATTCGAGTTCACTGGAAGCTCGTGCAAAGCTTCCAAAAGCTCCATCGACCTCCATCATGAAGCTCACTAGAGATCATCAAGCTCATTCGAGGAGCTTGATGAAGCTCTACGAGCTCTAACGACCTCATTTGAACTCACATGAAGCTCATGCAGTGTCTCCAAGAGCTCTACTGAGCTCTATATTTTTTTTTTATTTGGAGTTCCAGCATAACACATAGGAAGTTAGGTTAGTTTGTTTAAAATAAGAGCAATTTCATATTAACAAAAAATAGTGTACCAAAAATTAATTACTTAAGAGTTTGGTGTATAATTTTTTTATTATTAAAACATAAATTACTTTTTTTCAAATTTTTTTGAATGATGCATCAACACATAATTCTCCTCGTTTTTGGTGGGTGCGCGTGGCTTGTGCTTTTATGCTTTTTAGAAAAGATAAAGAAAATGAAAAACTTCCATTTTCTTTGAAGCATATCCTCTTGATCCTTATGTAATAATTATTACACAAACTTAAAAAGCTTCTATAATAATTTTGGAATGAGAATATAATCTTCACACTTTTCTTCTCTAAATGAGGGCTTGAAGATGAAGAATCAGTGTTCGTATGATGGTTGTATTGCATTCATGGTAATCAAAAATTTTCAAAAACAATTGATCCAATAACTTAAAATTCATGGTTTTAAGATATTTGTAATTACATTTAATTTTCTATCTTGAATTGAGTTATATGGACTTTGCAACTTTGTAAACTTTGTAATTTAATTGTGTGAATATTCTACCATATTTGGGGGTATAATTTTTGTTGTGATCATGTATGCATGTGGTTGAATTTTATAGTTTTATATATATATATATATATATATATATATATGTAGATTTATATACATGCACAATTATATATTTACATATTTCAAACAGAAAATCTATATACTCAAAATTTTATTTGGGATATAATGCATGTTTTTGGTAAAATTTCAAATTGAAAAAAATAAAGGATTTTAAAATATAATGTTAAATAAGTATTTTCATTTTTATTAGACTAAAAATAATTCGAAATCATTCTTAATTTTCGAGTCTCATTTATGTTAGACGACCCCAACATATATAACATTTTTTATAAATGAAACATAGTTTTTGTTAATATAAATAAGTATTTTCATCATATATAAAATTTTCATAAACTAAAACATTGGTTTCATTATATAATACAATGTTTTTATTATATATAAATGAATATATATATATATATGTGTGTGTGTGTGTGTGTGTAGTATTTTCGAAAACACTATTACAAGTAAGAAAAAGTGTTAAGAAAAACACACGGACCGGACAAGGTCTCGATCCAACTCATAGTCTTTTCTTTTTTTTTTTAACATCACATGATAGTGTTATTTAAATTGATAATGTAATAGGAAAAGTATAATTCTCTCTCTCTCTCTCTTTATATATATATATATGAGTGTATTATGCTATAAATCTTTTTTTATTTTGGTATAAATTGTTTTCTAAATATCAAAAGTTTAAATACTCTTCTTAAAACATTTTCACTATAGTGAGTAATTACATAATATTATAACATTAAATATAAAAGGTTCCACGATTATATTAAAAGTGGGATAGTGGTTGGCTGACCATCATTTAAATTGAGTGATTGTGTATAATAAGAGTGATAATTATTGCATTATGGCATGATAATATGTAAATCTAAGTTATTTATTGTTAATTTATATTTTTAATAATATCTTCTATTCTTTGTAACATAAGATACCTATGACATGTATAGTTGAATTGATGCAGGTTTTAGGTGCACAATTTGTGAGGGACGCGGGTTAGATCACATGCTACACCTCAAATGAGAATAACTCCGCTCTCGTCCCACGACTTCGATGGGCATTCAATGTGCCAATCCGATTCTAGAGTCAAGAAACATAAGTAAAAAAAAGGGTGAATTTGTGTTTTGGAATGTAATTTATAAAATATTTGAAAAAAATAAAATTTTCCTAAAAAATTTTTTAAAAATACATTAAAATTTTAAATAATTATATTTTGAGGCACTGATAATTTGAAAATCCAATTTTGCCCCCAACTAATATGTAAGCAGTTAAAAAAATAAATAAATTTAACAAAAGATTTTTATGCACATCATCACCATCAATGGGATTCTAACCCACAGGCCACAAGCATCACATATTTAAATATAAAAAAAATATATAAATATTTAAATATATAAATATATATTTATATATTTATGTGTGTGTGTGTATATATATATATATATATATTATGTGTGTGTACCATGTGTATGTTTATATATACATATATAAACATATTTTATGTATTTGTAATTTTGTATATATATATAAACACACACACACACATATAGAAATACACACATACACACATATATTTGTATATTGTGAGTTTATATTTATATATGTTTATATATATATATATATGTGTGTGTGTGTGTGTGTGAGTGTGTGTGTGTATGTGTACGTGTGTATATATATATATGCTTATATATTTATGTT
Organism: Sapria himalayana; assembly: GCA_029783825.1. Taxonomy (NCBI): domain Eukaryota; kingdom Viridiplantae; phylum Streptophyta; class Magnoliopsida; order Malpighiales; family Rafflesiaceae; genus Sapria; species Sapria himalayana. The sequence goes on along the minus strand of JAREIK010002450.1, from coordinate 795,856 downwards.
TAAATACTTACAAATAAATAGAATATATAAATATATAAATATTTATATAGTTGGTTTTCTCCTCCTCTAATTGTTTTTTTCTCCTCTAGTTGTTTTTCTTCATATCCATGTTAGCAACTAGTGGTTCAGCTGGATTATGTGCTGCTGGTAATCGACATCTCTACGTCAGTCTACTGGTATGTTTGCTGGCTTCATGTAATGCGATAGATTCTTCTATTCCGTGCAACTTGAAATCTTGAATGCTTCATTTGTTTAGGGATTAAAGAATAGGCGATTATTTAATTTAGGGAATACTGATTATTCAATTATTAACGACACACACAGCTGGTTCTTCTCCTTCCATAGCCACTAAAAACCATTTTATTAAGTTTCATGCTGCTCTTGTTAGGGTGTACATTAATTCAAGGTATATACAAATTTTCACAATATTACTTAATGTTTTATTTTCTCCCTACATTACTTTTTGTGATAAAAGAAAGATCACCTTGAATTTTTATTTTTGGGTCCAACATGTGCTTTTGGTTCCATTGATTTCTAAAATATCATCATCATTATATTCGTATTAAGATGCTGCTATTACTTATCTTCACGTATCTTCTTATTTGTCCCAAAATATTTTTTTTTCTTTTTTTTACTGTAGGTCTTATTTCAATTACCTTAAACTTGATATGAGATATTCAGACTTCAATTTCTACTAAATGCCATACATTTTGTCAACCGTAAGCTTTATCTAGCATTTTAAGGGTAAAATATTAAGGAGAATTGTCAATAAGTATATTAAAGCTCATACACATGAATTTTATGAAACTGTAAATAAAATTTGGGGCTTGTTGAAAAAATAGTAAGTAACAAGTAATATAACATTATAACTTTAAAATATCATCCATGAGTCATTCTTTATTTTTTGAACCAAGAGTCTTTCAATATGTCTAAGATTTGTTTGGAATCAAATTGCTATGTGAAGACCACATAAGGGCACTATGCACACCAAATTGCAAAGTCTTGTGGTGCCCGAGGCATGCCTTTTTCACTTATTCATTATTTTTTTTATTTTTTATGGTTTTATTTTATATAAATATATGTAATTCTTTTTTTTTGGTTCTAAGAAAATATATTGTTACATATCATTTAAAATTTTAACTAATTAAAATAAAACATTTATTATTTTAAAAATATTAGTATAGAATAAAAAATATAAATTAGAGCAACATAAAGAACATATAAATGAATTGTGACTAATTATGATGAATTGTGAATAATAATAATGTATAATAATAATGAGGTATGGGCTATGGCTATTGCACTTATTAGTTTTTTTTGTTTTTATTTTATATAATTATATTTAATATTTTTTTTGCTTCAAAGCAAATATATTGTTACATATTATTTAAATTTTCAATATATTTAAAATGAAATATTTATTATTTTAATAATATTAGTATATAATTGAAAATAATAATAATATACAATAATATTGATCAAAAATTATCGATTATCAATCATTTCCATTAAAATTGTCCATAATCATTTACAAAGCATGTTATATATCTCTATTATGGTGAATTAATCTTATCTTTATTTTTATCTATTAATGAAAAAGAATATGTAATATTAGAATTAGAAACTCTCTCCCCGTATTCATGTTATACTCGAGTAATTTGTACTTTTAGTATTAATTATGATATTCTCTAGCTCAAATCAGCCAAGCAAAATCATTTATGTCATTGTATCATTAAGATAGAATTCTCTTTCTTAGCTCATGATTTCAAGGTGCAAGCCTTACCTTGGCCTGCATACCCTATTTTTGGCAATGGTAGGTTGGGTTGGGTGGGGCATGGTTTTTTCTTTAAAAAAATTTAAAAAATAATCAAGAAAATTTAGTTGTTGGGGGTAGGCCCTAGTAGTTATATATGAAGTTGTTGGAGGCTCTCCCAAATGGTCATGTGGTTGTTGCTTCAGTAATAGCTTTATCAGTCAGCCAAGTAGGGTTGGCCTAGCCTAATGATCTTTGAAGGATGGTTTGACTCATTTTGTCATCTCTATTCTTATCTCAAATAGCTATAGTGTTATTAGTTATTGTGGAATATATAAAAAGGAGAAAGCGCTACAAGCGGGAAAAGCAAGCGAAAGAAATCGAAGGTTCTCTCTCTCTCTCTCTCTCTCCTTCTTCGTCTACATGGTATCAGAGGGATAAACGGGAAGAATTCTGGTGTCGTCTCTCTCGTTGTGCCGTGAATTAAAAGCATGCACCGAAAAATGAAGTAAGAATGCAACTCCAGAATCGTCGCCATGGAATTCAGTAACCTTAAAATGCTCTGATTTCCCCCAGACCTACCCGTGCATCCTCTGAATCAAACCCCCGCCTTCGGGTTTGTCTAAATTATCAACATCATCGCCATCGCCACCGTCATCGCCGCTGCCGCTACAACGAACAAAATCATTCTCATAATTCAACTGCTTCGGGCTGGGATTCTGAGACTTATTCTGCACCCGCATTTCGACCTCGAAAACAGAGCCTTTAATGGAGATCGTAGATGTGATCTCGAGCGGAACATTTACGGTTCTATACGGCTCTCTTAGAATAGGAAATTGAAAGTTTCCAGCAAGTTCCAATCATCTTCCTCGTCATTCAGTGATCTAGGGTTTCCCGAGCAAAATCTAAGGTTTCAGAAACCCTATTCAGGAACCCTGTTCAGAAACTTTGCTCCTTGCCTCTTCAACCTTTTGAGTGCTGCCACGCCACAATCTGGAGCTGTACTAGGACTCTTTTCAATCTGAAGTAGATATGGCTGCTAAAACTTCCATTTTTTCCTCTATTATATCTGGATCTCCTATGATTACTTCGGAAAAATTGGTTGGCAATGATAATTATCTTTCCTGGTCAGCTTCTGTTGAACTATGGTTTATGGGTCAAGGATATGAGGATCACCTGGTTACACAGGAGACAGATATCCATGAGGTTGACCGCGTACAGTGGAGGAAGATAGATGCCCAGTAATGTAGTATATTGTGACAATCAGTTGATCTTAAGATTCTTCTTCATCTTCGGGCCTACAAAACTTGTTTTAAATTTTAGACTCAAGCTAAAGGATTATACACGAATGATATCCAACATCTTTATAAGGTGGCTCTTACTTCTGATGTTGGGGCTCAACAAACACAGCTTGATAAGTTCTTCATGGTCCTTACTCTTATTGGCCTCCCTCCGGATCTTGAGCCTGTCCACGATTAGATTCTTGGCAGTTCATCAGTTCCGTCCTTGGATGATGTGTTTGCTCGCTTCCTTCGTATCTCGTCCACTCAGACTTTGCCATCTGATAGCACTTCAGATTCTTCTGTGTTAGTTTCTCACACTGCCACTCAAGGAGGCCGCAGAGGTAACCGAGGTAGGGGTCAACGTCCTCATTGCACTTATTGCAATAAACTTGGCCACACTCGTGATCGTTGCTATCAGTTACATGGACGGCCTCCTCGCACTGCCCATATGGTCCAGTCCTCTGATTCTCAGCTGCCTCAGCCTCCGAGCTCCTCCGCATCTCAGGCATATCATGCTTTTGTTGCCTCTGTTACCCAGCCTGGTAATACTTCTGCCTGCCTTACCCACACATCTTCTCTTGGATCCTGGATTCTAGATTCTGGAGCTTCTGATCACATATCTGGTAATAAAGATCTTTTCTCCTCTATTTCTACTACCTCTGCTTTACTTAGTGTTACCTTAGCTAATGGTTCTCAAACTGTGGCTAAATGTATTGGTTTGGCCCTTTCTCTACCTTCTCTACCTCTCACTTCTGTCCTTTATACTCCTAAATGTCCTTTTAATCTTATTTCCATCAGCAAAATTACTCGTACTCTTAATTGTTCTATTACATTTTCTGATAAATTTGTGACCTTGCAGGACCGGAGTACGGGGAAGACGATTGGCATAGGACGTGAGTCTCAAGGCATCTATCACCTCACATCGGATTCATCTCATGCAGTTTGCATTTTCACTGATGCTCCTCTCCTCATTCACAGTCATTTGGGCCACCCTAGTCTCTCCAAGTTCCAGAAGATGGTCCCTCGTTTTTTCACTTTGTCGTCGTTTTGGTGTGAGTCATGTCATCTTGGGAAACATACTCGTGTCTCGTTCCCAAAGCGTTTGGATAATCGGGCAAAGTCTCATTTTGAGCTTGTCCACACTGATGTTTGGGATCCTTTTCGGACTGTTTCTACTTTAGGATTTCAGTATTTTGTCACTTTTATTGATGACTATTCTCGATGTACTTGGTTATTTTTAATGAAAAATCGAGCTGAGTTATTTTCTATTTTTCAGAAATTTTATGCTGAAATCCAGATCCAATTCAATATTTCTATTCGTGTGTTACGCAGTGACAATGCCAAGGAATATTTTTCATCCCCCTTTACTTCATTTATGTCTCATCATAAGATTCTTCATCAGTCTTCTTGTGCTCATATTCCTCAACAAAATGGGGTAGCTTAGCGTAAGAATCGACATCTTGTTGAGACAGCTCGTACTATTCTCCTCCATAGTAATATTCCTCTTCGTTTTTGGGAGGATGCTGTTCTTACCGCTTGTTATTTGATTAATCGTATGTCCTCCTCTGTTTTACATGATCATATTTCTCATTCCCTTCTCTTCCCTAATCAACCACTTTATTTCCTTCCTCCTCGTGTCTTTGGTTGTACTTGCTTTGTTCATATTCTCACTCCTGGACAGGACAAGATTTCAGCCAAAGCCATGAGGTGTCTCTTCTTGGGATATTCCAGACTTCAGAAGGGTTATCGTTGTTATTCTCTTAAGACTCATCGCTACTTTATCTCCGCTGATGTTATTTTCTTTGAGAACTCACCATTCTTTTCCACCAATTCTGGGTCTCTTCCTGTTTCTGCAGTCTTGCCTATTCCCATTGTCTCTTCACCTGATGTTGTGCCTCCTCGACCACTTCAAGTTTATCATCGTCGCCCTCGTGTCGATGCTCCTCTGTCGTTTGCTGAGGCACCTGCTGACTCACTTTCAAGTTCTGCAATCCAATCTTTCATGAAACTCATCAGGTGATAACCAGACCGCATTACATATTGCATCCAATCCAGTCTTTCATGAAAGGACCAATCATATTGAAGTTGATTGTCACTTCATTAGAGAGAAGATCACATCAGGATGTATTGCTACAAGTTTTGTTAATTCAGATGATCAACTAGCAGATATCTTCACTAAATCTCTCAGTCGTCCTAGGATTAAATACATTTGTAATAAGCTTGGTGCATATGACGTATATGCTCCAGCTTGAGGGGGAGTGTGGAATATATAAAAAGGAGAAAGTGCTACAAGTGAGAAAAGCAAGTGAAAGAAATCGAAGGTTCTCTCTCTCTCTCCTTCTTCGTCTACAGTTATGTCACTGTATGATCATCATTTAACATATACTTATTTTTTATATTATAATTTTTATCATCAATTAAGCCGTATTTCAATTACTTGAGTTTGGTTGTATAAATTTTATTTTTCCAATCATCTCATAAAAAAATTATATTTATTTTTATCTTGTAGTAAAATTTGTTGTTTATAATTTTTATTTAATTTTTCTTAGACCTATTATTAATTTTTTATTCTCTATATGAATAGTCTTATATTTTTTAATTGATGCACATGAGATCTATGTTGGATATGACTAAACTAATTTAGATGATTTTTTTTATCTTATTATCTTTAAGATTTATTTTTTAATTTTCTTAAATAAATTTATTTATAATTTTATTATTTTTAATCATTTTACTATCATTTTTATTATCTTCATTTTTATTATCCTCATTATTTGAATATTATTTGTTAGTTGCCCAACATTTACTTATATATAATATGTATGGTCTTATAATTATTGTATAAAATTTGTTCCTTTATCTATTTGATATTTATCTAATCACAAAGAATTTATAATGTATTTTTTTATTTGTCCTATCTAATTTTAATTTAATTGGATACATTTTCTCTATTCTCTTCTTTTTTACTTAATACAGAGTCTATGTATTTGAAATAATTGATATTTGATATTTTTTATTTTTTATTTTGTTATCATATCATTTTTACTCTTAATATTATTAAATTTAAATTTCAAATACTCTATCATGTTAGACTAATCATATATTTCTTAGACTTAATTATAATACTTCAAATTTTTAGTTTCTTACTCAAACCTTATTTTTCAGTATCATTTGTTAATAATATATTATTTATAATTAATATATCTCAAAAAATATTTTTTTTGAAGTATATTATCAATTCATTCATAATTAACAAAAAAATATAATAATTTATTAAAAATTCATGAGAATATTTTAAATCAATTTAATCATGGACATTACTCTTTTAACATGTCTTTGATTTGTTTAAGATTATTATATTTTTTTAAATCAATAAATACTATATATAAATATTTTTTATTTAATATGTATTTTTTGATTAATTGTATGGTTAAATAAATAACCTTTTTAGTAGTTTTATCTAGTATAAATTCAAATTGATTTTTTGAAATTGTTATTTTTTTCTTAGTTTTTGTTTAATTATTTTTTTCATTATTATATAGTGTAACTCATAAATTTAATATCTTGATAATTATTATAATTTTGAATGTCTCTCTTATTCTTATAAATAAGAATTATAATTTTGTCTTCATTTATATGATATTTTTTTGATATTTACGATCTTATTAAATAACTTAGTTAATCATTTCATTTTTTTATTCTCATGACTCTCCAAATTTTAATAGGAATATCATTAGGTGGTAAGATTTTTATTTTCTTGAGAGTTTTTATAATTTTTATGAGTTTTTTTTATTATATATTTAAAGTTATTTAGTTCTTTATTCTTAATATTCAAATACGGATTCATGTATTTGTTTATAAGATTTTTAAAATATATTTTTAATTTTTTTTACCTTTATCTTTTGTTAAAATTTGGTTATTTTAATTCTTAATATATTTTGTCTTATTAATTTCTTTTTTCTTTTTCTCCTTCATCCTAATTGTTGTATAAATATATTTTTTTTAATTTTTTTTAATTTTTTGGTTTATCATACAACTTATTATATCATTTGAACTTAATTTAATTCATCATTTTTTTAGTTTTTTTTGCTTTCGTATATAATTTTATAGTATTTTTGTTTTTGTTTTTATGTATTTTTTTTAAATAAGTTTGTTTCTTCTTTATAATTTGTTGATTTTAGGTTTTTACTATCAAATATCTTTATGAGAGTAATTTTTTCTTTAAGTATATTTAAAATTTTTTAAATATTTTTAATGAGTTTTGTTACTTTATTCCCCAATATTTATATCTATTTCTAAGAATTAGTTAATTCTGGCATATAGTTTTTTTATAAAAATACTTTTTATTTTTCCTTATAGGTTCATCATGTTGTTTTCTAAAATTTATTTGTAATCAATCTATGATTGTATTTTATAAGATGCAGAGTAATTATGATTAATTTATTTTTTTTTGATTAGAGTGTCTCATTTGATATTATTTTACAATATTTGCTTAATATTTTATCTTCTTTTATAACGAGAAGAAAGTCTATTTAACTCAGATTAGAATTGCTTTTAAAGATTGCTAAATATTTCTATTTTCATAAAATTGCTATTAGCTATAAAATTGCTAAATTTAACATTATTTTTTTTATTTTATTTTTTTTTCTAAACTTATATTATTCATGATGTCTTTCATAATTCATATTACTTTCTTCTACATGCTATTTAATTATATATCAATTATGATTATTATTATTTTTTGGATATCATGTTCTAATTCATTTTTATATTCTTATTTTTCTTCATTGAGTCCTATTTGTTTAGTATAGACACTAATTACATTTAGGATCTCATCACTAATAATTATTTTGATTATTATAAGTATATTATTAGTTTTTTTAATAACTACATCTTTATCCCTATATCTTCTGTCATTGTTATCTTAACATCATTTTAGTATTTTTTATTTTTTACATACCAGAGTTTATAATCATCAATCTCCTTAAATTTCTTACTTATTAACTTAGTCCATTTCTAACATTATATATTAGTATTTTTATGTTTTAACTAGTAACTAATTTTAATCACTTATCATTCAATTATTTGATATTCTAAGAATATACTATAAATCTCCTAACTTGAGCTAATTTTTCATATTAATTATAATTAAAAAAAATATGAGAATCCTTGTTTTTTTGTCATTATAATTGGCCAATATCGTAGTTGTTCTTGGCAAACCATTGCATTCATACTATGTAGCATATTGCTTAAAAGCAAATAACTTTATATCATTAATGCGTATATGTAATTTATGATCTATAGAAATTTGTGATAAGGTTATTAAGTTTGGTTTTCTACATGATGTAACTCTCTTCTTTTATTTGAGCTTGTGATTGACAATATAAACATAGCTCCCACAAATGAAAGACTAATATATATGTATATATAAATAAACACACATATAAATTCACACACCTCTCCCCACACACGATCCTTCTTTATCTGGCCTTGGGACTAGTAATGAAAACATAACTCACATATGTGGAGTTAAATATTTATTTATTTTTTATTTATCAAAATTATTTTTTTTTTATTTTTTAGTCAATCATTTAGTGTTATTATTAATATTTTTTAAAAAAATTGAATAAATTATCTATTATTCAATGTATCTTTATTGCAAAACTTGATTATGCTTGATATATATATATATATATATATATATATAATATTTTTAATTTATTTTTTGTATTAATATGCATTTGCACAATTTTATTAATTTGTAAGTATAATTATTTTATAAAATCAATTAAATATACTAGAGAATCTTCCATATGTGGTTTTTTTAAAGTAATGTTGAGGCTGAGTAAAATGAAAGCTAAGCATACTATATTTATGTTTGGGTGCACTGAAAAATAAGATTAATATGTTATTTTTATGTTATAGTGCAATGAAAAATAAGTTAGGATTCTTATCATATATTGGAAAGTTGTGCATAACGAAGTCCTAAATAAAACTTAAAGTATTAGATTACTTTTGTAGAATATGTAAACATGACCATATGTTATAACATCCTAATTATTTGTCAAAGTCTTAATGAAATTTTTATTATTAGGGAATCTCATTTCTATATAATATATAGGATAAATATTAAGCAATGCATTAAGATTATCTTGATATTTTGAAATAATTTGTGTTATTTTAGGTTGTTTCCCAATTTTTTAGCTTGTCATGTGAAAATAATGTTGAGAAAATTGAACTTATTATTGAATAAGATAAGTTACTAATTCATGATTTACAAATTTTGTTGATGGTTGGACAATTATCAAGCTTTTATCGAATTGGTGATATCATAAATATATTTTATATTTTTAAAATTAAAAATAATTTTAAAAAATTGCACACACATATATAGAGGGAAATATTGATAAATACAAATATATAATACTTGAATTTTTTGAATATATCAAAAATATCAATATGATATCAATAAAAATATGAAAATTATTCATAAATCATGAAAATACTCGGAAAAAAAAATTATAAAATAAATATATTATGCACTAAATTATTTATTAAGTGTAATTGATGTAAAATTTATTTAATTTAATATATAAAATAATATAAAATAATATAAAATAATATAAAATAATATAAAATATATGATGATAATAAATATATATATATATAATATTTATATTTATTATAATTAATTATCATATAAATGATATATAAAAGATTTATTTGGAATATAATAATAATAATTTATATATTTTAATAAGATTATAATTTAAAACGTTAATATGCAAGTAAAATAAAAAAGAACTAAATATCCGAGATGGTAATTAAGTGGTTTTTTAATTCCTGGGTCAATGGTTTGGATCCCTTTGACCATCACTAAAATAATTTTTAAGTGGCATAGAGGTGTAAAAGGGCTATGTTGGATTGGCACAGCTTAAATTTTAGTGGCCCAGTTGAGCCACCATGTTATGCTGAACACGGCACAAATGGGTTTTCGGGTTGTGTCATGCCGTGTTGACATGCCTTGATGGGGGGTCAACATGACATGACCCAATGATTTGATTGCCTCAATATGGCATGTTAGGTCCTGTTGGATCTGGTCTGCATTGCCATTGGTTAGTGGGTAGACTAGGTGCCACTATCAGTGCAATGCCTACTAGGAAATGCTCACCCGACACTGATAAGTGGCCTAGAGTAGTGGTCATAGTCATTGGCCAACTATCTAGTTGTAGTGGGAAATGGGCACTAGCCAATCCAATCACCACTCGCCAGTGGTCATAGGCCATTGCCTAACTGGCTAGTTGCTTTGACTAAGTGGCAATGTTGATGTCCTTACAACATCGCACATTGGTTTTCATTTTTATGTTTAAATTTTTAAATAAAATTTTATTTTTTATAAATTAAAATGTTAGAATAAAACTATAATGCACTATAAATTAAATTGAAAAAAATATCATACTCAAAAAATACATCTATTTTGCCTTTTAATTTCATATTATAATAAATAATAATAAATAATAATAAATGAAAAAATTTTAAAATCACAATAGTGACATCATCAATATGTTTGCTAGTCCTATAATATATATTATTAGTATGTGTTTATAGTATGATAAATTATTACATTTGATTTGAAGTTAGTACAACTAGTGATAATCTCAATGTCTTCGAGGCTTGATTTCATTATATGAATTATTATTCACTAATATTATTATAAAATAAAATAAAAAAATATTTTATTATAAAATAAAATAATTATAAAATATAATTTCATAAAATAAGATTATTATATATATTATTTTATAAAATAAAAAAAATATTTTTATTTTATTAAATATTTTATTTTATTTTATAAAATGTCTAATATTTTTAAATATAATTATAAATTATATTATATTATATTATATTAATATTTTTTAAGAATAATATTTACAAAGATAATTATTTTTATTTTATTTTATCATGCCGTGTCCTAGTCGTATCCGTATCCTAATTTTTTGAAATTTATCATGTCCCCTCGTATGTGTCGTATCCCCGTGTCCGTATTTGTGTTTTTGCTTCCTAGCATGCTACGATTAGATATCCTATTAGATATTTTTTTTTAGTATGGTTGATGTTGATATCATATGTGATTGAGCAAACTATACTCTTTTGTTTTGTGTGCCGGGTGGAATGTATGTCTGTTTGACGATACTGTATTGCCTCCTGCAGTCTTGCCAAACAAAAATTTGATGTATGCATATGTCCACCCTGAAACCACACATTCCATGCATGCATTCATCCACTCTGCCAGTTGGGGAGACTCAACCCATGGCGGACTGCACTGCCTTTATTTTCTGGAGGAAAAAATGATGCATACGTGAAGTGATGAATGATTGATCACAAAGCTAAACATTGCTTCTTTCAGTGCATAGAGTTAGGTTTGGTTGTGCGTCAGATTTCTGCCTCGTGCATGACCATAAATATTGAAGTATCGAGTTTACTTTTTTGGCCTATAAATAGATTGGGATCGTCATCTTTTTTTCTTTATTTGCAGTTTTGTTCCCAACAAGTGCGATGTATTCGACTAGGTAACACGGAGGTCCCCAACAACAAACGGCTGAGATTTGCTCTCCAGCACATACATGGAATCGGCCGCAGCAGAGCTCCGCAAATCCTAACGCAACTGAGCATTGACAACAAACTTACCAAAGACCTGACGGGTTTGGAACTCAACAACCTTAGGGAGGAAGTGTCCAAGTATCTGATCGCGGAAGATTTAGTAAGTTCCCCCACTATACTGCCCCCCCCTGAAGCGTATGTATGGTTGCCACGAGTGTTACTAATGCAATTCTCGTTTGGCGTGGTTTAGAAGCGGTGCATCAAAGGAGACGTTCACAGATTAATCGACAATAAATGCTACCGAGGGTATAGGCATGCTTGTTCGTTGCCTTGCAGGGGCCAGCGCACAAGAACCAATGCTCGCACCTGCAGAGGTAACCACTGTTATCTTTTTTGTTCTGTTGATACTGCATGCCGTTGATTAGTTGATGATGATGCTTGCTTATCTATATCTGATGCTTAATGGGTTGACGCAGGACGTGGACATCGCGATCAAACCAATTTGGACAAGTTCAAGACCATGACGGAATGGATGGAAAAACGCTTGGAACATGATAAGCAAAAATGAAAGATGTAATTGAGCATGCCCAACATATTGTGTTATTTATCTATGATAGAGTGAAGTGCCATATCGCTCACTTATAAAATTATTGATCCTGTTTTAAAATTATTTAGCACATATACTTTGCATTGTCTTAAATAAAACCTCACTAAACAAGTTCAAATGCAATGTAAATTTTCATTTACTTGACGCAACAATGTTGTGAAAATGGTCAGTTAATGTGTTGTACTAAATATTTGTGTTTAGTCAAACTTAGAAAAAAAAATGGGTTCGTGCACTTTTTTTGGAAAAAAATGGAAGAAATTTCAAAGTAATATTTTAATTGATATCGTACCAGGTTAAAAAAAAAATAGTGGAAAACTACTTCTTTGTACCTTAAAACTGAAATATTTGAGTATCCAAAAACCATTATTGTGAAATTGTTATAAAAATATAAAACCAAGATACATAATATTTTCTTTGTTTATGAAAATAGGAGAATTAAAAAAGAGAAATATAGTGAGAAATAAAGGTAGAGAGAATAAAACTTCTCATTTGATTATTATCATAAGTATCACATTATCATGATATGCTTACAAAAAATTGTTTAAATTATTTATATTAATTGTGCTTTATGAAAATCCTAAGTTATAAAATCTTGCTATTAAAAGATAATGGGATAAAACCTAGTGAAGGAAAAAGAAAAAAACATTCATATAATATTATTAATTTTTCTTAGTCTATTAATATTGTTTTAATTAAAATTGTCAGTAACATTCAGTGAGATAAATCATAGATTAAGAGAAAAAAAAGTATAATACACTAATATCTTCTCATAAGTATGCTATCTCTCATGTCGATATCTTTAAATTTGTGCATCCCAATCTTATGTATTAGTTTATTGAATTTTGAGGTTGACAATCACTTTGTGAATAAGTTGGCTAAAGTGTCACTTGAGCATATTTGTGGAATGCAATTCTAATCACTCTTATAGAATTTTTTGTATAAAAGAACATTGGAGAAATATGTTTAGTTTTATCTTCCTTAATTTAATCTCCTTTGATATGTGCAATAAAGCAACATTTTTTTTAAAAAAATTATTGCCAGATTATATTTTATAGAAGGGAGTTCAAATGATTTTGAAAATGTTAAATGAACGATCTTAGCCATAATCTTTAACTAATATGATGATATACCCACCATTGTATACTTAAAGAATTTTCATGAAATAGCAGTTCATGAATTACTATAATTTTACTTCACGAAATAATAAGTTATACATTCATAACTTACTTCATGAATTACTATAATCATAGACTGATTTGATGATATAATCATAATTATCCACTTATAGGATCTTAATGAAATAGTAGTTCCATTATAATTTAATGCATTCTTTTTTTGTGATCTGATCATATGTTGGTTTAAAAGGTATCCTGCATCATCATATCCAAATAATAATTGCTTTGATTTCAATGAGTAAAATAAACTCATATCAGTTGTTCATTGGAGGTAATGCAATATATGCTTGATACTATTTCAATGTCTTTGAGTTTGAGAGAAACTATACCCGACTAATAAACTAATAGGAAAAAATAATATCTAGGCAAATACAATTAACAAGATACATGAATGCAACTATGACACAAATATATAATACTTCTGGACCAAACAATTCTTTTACTCTTTTCATAAGGATGAAATGAGTCTTTTTTTTTTCACATCAAGTGAATGGATAACCATTGATGAACTTAAATGGTATGTTTTACTTTTATCCAAATATAAATATATTGAGAGTTTCTTAGTATATTCCAATTGGCAAACTAAAACTCAAATAAAGAAATGCTTGATCTGCAAGTCAAGACAAAATTTTATTTTCTTTAAATCTTTCATCTCAAGTTTTTTAAAAAAATATTTTGTTATTCTTATGAGCTCTTCAAGAGTCTCAATAAAATTTAAACCATCAATATACACAATAATAATTGCAAATTTGATTTTTAATTTCTTAATAAATATGCATGGGCATATAGAATTACTTGCATACCATTCTTTCAATAAATACTAAAATGATTGTACCACGTGTTAGTACTACTTCAACCCAAATATATTTCATTATAATTTGATTGAGCTCATATACAAGGCTTTATATTATTTGCATCATTCAAAATAATTCATTTAGGAAATTTTGTATATATGTTATTATCTATGGATCCATATAGATAAGAGATGTGATGATACCTATGAGATACATATCCAATCTTTTAGAGACTTCCAATCATATTAGAAAAAGAAAAGTAATCGTGTTCATGATAAGAGAATATGTTTCCTTGTAATCAATACCAAGTTTCTACAAGAAACCTTGTTTTATTAATTGTGCTTTATATCTCTTGATCTCATTATTTTCATTAACGAGTTTAATTCTTCATGCATAGTTTCTTTTTATTTTGGCTATCATTTCTATTTTGACATTCTTTTATATTTTGTGGTTTGAGATAATCATTATTTCTTATGATGTCTAATATCACTTGGACGGTAAAACTATTACTGCTAATAATTTTATTTTGATCCCATTTTTTTTTCTATGGCACACCAAAATTATTGAGATTTCATAATTTCATGTATCTATGCTTCTTCAAGTGCCATTTTTTTATTTCAAATCTCTTCATTGGTCTTTTATTCAATTTATTCTCTTTGCTAACTAAATCTTCTTAAAAATAATGCATGATAAACAAAAAGCCCTCGTGGAGGTATATGATAAAAAAAATTTTTAGGATGGTGTCTAGTGAACAAGAGACTTAAAGGTGACTCAAATGTGACTTTATTAATTCATAATCTAACTATAAAACCCAGTTAAATTTGAATTTAATGAATTTTTTCTAAATCTTAGATGATAAAATGAATGTCACAATTGAACTCATCTGTTATGAGTAGCTCAAACTTCAGCTATAGTCTAAAAGATTTTCTTGTAACAATAGAAGAACATGAAATAATATCATGATACTTGAGATCACGACATCACTAACTTGGGATCATGACATATTATTTAATGTCTTGACTGGACCATGGAGTTGTGATTTCTATTATGATCGCAATTATGTTTTGGTGTCATCATAGATTTTTGATGACATGATGTGTTAATTCTTGTCATAAATGTGTTTTGGTATTGTGACAAACTCTTGATGTCACGATATGTTATTTGATGTTGCTAATGTGTTTTGGTCTTGCAACAAACTTTTGATATCACACGTTATTTGATGTCATAACTAGACCATAGAATTGTGATTTCTGTTATGACATCATAACTATCTTAGTGTCATGACATATGATATAGTCATTGCGACACCAAATTTATATATATTGAGTTTGCTAAAATTAATGGATTTATGTGAAAAAAAAGGGAAACAAAGAGAATAGCAACCCATCCTTAAAAAAGCAGAAAGTTTTCGTGAAGGAGAGAAATTGAAGAGAGAAATGGGCTTCCGTATCTTATCTCTTAGTTTTATAGAGTTTTGTTAGTTAGATTTAGTCTGGAAAAGAATTAAATTCTTCTACTCAAAGAGGGCAACCAATTGGTACCAAAATTAAAAGATTTTACAGAAGTTTCAAAATAGGAGATTTGGATCAGATAATTTTGGGTTAGAAAGTATTCATGAGATCTCCTTTGGTTTAACTACATTCCAAGAATTATAAATTCTTCTTACTTAGGTTTAATTCCATCATATGGGCTAAAAGTATTATGGGGGGATTGTGTATAAAGTTTATTCATATTTTTATCAATCTTTATATGCTTAGCTTGTTGTGTTTTGGTTTATTTTGGAATGTCCAAGGTTAAAGGTAAAAATTCTGTAAAAAAGATATGTAAGTTATGATCAAAATTGTGTAAAAAGGAGTTGATATCAAAATTTTCATAGAACATGAGTTTTTATTTTGGCCATAACATGGCCTTTGAGCCTCCAATTTGGATAATTCAAGTCCAAGATGATAGTTAAGAAATACATCTATAAATATCTAAAAAAATACCAAGAACTAAATTATTCTCAAAAAGTCTTGACTTTGAGGTTTAAGTCACAAGACTAATTTTGTCCCCAATGCAAAAAAAATTTTTGTGGTTTGGGTCATAAGTTAAATTATATTGATCCAAATAAGATGAGTCAAAGTCATAATTAAAGTAGACATGTAGGAGAATAATTAGTTAGAAAATATTAGTCTAAAAGTTTTGTTTACAAGATGAAAATTAAAGTTGAATTTAGACTTGAGAGCTACCTAATACTGTTTAAGCAAAATTAATTAAATTGTATGCTTTTGCAAAACCTTCTAACATAAAGGTGTCAAGTGGATCAAGTGGTCCTAGCATGACCTGATTAAGTCATACTAGGCCTGACATGACATAGTCCAAGATCATGTCTGGATTGTTCATGTGTTGATCAATGGCATGGCTTATGCAATGCCATGCCGAGACCGCATGGGTATGTACCATGCTAAGCATGGCCCACATGTTTGGTATTCTAACACAAAATAGTGGCACAAGCCACAAGTCATTGCCTGATTGGCCAGTGCCAGCCAAGGGGCACAAGCAGGGACTATGGGCTAGGGTCCATTATGACACTAACTAGTGCCATGACCAAGCCATGACCAGCTTTGCCCATGACTAACCTGACATGACCTAGTTTGATCCAATATGCATGGTTAAGGAAACTAGTCCATCAAGTCATGTCGAGTCTACCTCCCATCTTGGTCTATCGGCATGACACAACTCGAAACATAATCCATGTGATATTTGGCATGACTCGATTGATACATCTTTTCTAACATGATAATTTTATGACACAAATATTCCTAATACATGAGGGAATTATAGTGATAAGAATTGACTCGTAATATACATTGAAATTAAATAATATTTTAAAATTATATGCACGTGATATAATTATCTATGATACACAATAAAATATATGATATAAATGAGCTTTATTATTTTCATTCATATGTTACATGATATTGACATGAACTAATGCATTACATTACATATGCATATAGATATTGTTTTAAATAAGTGTGAGTGTATGGTTATAATCAATCATTATACTTGATGATTGATGAAGTTGCTTGGTACCATTAGACAATGTCCAACATAGTAACACTATTATATAACACAAGAAAACAACATTTGTAGGTTATAACAAGAAAGGTTATATTGTCCCTTGAATGAAAGGCTTGGACTGGTTTAGATATATCCAACATTGAAAGCCAAATTAGTATTGGAAGGCATGTGGAGTTCTATTATGAGACCCTAAAAATCAACTACCCAAGAAACACATGGATTTTGATTTAAAGAAATAATCATTTGAAATAGTGGCATCCATAAAAGTTTTTGTTTATAAACAAATAACTTTTATTTCAAAGTATTTATTGAATGCATTCATCAATGGTAATTTATCATACATTGGCATGTGCATTATGTGGTGGGAGTCGATAAAGGCTCAGAGCATCATACACATTTGAGTCTCATCTAATTTCATGACACCTAGGAGTCTATAGTAGAAAAAGAAATTTTTAGTTGGAATGTGAGTAAAAATTATGAACATGACCATTGCATTGTACTTATGTAGGTGGTAGCCCTTGTAGGAGTCTTGTCTATTAGGTATGATTCATCCTATATGGGAAATATTTAAGTGCAGGACAAATACTAATGGAAGGCGCTTATTCAAGGTAATAATTGTGAAGAAAGCTGGATTGTGACTTTAATGGATATTTTGTAAAATATATTATAATAAATCTATTTTGATATAAATGTTTTGTATGAGAGTGTTGTGATTAAACTCTCAAGAACTATTGTGCTATAACCTTATATATTATAATAAAGTAGTATCAGGTTACCTGACATTATAAGTTTTGTAAGGGTTGATAATTGATCAATGAACTTCCAAAATTTAGGATATTACAACTCAGTATTAGAGCCAAGTTATGATTACATAGGATTTGATGAGCATGTATTAAACCACTACACTCATTTTGTATTGCATGTTTTGTGCTATATGATTGTGCATTACTTATTGTGATAAAGATGAACACCACAATCAGAGGACATAACCATAGGGATTTGGAAATAAAATGAATTAGAATAGTTCATGATGTGATGTCTATTAATAGTTGACATATGTATTATTAGTAATACTAGAAAAGAAACATAAATTTTTCTACTAGGCATGTGTGGATGACAAATCAAGCAAGAGGAGATAGAGGTGATGCACAGGATAACAATCCAATGCCACCAACATTCAATCAGTGAGTCTTCATTAGGACTATTGGTATTGTGACTGTATCCATTGCATAGGAGAGTGGTGTGATTACTGTAATTGCACAAGCTAATGAAATAATTGATCAAGAGAGGTCAAATAATCTTCAAAGGTTTAAAACACAACATCCTTGAATAGTCATGGGAGGAGTGATCCCGATGGTAGTTGATCATTAGTTTAGATAAGTTAAAAATATTTTGGAGGTTATAAAAATTACCTCAGAGTCTGATATTACAATGATAAAGCTAGCCTCATTCCAATTATAGTGTAAATTTCAAGATTAGTAGGATTGAGTTAGATCCTTAATAGAATTGAAGGTAATGACATGGAAAGAGTTCAGTGAGCTCTTCATGGCCAAGTATTTCCCATTTATTACTTGATATACACAAGCTTTGTTGGGCAATCGCACTTCCACGGGTAGTGAGATTAAGAATAGAAAACATAGAAACAAGCAATATATATTCTCAATCCACAAGCATCCACGACAGAATCAAAACGAGAAATCAACACAGCAAATAACGTGGTTCGCTAGTCGCTCAATACGACTAGCTACCTCCACCAGAAAATGCTTATGCGTTACAGATTAAAACCAAGAAATAATATCTTACAGTATGCAGCACGGTAGTCGCGAAATCGCGCAGAGAGAGAGAAGAAGAGACGATGAATAGTTCAACCGGGTCAAAAAAAACAGCCGCCCGAAAAATAAATACAAATGTTTTTATACAGAAAATAAACAGCCGGTTCATTTAACCGAAGTGGGTCAGATCATGGACCGGGCCAGGCTCTGCTCCAAAAATTTCGGCCCGCTGATCGGACAACGGGACCTCCATTATTGTGCTACTGCTGCATCCCCGGGCTTTTAATATTTCATTTCTTGCACTTACATGAAAATATTAAAACAGATTATTAAGTTAAAACAAATTACATATACAACAAGCTTAAAGTTCATATAACTAACATAATAGACAAAGATAATATTTGAATACATGGCCAAGTTCACTAAATTAGTCCATTTTGCTGATGAGTCAAAGGTGAAAAAGTTTGAGGATTATTTGAAATTTTCTATATGGGGTAATATTATGTGACTCATCCTACAAGGCATGGATTTAATAGTCAAGATAGCCATGACCATTAAAAGAGTGGTGGATGCTACATGGAGCATCTGATATTAAAAAGTGAAAGATAAGAGGAAGGAGGGATAACAAATCTTCTTTTTTTAGCTTGGTAAAGAAACAAAGGGTTTCTACTCTTCAAGAATTTCATAGATATGACCATGACTTTTAAGGCCAAGGTTGTGATCAATCATCCCAAGGTGGGAGAGACTTCAAGGCTCCTAGCCCATCAGAGCAGAGTCTATGCTATTATAACCATCAGCATGATTACATGAAACAAATTCACCCCAATTGTAGGAATTCCAGAGTAATGGGACACCACATTCCCAATCATTAGTAGAATGTGCACAAACACAATTTATTCCTACTCACTCTAGCATGGACTAGGGGAAGCAACATCATACCCATGTTACTACACAAGCACCTACTACTTCATAAGCTAGCAAGAGGGGCTAAAGTATGGGGCATGATTATGTCATCACACCTTAGACTGAGATTATAGATCAATTAGTTATATGGGATAACTTTATACTTTCTTGCATGTGGGCAAGAGTGTTATTTGATTATGGTACATTACATTCTTTATTATTGCATCTTATGTGAAAAGTCAAAGCTTAAAGTTTGAAACTTGAGAAAAATCACTACTTATGTGTTCTCTTCAATGAAATAGGGTAAATGTTAATTAGATGTGACAAAATTATGGGTTAAATATCTCAATTATTTTACTCACTATGGACATGATGGTTATAGGTATGTCAGAGTTTATACCTAAGACAATATTTAAAATGTGGTATGAGCTTTTTGAGTTCATAATGATGCCATTCAGATTGACAAATGTTCCATTGACACTCATAGACCTAATGCATAAGGTGTTGAAATCCCATATAGATTAGTTTTTTATGATTTTCATGGACAACATCTTGATCTACTCCAAGTATGAGGTGGAGCATGATGAGTACTTGAAAATTATTCTCTAAAGTTAAAGAGATTATCAATTGTATGCCAAATTTAGTAAGAGTAAGTTTTGACTTACTGAGGTGAAATTCACGGGGCATGTGATATCAGCTTCAGGTGTATCTATGGACTCAATCCTAAAAATTTTTGAAGCATTTATGAGTTTGGAGAGACCAAAGCTAATTTTTGAGATTGGAAGAGTACTACAAGAGGTTCATTGAGATCTTCTATCAATTAGCTACACCTATGATGAACCTAACTCAGAAGGAGGTCAAGTTTGAATGAAATGTCTCATGCAAGAAGATATTCCTAGAGTTAAAAGATGTGGCTTAGTTTAACTCCTATTATGATAGTTCTAAAGAGGGGACACAGATTCACAATGTATTATGATGCTTCTAGGGATGGAGTTTATGCTTCTTAATAATTAAAATACCACAAATAGAGTTACTCAATGCATGGCATGGAGTTTACCACGATTATTTTTGCTTTGAAGATTTGGTGCCACTATTTATATTGGGATCAATTTGAGGTATTTTCAGATCACAAGAGTTTGAAGTATATTTTATATACAATGAGACTTCAACATGAGGCAATATAGGTGGATGAAGTATCTAGTGGATTATGACTTCACATTGTATTACTATCTTGACAAAGTAAATATGATGACTGATGCACTTAGTCATGGGTGACAAAGTGCATTGGATAGTGTGACTTCTCGAGAGTGGAAGATGCTTGAGAGAGTGTGATAGTTTGAGCTACATTATTGAGGATAGACTCAAGGTACCTTGGGGAGTTTAGTTGTTACATCTTCTCTACTGAGCAGAATGATTAAGTCACAAGGACATAACATAGAGATAATGTCAATTAAGGACCATATATGATCAAATATGAGTGACAAAGGCTAAACCATTTACATGGATAGTAGTCTTTGGTAAATGGAAAAAGCTATAGTTCAATAATCAACATATTTGAGAGAAAAGTTCTTCAAAGAGTTTCTTTTCTCTCATTTTGCGGTGCACCCAAGTGACAAAGGCTAAACCATCATCACTAGTATTACTAGAGTGGGATGAAGAAATACATTGGGGACTTTCTTCATTGATTTCTCACATGTCAACAAGTTAAAGATGAGCACCATAGGCTAATAGAAATACTTTTTCCCGTGGAGGTAGATGAGTGGAAGTGTGAGCATATCATGATAAATTTTTTGACTCACCTACCAATAATATTTTGAATACACATTGCAACATGGATCAAAGTGGACCAATTTACTAAGTTAGTATACTTTCTCATTTTATAACATGTAGGAGTCCATGATAGAAAAGTACATTTTTATTTGGAATGTGAGTGCAAATTGTGAACATGACCATTGTATTGCAGTTAAGTAGGGGATAGCCCTTGTAGGAATCTTTTATACTAGGCATGACTCATCTTAAATGAGAAAAATTTTTGATAAAAGATATATACTAGTGGATGACACTCAATTGAGGTAGCAATTGTGAAAAAAAAAACTAGATTATGGCTTTGATGGATATTTAGGAAAACAAATTGAAATAATTTCATTTTGATATAAAAGTGTTGTCCGAGAGTTGTGATTATACTCTTAAAGATAGTTGGTCAATGGACTCCTGGGTTTTGGGGCATCACACTAACTATCAATTTACCTTGTGAGCAAGTAGCACATGGATATTCACTAAACAAAAGAATCTTCTAATTCATTTAATGAATACATATGTCTGTGTTCTATGATTCTCTGCATTATTAAGGATCTTGGGTCTTCTAGCATGGCATGCCAAAGAACAAAAGTTATTGAGTCATTGAACTTCTTGTTCAAAATAACATATGACTTGATATATTTGATATTTGTATGATATAACTTATATGATAATGCTAAGAATTTTTTTATTATAAGCTTCTTACCATAAATAATTGAGGTGATGTAAAAATATTTTGTATCATCTTCATCCATAATTTCAATATGAATTATATTTATTCGGATTTCTTTAAAGATGAGCAAATTCCTTGTATTTTTTTTGAAAAGTAATAAATATTCAATATCAAAAATATTTGTACAAGCTACACAAGATTTAGATGATTACATTCATTGTCGAAAATAATGTAAATATCTATTTTAATTTTTCAAACTAAAAAACTAGCATCTTGAGCCTTTCCTTCAAGATATCTTTTTTTCTCTCTCTAGATTTGGTATTCTTTGGATTGTCCTTAGCATATTTGATCTTCAAGTCTTTAAAAATAACGTCTAAAGATTCTAGATTTTCATTGATCCCAAGCCAGCCTTTAAGTTCATCCAGGATGGACTTAGAATAGCTGCATTCAAAAAAATGTGATTTATGGATTCTGCCTGGGGGTAGAATTCGCAGTTTATATTCTGTAGCTGTGTGAAGGCCTGATCCTTCATTTTGAGCTTTCTGTATTTAGCAATCCATAGGTGCACGACATATTTCGGGATATACTTTTTAATCCATATACTTTTGGTCCAAGCTTTTTCTTTTTTATTAAAATTCCTCATTAGAAATTTGTACAAATATGAAATTATTCTACCATTTTCTCCCCATTTGTCCAACTCTTCCTTTACTTGCTTTTTTGAGCCAAATTTCTCTGTCAAGAAATCTCTAATAGTGATTAGAGCTTTCCAATGAGGTGGATTTCTTTTATAAATCTGGTAATTCCAAGTATTTTGAGTTAAGATAGAAATGATGGACCCACTTAATCCAAACTCTATCCTTTCTTATTAATTCTCCAAAGAGTTTTGACAAAAAAAGCCTTATTCCATATAGATATATCCAGGATGCCGAGGCCTTCTAAGGAGGTGGGCATACATAATTTGGTCCATGAAACTTTCGGCCTATATCTTATGGTTTTTGGGCTACCCCATAAGAATCTTCTGCATGCATTTTCAATGGCATTGATAATGTACTTTGATAAAAGAAAGAGAAAAAACCAATAACTTTCGATTCCTTGAATTGCCATTCGAAGGAGCTCTATCCTTCCCATTATTAAAAGGATTTTACTCATCCATTGATGAATGACCGAGATAATCTTATTCAATAGAATGAAGAATTGGGAGGATATTAATCGAGTTGAAGATAATGGAACTCCAAGGAAGACGAATGGGGAGAGTGCCTTCTATAAATTCTAAAATTTTTAGAATCTCATCTTTGCATTTTTTGTCCACTCCTCCAAAAAAGATATTCAATTTGGAGGAGTTTACATTTAATCTAGAAATTACTATTAGTTCTTTTAAGACTTTGAGGATTATCTTAATTGATGGAAGATCTCCTTCAGAGAAAATCATTAAGTCATCCGCGTACATAAGATGACTTATCCTTAGTGGTGAACACCCCGGATGAAAAGAGAAAGATTCCAAGGATGAGGCTGTCACCAATTGTCTTGAGAGGTATTCCATGCACAGGGCAAAGAGATAGGGTGGTAGTGGATCTCCTTGCCTAAGACCTCTATTGCCCTTGAAAAAAACCATGCATTTGGTCATTTATGCCGATGGAAAATGATGTAGTAGTAACACATTCTAGAATTATATTAATGAATTGCTTGGGAAAATTGAATCCTTCCAAGACTTGCTTCAAAAAATCCCATTCTACTATATCGAATGCCTTTTGA
Source organism: Sapria himalayana (assembly GCA_029783825.1). Classification (NCBI taxonomy): domain Eukaryota; kingdom Viridiplantae; phylum Streptophyta; class Magnoliopsida; order Malpighiales; family Rafflesiaceae; genus Sapria; species Sapria himalayana. Next base: position 771,680 of record JAREIK010002450.1, on the reverse strand, counting down.
ATATCAATTTTTAAGAAGCACCTTGGAGAGATCCTACTTCTATCATATTTCCTAATCAATTCCTGTACCAAAAGGAAATTATACGAGATCAGTCTTTCTTGACGTAGGCCTCTTGGGTAGAATTTATTATTCCATCCATCACCATTTTTAGTCGAGGAGCTATATGCTTTGCAAAGATCTTATAGATCACATTGCAGCATGATATGAGCCTGAAATTCCTAACCATCAATTCATGTGAAGATTTTGGGATTAATGATATATAGACAGTTTATTTACCTCAAAATTTCTTCCAGAGTGAGAAACTATTTATGGATTTAATAACATCTCCATCAATATCCTTCCATACGTGTTTAAAGAACTTTGTAGTGTAGCTATCGGGTTCAAGCAACTTATAACTACCCATTGTAAAGAGGGAATTTTTTTCTATTCCGGAGAGAAGGATAAAGAGAGTTGTTCTTGAGCTTTTTATTGAAGTGTCATGCCCTTTGTTAAAATCTGATCATCTATCATTTTTATATTACTCGATGTGCTTAGTAATTTCTTATAATACATAACAAAGCTTTTTACAATTTCACTCCTTGAAATTGTCTAACTACCATTATCTTTTACTAAGGCCACGATTTTTCTTTTCTACATCATAGAACTCATAAGTACTGGAAAAATTTTGTACTTATCACTTTGCTTTAGGTAATTAATTTTAGCCTTCTATCTAAGGAAGGATAATTCAACCTCTTGTAGTTTCCTCAATTCTATTTTAAGAGTCATCTCCTCATCCTTAAAAGATTGAGTAGGGCACTGCAATATATTTGTTTGTAGCTTTTGAAGTGCTTTACTAGCAAGAGTAATCATTGTACTAATATGTGCATAGTGCTTTTCATTTAGTTTTTTCAGAGGCTCCTTTAATTTTCCCAACCTTTTAACTAGTTGAAACATAAACGATCCTTCAAAGTTCTCTTTCCAGCTATCCAGCAATATCAGTGTGAAATCTTTGTGAGAAAGCCACATATTATAGAATTTAAAAGGGATTTTCCTCTCTTTTTCATCCGTTTCTGTAGTAATCAATACTAGACAATGGTTTGAAAATATTTTTGGGGCTATAAATCTTGCGTGATTGTCCAACCGCAAGTTAGCCTATTCTACATTAGCCATTACCCTATCCAGTTTGCTTGATACCCTCCCATTCGTCCAGGTAAAAGAAACTGCCTGATGAAGACATATCCACCATATTCAGTGAAAATATGCATTTTAGGGCATCCTGACACTCGTAGTTCATTACTATTCTCCCACCCACTTTGTTTAGTCCAGAGAGGGGGGAGTTAAAATCTTTCATGATGATCCACGAAGAGGAGTGTGTTTCTCCTTCCTTCATTAAGTTTCGCCAAAAAGTTCTTCTACTAGATATCGAGTGGAGGCCATATATAATCGATAGTTTGAAAGCTACTCCTTTCTCTTTATCCTTTACTTCTAACTAAACATGCCGTGGCGTGCATATAAGGAGTTTTGCATCTTTGGTTTGAATATCTCACAGAATGAAAATTCTATCATTTTTATGAGAGGAAAAATTATCCAAGGATTTAAATCTTTTGAATTTTATTTTCAAGAGCCATGCCATCTTTTCAGAGTTTAGCTCGGCCTCTATGATTGTGAAAATATCAATCTTATAGGCGTTAAAAAGCCTAAGGATCTCCTTATGCTTTATGTGGCAATTGAAGCCCCATATATTCCAACAACAAATCCTCATGTAATTTCAAGTGATTCAATATAATCTTCATGTATTCTAGATGGTGTGGTTAAGTAGCATTCATCATAGCATGTATTTATATTATTATCCATTATGCCCAAAATTACAGACATAGAGCTACCCTTACAGAATATCCCCTTCTCTCACATATATTAAAATGAAATCCTTCCGTTACATAAGGCCCAGAAGATATCAGATCCCCATATGCCACCCTTATAGAATTTCCATCTACCACCCTTACAGAATTCCCATATTCCACCCATACAAAATCCCCATATACCACCATTACATAATCTCGATATTTTATAGAATGCCCATTTACCACCCTTATGGGATCTCCTACAGGATCCCCATATACCACCCTTGTTACATAGCTCATAAGCTACTTGATACATATCCATTTAGCTCTATTACAGTATAAGATTTCTCTTACAATACATTCCCTTTCATGCATGAAAAAAATCTCACTTTAATCCACATGCATTCATACATAGTAGGCTGGAAAAGCACACATCTTTTGTTTTCATTGAACATCATTTGCCAGAATAGAGAAACCATAAATCCCAGATATGATATCATGGCATCCCCATGGTATAATTTTTTTATAAGGTCAAGATGGTAGCACACGGTCAAAATTTGCCTTAGACACCCAATCTCATGTTTCACTACTTGACAGTACATATAAGATATTTCCCTTATAGACCAGTTGCCCTTTGACATCAGGCTCTTTACATACATACATATCAAAACATTGCAATCATGCCCCCTTACACCCTTTACATAATTCCCTTTTACAATGGGTGTTGTCAAGTAGATGCCTAGATTTGGTTCTTTATGGCATTCCATGCATTCAGTTGTACGCTACACGAAGATATATATTTTTTAAAAGCAGGCCAATTTGCCTATTTTCTCCACAGGATGCCTTATTGTTTCATACCAATATCATGCATAAATCAGACACACATGCAACCACCATGTCATCATCAGAAGCCCATCCAAGAGGTGCTCCCACCTCTCCCCAAAAAACATTTAGAAGATATACATGGAGAAGACCATTCGTTCTTCTATTCCACCCTCCAAAACTCCAAACAAAATCCCTCCAGCAGAAATAAACAAAAAACCATGAAAATACTATTTATTCAAAAGAACCTGTTCCATGGGTTGAGGACCCCTTTAAATTTCCTATGCTAGCTAATTTGGGGCGAAGCCCTTGACTGCTTGTTCTTTGAATCTACCTTTATTTCTTAGATTTAAAGATGAGCCCTCTCTGGTGTTTGGGTCCTTTTTTTTCCTTTTAGATTTCACCAATGTGAAACCCTTGTTCTCCTCTTCAATCTGGTTAGAGATGCCTTCCTTTTCAGCTTGTATAGGCATGCTTTCCTCCTTAGACTTTTCTGCTTAAGGTAGCTGTCCTTCTTCTAGGAAGGAGTTACCTCCTTCCTTCTTCAAGTAAATTGATCTAGTAGGGGATGGTAGGGGGGATTCCTACTTTTTTGATTTCTGACTCTGGATATTTATTTTACAAACACTTGTCATATGACCAAATATAGAGCAAGATTTACAAAATGGAGGGAGGTTCACATATATGATCGGTTGACAGATTTTTGATCCATCCAAAAAATTAAAAATGATTTCATTGATCAAATCCTCATTCAAATCTATTTCAACGAGCACTCTAGTGAATGTAATTTTTGAAATATTTGTTGTTAGTTTGTCCATGTGTAAAGGCTGCCCGATATAGCTCGCTACCTTACTTAAGCCCAGTGGGTTCCAGAGATGAAGCAGGAAGTTGGGCAATCTCACCCAAATTGGGAATTTTCCCATTTCCTTTAAACCATATTGGAAGCCTGTCGGAAGGGGCTTAACATACAAGGGCCGATCATATACAAGAAAAAGGTCTGCTTTAAGCACTTGTTCCATTTACTCCATATTTCTAAACTTAAAAACTAGCCACTCACTTGGGTGTAGTATGACTCGTGGGGTTAGTTTCTATTGTTCCTCCATGAACTTTCTCAATATAATTTAGCCCGGACTTCTAGTCACAAAATACCCTACAAGGCAGTTTTTCTAATGTTAAATCCCATGGAGCAAATCCTCATCCTCAAAGACAACATTCCATGGTTTCCTAGGAGGGATGAATGATAATTTTGATGTATTAGCAAGTACCTTATTCTCATAGAAGCGGCTACTCCAGGGGGCCTTGTTTTTTCCAAAAGTTTTGGGATTATGTGTTTTCTCATTGCCCCCTTCAACCTACTACTTGGCAGGTAATAAGTATGGCAAGTGGCTATTAAGTCCTATCTTCGAGTTATTCTCACTAGGTTTTTGGTTCTTAACTATTTTTTTATGGTTTTCCACCATAGTATGCCCATTTCTGTTTATATCATGGCTATTTAATTGTCCAACAACTGTGTTCATGCTTCCCCTACAATTTAACATGTCTATAGAAGTTACATCATTATGAGAATCCCTATTCATTGAGGCTTTAGTGAATGACACACTACGAGCTTTATTGTAATTTGAATTAAAATTACTGGGCTTGTGAGATTTAAAATAACCCGCAGTTCCCCCAGACACACTATTTTTTTTGCATTTAATGAATCGTGGCTACTTACATGCCCTGGAGTTACCATTTCACCCACGCAGTAAACTCCATTGATATTGTTCGGGGAGGTATCAGCATCACCCGAATTGACTAGAGTATTCCCCTTCCCTTTATAATCATCACTTAATTGAATTTTATTAATTAAAAGTAGAAGAAGAGTTCACAATAGTATTCTTATTAAGGCCCGAATTATGATTCGTATCTTCGTCGGGGATAGAATCTCTTACAGATTGTATATTTCCACATCCATTGGCCTTCGGGATGAGCAATTCTTGTTTTTTTTTATCATTTTCTTCTAGTGTGACATTTAAATCACTCATGATTCCATTAAAATTAACATTCATACCAGATTTCACATTAACAATAGAAGAAGTTTTATTTTCACAATGGTTTTTTGAGAAAACATCAAGCGGGACATCCGAGATCTTATCGTAGATGGTATTTTGAGATATTCAGTTGCATCTGAGTCGGATTCCGAGTAGATTATCAGTCTTCTCTTAGGAATTTTGTATTTCGTTTCATCCATAAGCTTTGATTTAGGTGAGATGAGCGCCTGAGTCTTGGGAGAGCTTGTGATGCTCCCTAGGTTTACATCTTTTTTTATATTTTGGGAAGTCTCTTGTGGGTTATCAGACGGTCTCGTAAATCCCATTATGACTAATAAACACTTGCGACAAGTTTCTATGTTACAGAAACTTAAGATTCAAGCATTTCTCACCCGATCCAAGCCTTCCTAGGCTAGATTTTTTGAAGAATTTTGGGGGAAAACTTGAGGGTTTGGAAGGATATTGGGGAGGAGAGAGGGAGGAGAGAAAAAGCATTTCATTGATGGATTGAGCAAATTAGTTGTTGATTTGCTAGAATGTAATTTATCATTAATATGAAACCTAGTTTCATTTGGTAGCATGTTGTTTGCTCTTTCAATGTCTTCAATTAATTTTGTAGTACCATATATGATACTTACATTTGTATTTATTAATGTCAAATCAAGAAATTATCTTTCATCTCAAAGAATTGTGTATGTTGTTGCATAGTTAGCAAAACATACATTACCCTCATTCAACTTGAGATCAATAACACTTGAATATTAGATATAACAAATATAAAAATAATGTCATAAAAGAAAAAGCAATATAGAATCAAAGTTATAAAAAGTTCTAAATTCTTAAATTTTGTTGATTTGGAACTCCTATTTATAGGAGTTAGATAATATCAAAATTAAATGATATTTAATTATGCACAAATATACATCACATTTAAATATAATATTGAATTTGTAGGTAATTGTAAGATCATTCATAATTAATCATATTATTTATAACAAATAATAAATAATATGACTAGAAGTAGGTGTAATGAGATGATGTATTAATTAATTTAAAAAATAATATTATAATTCATCAATTTGTTAGGTTTTTATTAGAAGTTTCAAATAAATCAACATCATAGTATGCTAGGTCTATTGGTCACTATTGGTAAGAGTTGTTTCTATCTTTTCATTTTCTTCTATAATTACTTAATGAATCTAAGTTAAATGTTTGGGCACATGAAAGGTATGCTACCAACACCTTTTCATATCATATATTCTCATAGTTCTTGAAAAGTTTCATCTCACATGTACTTCCCATTTCACTTATGGTTGTGATAGTTGAGATTTCTCTTTCCAAGAATTTGAGAGATTATCAATATGATATTAGTAATTATTTCAATGATCAGAATCATAACCAATCCTAATTTATGTCCATTAGTTTGGGATGATATTAAATTAATTTAGGAAATCATTCAAACTCAAGTAGACAAAATTTCTAATAATACTATATATATTTTTTATTTCTAATCAAAATTAAATATTGATATCTATATGCAAATTTAAAATAACTTAAAACTTAGGATTAGATAATACCTTTAGAGCAAACTCATGATAATAGCATGTTGTGAAACAATTATAACATGCAAAACCAAAATAAATAATATTCCCTCTTCATATATTAAAAGAGGAGAATTAAAAAGAGAAAAATGAAGAAAGAGATTTAGATTAAAAGAAAAGATAACTTCTCGTTTGATCATTAACATAAGTATCAACGCCCCCTGTAGGCCTACTAAAGATGATTTCAAATATTAATATTAATGGTGAGTTTTGGAAATTATAATTTTCGAAAATCTTCATGAATGTGAATGTGGTCATTCACCACTCACATAAATATTTCATTTTAAATATATAAATTTTAATAAATTATGTACAAAATCAAAATTATATAAGTTATGATATATTATTATTGATTTTAGTGACATCTATACTTTTAATTATTATCCATTATTAATAAACTACATTTTAAAAATTAAAAAAAACATTTTTATTAAAGTATGTATCATGATATATATATATATAAATGGCAATATACATAATATATATCATGATAGATATCACAAATCATTGAAATATATATATTATTTATCATGGTATAGTGATATATATACCTACATAATATGATATGTATTGTATATATATTGTGACATATATACTTATATACCCCTATTAATTTATATATCTTTCAAGTGGGCCTCATTACTCCAACATATTCATATTGCACACACAAATTTCAACAATTGGTATAATCCTTTCTAGTTTATTGGACTCTTATAAATATCTAGATCATCCTCTACTAATCCTCACCATCCACAAAAGATCCTAACCACCTCTATCATATCTGGTTTGTTTCCAAGTCGAATCATTTTGTCATACTAAATAATTGATTTCTTTAATTTCTCATGTAGTTTACATCCTGAAATCATCATGCCCTGAGATATTGTGGCTCTATGACCAACACTATTATCACAAACATGTAAGGCATAATTTAATTTTCCATATTTTGAATACATATCGATCAAAGCATTGCATAATGACATATTGTGATTCAACTCTTTCATAATGGCATATAATGAATTTGCTTCTTAGTGTTGGGCATGACCGAGACAAAACTTGAAAACTAAGAATGATTTCGTAATAAATTCTTGGTCCAATAATGTTAATCAATTTGACATTATAATTTAAATTTTTTAAGTTTGCCTATTTTAAAAGTTAACCAAAATAGCAGATACCAAATTTTTTGGGTTTCATAGATTTTCTATCCAACACACACACACACACACACACACCCCCACCAAAGCCTAAAATTATTCACAAGCACACACACTAATATATTGTGCCCAAAACTAGCAGAATATATAAGTACATAGAACCAAATATTCTACCCGCAAAATGATAAAATATTCAAGCAAAATAAATCACACAATTTAAAATGTTAAAAGTCCATAAATCCAAAATTTCAAGAATGAAAATGTAAAATATAATCGAAAACACCTTAATAAAATTTTGATGGTTAATTTCTTGAATCTAGTATTTCTCCAATGATTTTTGAGCACCCACGAACATATCACAAGCACAACAAATAATCTCATTCTCATGAGTATCACATGGATACTGTATGAATATCACATGAACACCATGAATACCATACGAGCATCGAACAAACACTAACACTTCCTTTGCCAAGTGCACGTCAACAAAGTTAAAATGAGAAGAAACAACTTAAAATTCTTCATTCCCTCTATAAAATTATTACAGAAGCTTTGTATAAAATTCTATAACAATTGTTACAAAAGACTCCAAAAAAATAAAGAAAATGAAAGAAAGTCTCATTCCTTTTTTTTTGTTAGTGCCAAATGCACGCCAACAAAGTCACATAGCATGATTGTGTTAATTTTTTTTGGAAAAGGCATGCTCCATGCATGAGTTTTCTAAAAATCTTATGAGTATGGATTTTTTCAAAACATTTATATAATGTTCTTTTAAAGAATATTTCCATTTTATGGCCTTGCTTTAATTACACACACACACACACACATAATGAGAACACACACGCACACACACACATACACACATACAATGAGAAAATATTTTCCACAGATTAAAAGTACTCATATATCAACCTAAGACTTTCACTTTTCCATTTGAGTAATCAATTCTCCCTTGATCCAGCTTTTTCTCAATAGTAGTCGAAGTAATAATTTTAATTTTTACTTCAACTCAAAAGTTTTACTTTGATCAATGTGATCCCCATGAATGACTGAAACAAAAGCTATATCATAAAGCGTTCTTTTGAGATTCCTATTTATCTCAAAATAAGCACATGAGAAATCTTGATTGATTTTTCTTGGTCTCCTCGAAAGAGGGGATACAAGCAATATAATTATATGACTTTCCCTAGTCGTATTGATTGTCCTTTCATCATTAGGTGACTTTTAAATAGTAAGTACAGCCTACTTCCACATATAAAGTAAATTATCCACTCAAATATATCATGGTTAATGTAGCTCAAAATCAATACTTATAATTTCCAATTTCCAAACCAAGAATTTTTATGATCCAAGCTAACTCTAGCTTTGGTAATATCAATACTTATATTTTGTCCCTCATTATAATCAATGATCCTTTTGGCATTTTCCATTAGCCTTCCCTAAATTTTCACTCATCTCCCATACTATCCAATTATCTCATGGGCATTAGGTTCATACAAATATCTGAGATATATTAGACATTTTTGAGAAATAATCAATATCTTATGTTCATTTCTAGACAAAAATCTCTGATACCCAATATTCATGATATCCTTCCATCATTCATCCTAATTAATTTATAGTTACCAGATGAATATGTCACAAACCAATTGAGATATAGAATGATGTGCAAGGTGGTAGTCAAATGCGATACTCAGTCACTCTCCTGACTAACTTTGTCGTATAGCTCAATACTACTTGAAAAAATAATATCACCCCATAAGGAAAAAGTGCAAACCACCATTATGTATGAACCTAATGTGTTTTGAACTCTTGAAGTATGCTCCTCTTGGATTTTCTTCCACTTGGGATAGTCGCTATTGAAGTATCCTAATTTTTACTTGGTTATAAAAAAATATTTTTTTACCATGGGTTTGACTGGAAACTTTTCTTTGAAAGAACTCTTACTTCCCTTCCCCAATATGAGTTTTGAACTCTAGGAGATTATGATTGTCTTTCAACTCTTGAGAAGTGAACTGAAAAGTAGAAATCCTTATACTTCATCATCCAATACTAATTTCTTGGATGCTAACTTGTTAACCAAGACTTGAAAAGTATTTAAGTGATCAATCATATCAGATTTGTCATGATATTTCATTTTAACTAAGTATCAGATTGAAAGATCTTATTCCTCAATGTGTTTTTCTCTCATACTTCGATCCTAACTTTTTTTTACATCTCATCTACATTTGTGATAACAAAGGTGTGATACAAAATTATCTTTCCAAACCACTATAGTATTATGACAAATGCCTTATAGTATAATTTTCATACTTTTTGCTCATCCATCTTGTTTGATTTTGGATCACAAAAAGCTAGTCCAAGTACATCCCTCATTATTGAAAGATCAGTCATTTATTTTTTTAAGTTGAATAGTTGGATAGTTCCAACCTTATCATTACGAGTGACTTATTTTCTTCTTCCACACCCCCCCCCCCCCCCCCCCCGCACAAAAATAATAATTCAATTATTTGAAAAATAAAAACAGCAAAAGTAATTAATGTTCTAATACCACATGTTGGGATCGACCTAGATAAAGCTTAAAAACCAAGAATGGTTTCAAACAAAATTCTCAAACTAACATAGTTAATAAATTTGATATTATAATTTAAATATTTTTAATTATTTCCATTTTAAAAGTTTACTAAAATAACGGATACAAAACAATATTTAGAGTTTCATAGTTTTTCTATCTAAAATATGGTTACACACACACACACAAACCTAAAATTAAACACATGCATACACACTAATATATTCTCCCAAAAACTAATAGAGTATATAAGTACACACAATCAATTATTCTTCACCCAAAATGATAATATTCAAACAAGATAAGCCACACAACTAAAATATCTAAAGTCCATTCATCCACAATTTCAAGAATATAAATATAAATTATAATTGAAAATACCTTAATAAAACTTTAATGGTTAATTCCTTGAATACGGTGCTCACTTATTGTATTTCAAGCACCTACGAGCACAACAAGAGCACAACACAAAAAATCTCCTCCACACGAGCACCTCATTAACACCACATGTCCCCCTCATGAACCCCATATGAACCCCACACAAATATCACACGAACAACAATGCTTCTTTTGCAAGGCTAGCAAGCTCTCATATGTAGAAAAAAATGAGATGAAACAACTCCTTAAAATTCTACATTTTCTCTATGAAATTGTTATAAAAGTTTTGTGTAAACTTTTATCGAAGCTTGTGTGGACAGAGAACAACAAAAGTAGAGTTTGCCTTCCCTTGAAACATCAATTTTGGTGGAAGGAAGAACAAATAATCCAAACTCCAACTTATCTTGTTCAACAATCTTTGTGTTTTGGAAGAAAAATATTTCAAATTAAAAATTGAGGCCCAAAAAAAAAATTCTAATGAGTGATTGTTTATATGTGTGTGTGTGTGTGTGTGCGTGCGCGCTTGCGTGTATAATATAACCTATCTAAAGTGTAAGTACTTAAAGTGATATCCCATCCCAAATAATGGACAATACCTGCCAAATAAAGTAGCCTATTTAAAGTGATATCATACATATGGTTCTAGCAATTTCACTTTAGATAGAGTGTGTGTGCTATAAATATCATATGTATCTACTCATATAACACACACACACACATACATTTTTGATGTCTTTTTTTTTTCAAAAAATTGCTCTACCAACTAAATTCTTCTTAAAATTTATTAAGAAGTTAAAATATATTTTTACTTTTATTTTATCCACATCAAAGTTATTCAAGAGCTTATTTATAAATTGTAAAAAATTATGAATTTTTTGTAGTTAATCAAAATATTTTAAGTTTTAGAATTTTTACTTTGTAAGTTGTATTGTTTTAAATTTGATAAAATGTTTGACTAAATAATTAATGCTAGATATCACATTTTTGTTGGGAAAAACAAGTACCATAATCTCAAAATTTTGATTTTGGAACTTTTCCAATACCCACATATTAAGTTTATTAATATTAGAGTGGTTCTAATTTGAAATCTTTTAATTTAAACTTTTAAAATTTTATCAAATACAATGGATTACACATAAATTTTAAATCCATCAAAATTATATTTTTCCATTCCTTGAATATATTTCTATTGTAAAATATTTGTAGAAGTTGAGAGTGGAAAGAAAAGTAAAGAGAAATTTCTTCATCAAAATAAAACTTATCTCATACAAAGGATTAAGCTCCTTTTATAGAAGATGCATAGTAAATACACTATGCATTCACATTTATTTTCAATATCATTTACATTTTCAACATCACATTTTCAATATCATTTACATTTTCAACATCACATTTTTAAACAATCCCTCTTTAATGACCATTTGATGAAAATTATTAAGTTTACGACTATTTCATCAATAGCATTGCCAGTAAAAACCTAATGGTACAAAATATGGATGAAGAATACAAAAGAGTATAGTGTGCTAATGTCCAATCATACTCCCCCTCATGTTAACATCCTTTGGTTGATGCATTCCAATATTATTTACCAGCTTCTTGAATATTGATGGTGGTAATGACTTTGTAAATAGGTCTGCAAGTTTGTCAGTTAAACGTATTTGCTGAATATCAATTTCATCAGTCTTCTGAAGTTCCTAGTATAAAAGAATTTTGGTAAAACATGTTGGGTTCTATCTCCTTTGATATAACCTCTCTTGATTTGTGAAATGGATGCAATATTATCTTAAAATATTTTTGTTGGTTTATCTTTGATTGAGGATAGCTCACATGATTCTCGAATATGTTGGGTCATTGATCTAAGCCACATACTTTCATTCTAGATCTGCTTTATAAATTATTATAATTTCAGAATGATTCAATGATGTGGCCACCACTATCTGTTTCATAGATCTCCATGAAATATCAGTTCCATTATAATTGAAAACATACTCGATTTGTGATCTAGCTTTAAGTGGATCTAAAAGATAGCCTCTATCTGCATATCTAAGTAATTGTGACTTTGACTCCTTTGAGTAAAATAAACTTATATCAATGGTTCCTTGAAGATATCACAACACATGCTTTATTCCATTCCAATGCATTCTTGTTGGAGCGAAATTGTATCTAGCTAATATATTGACAAAAAAAGCAATATATGGATGGGTATAATTAGCTAGATATATAAGTGAACCAATATTACTAAGATATGATACTTCAGGGCCAAATAATTCTTCACCATTTTCACAAAGTCGAAATGGGTTATTGTTAACATCAAGTGAAAGGACTACCATTGGATAATTTAATGAGTGTACTTTATCCATATAAAAGTACTTTAAGATTTTCTTAACATATATTGATTGGTGAACTAACACTCCATTTAGAAAATACTTAATCTGTAGGCTGAGACAAAATTTAGTTTTTCTAAGATCTTTAATTTCAAATTCTTTTTTTTTAAATATTCTGCTATTTGTAAGAGTTTTTCAAGAGTTCCAACCAGATTAAAATCATCGATATAAACCACAATGATTGCAAACCCAATTTTTGATTTCTTAATAAAAATGCATGTACATATATGATTAAATACATACCCTTCTTTTATCAAATATTCACTGAGACAATTATACCACATACGCCCAACTTTATTTAATCCATAAAAGGATCTTTGTAACTTAATTGAATACATGTTATGAGATTTTGTACTTATTTCTTTAGATAGTTTAAATCATTCCGGGATTTTCATGTATGTATCATTATTTATAGATCCATATAAATACACTATGATAATATTTATGAGATGCATATCCAATCATTTAGATACTACTAGACTAATTATAAAACAAAAATTGATAGTGTCTATAACAGGAGAATATATTTCTTCATAGTCAATGCCAAGTCTCTACAAAAAATCTTGATCTACTAATTATGCTATATATCTTATGATATCATTATTTTTATTGTACTTTCGTATAAATACCCATTTATACCCAAAAGGCATTAAACTTGTAGGTATTTGGACTACAAGTCCAAAAACTTTCCTTTTCATTAATGAGGATAACTCTGCTTGCATAGCCTATTTCCATTTTGGCCAATCATATCTTTTTTTATATACATTCATATTTTGTGGTTTTGAATCATCATCATTTTGCATGATGTCGATGGTCATTTGGAAAGAAAAAATATTATTAACAATAAAATTATTTTTTTTCTATGTCTTCTTTGTGCACCTATATTTTTAAGATTTCATGATTTTTACATTCTATAGGAACATACATCAACCTGTATTGGACTATTTGCAGCCAGGATGTGTGACCTTGTCACTTTATGTGTGTCAACAAATGTATCTGGTAATTAATTTACAAGATTTTGCAAATAAATGATTCTTTAAAATTTTATTTTACATTGATTTGTACTAGGATCAAAATAATATAATATTGTTGTATTATAGGAAATTTCTTATCGTTCTATGGGAACAGAAATTTCTTCCCCTAATAAAAAGAATACTATTTTATTAAAATGATAATCTGCAAATCTTGTTCTAAAAATATTTCATATCATGTGTTAAAGATAACTTATAATTGACATCAAATCAAAATCTACATAAATCCCAAGTTTACGTTGGGGACCCATTTTGATAATTGCCTATAGAACAATAGGGTTAAGTTGGTATTCTAGTTTTCATCAATAATTGCTTAGCTATTAATTGGAGACGTTAAATGAGTAATTCTGTCAAACCATTTTGTGTGTGAACATGAGCAATAGGGTGTTCAATATTTATTCTAATTGAGATGCAATAGTCATTAAAAGCTTGTGATGTAAATTCACCAGCATTATCAACTCTAATAGTTTTAATTGGGTAATCATGAAATTGTGCTTTTAATTTTATCAATTGGGTAAGTAGTCTAGCAAAAGTAATATTTCTTGTGGAAAGAAGACAAACATGTGACCATCTAATGGAAGCATCTATTAGAACCATAAAGTAAAATGGTCCACATGGTGGATGGATAGGTCCACATATATCTCCATGTATTTTTTATAAACTTATTGGTGACTCTGATAAATTTTACTAAAAGATGGTCTAACTATTAACTTGTCTTGTGAACAAGCATCACAAAAAAGTTCATTGGGCAAAAGAATTACTTGATTCTCTAATGGATGCTCATATGATTGTTCTATAATTCATCACATCATTGAAGATCCAAGAAAACCTTTCCTCTCATGCCAAAGATTAAAAATCTCTGAGTTTTTTAACTTTTGGTTCACTACTACATATGATTCAATAGGCTTAATGGTCATATGATACAACTTAGAAGATAATGCTGGGAGCTTTTCTATAATAATCTTTTTATCAGAAATTATATATGTAATATAAAGGTATCCTTTATTACCTTTATTCATAGTTTCAATAAGATATCTATTTCTATGGATATCTTTGAAACTTAGCAAATTTCTTGTGGATTTGCTAGAATATAATGCATTATTTATGTAAAATCCTAGTTCTATTTAGTAACATTATATTTGCTCTTTCAGAGCCTTCAATTAATTTTGATGTACTAGATATGGTATTTATACTAGAATTTGTTATTTTTAAATTGTAAAAATATCTTTTATCTCAAATGATTGTGTGTGTAGTTGCATAATCAACAAGACATACATCATCATCATTCATCTTAAATTTCAATAAAAAAATTAGATAAGAGAAGGAAAAAAAATATAAAGAACAGAAATATAAATTTATTAACTTAAAAGGAAGTTTCTAGATTTATTCGATATTAGCATTATCATCATTTATCAAGCAATTAAAATTATCACTAGAGTCTACAAAAAAAGCATCTTCAAAATAAGGTAAGTCCAGCCCAGTAAAATTCATTTCTATATTCTTGCCTTTTTACTTTAATAATGCTTGATATAGATCCACCGATTGTTTGGTCCTATAATAGGTACGTGACCAATGTCCTTCCATTCTGCATCTATAACAAGTCTCTTTAGGATTTTTGTATGATTTTTTTTAATACATTTTCTCCACTTTTTTGTTTTGCCTCACCATTATTCTACTTTTGGTGGCCATATGAAGTTTTTATCTTCTGGGAATATTGAGGATAATTATTATAATGCTGATAGTTTCTTTCACGACCACTTCTAGGAATGCTTTAGATCTATTGAGATGGGTCTGGTGATTTTTCATTAGTAACTGATTATTTTGTTAAGATATTAGGAGACATGAAATTAATTCTAAATATTTATAAAAATTATGCTCTTTATATTACTGCTGTAGAAGCATATTAGAGGAGTTAAACATTGAAATTTTTTTTTCTAACATGTCTTTTTCTATGATTTTTTCTCCACAAAGCTTCACATGAGAACTTAGTTTGAATAATGCAGAATTATACTCATTGACTGATTTAAAATCTTGCAACCTTAGGTGCAAATATTCACTATGAGCTTTAGGTAATAACATAGTTTTTTAGTGGTTAAATCTCAATTTTAATTTATTTCACAGGGTAAGAGGATCTTTTATAGTAAGATATTCATATTGTAGATCCTCGTGGATATGATATCTAAGAAAAATAAGTACTTTTGCATGGTCCTATAGGGATATTGTATTTTTTTCTATGATAGTATCTCAAATATTTGAGGTAGTTAGATGCAACTCAACATCTATGATCCAAGATAAATAATTTTTTTAAAAAAATATCAAACATCGAAAAACTAATATTTGAAAGTTTTGCCATTTTTGTAAAATCTTTTATAAAAATATAACTTTTTATAAACTAACCTTATTCAGAGCAAACTCGTGATGATAACATATTGTAAAATACTTGTAGAAGTTGAGAGTAGAAAGAAAAGTAAAGAAAAATTTCTTCCTCAAAATAAAACTTATCTCATACAAAGAATTAAGCTCCTTTTATAAGAGATGCATAATGAATATACTATGCATTCACATTTATTTTCAATATCATTCACATTTATTTTCAATATCATTCACATTTTTAACATAACATTTTTTAACATCTTTCACATTTTTAACATCATTCATATTTTCAATATCACATTTTCAACAATTTCTATGTTAAAATTAAAATTTCAATTTTTGCCAATATTTAATTTTATGAATCGTGCACAATTAAAATTTTTATTATTATGAGAAAATTATATTTTCAGAATTCAACTGAAAGTAAATCTTATGAAATTTTCTAAATTTATTTTTTTAATACACAATCCAAATATATTAAAGATTTCAAAAATAGTTAACTATAAATATTTTTAGAATATTCCAAATTAAATCAATCCTTACATAAATTATATTTTGCCAAATTTTGGTAAAATATACAACCAAATAATGAAATACACAAACCAACATAATTAACAAAATAAATATTCAATTACAATCACAAAATTTAAATTAATTATAAACAATTGAATTATAATTAAAAATTCTTCAAATCTCAATAATTAATAATCAAAATTTATTCTTGGTTCCAGCAAATAATTCATATTACCCATGTTCTTTTAATGCTCCAAATATGACACCTTTAGCCATCACACATCCACTGTACCTTGGCTTTCACTTTTTTAGAATTTAAGAAGAGAGAAGATATAAAACTAGTTTGACGTAAAAAATACCATAATCCTTCATGTTTTTGTATTTCATAATCAAAAATAGAAGAAATTTAAGAGTATAAAAGGTTTTGGAGATCGATCAAGATTTAGGCCAAAAACTAAGAATAATGTTGGAATCTATCTTTGGTCTAACAATATTATTTAATTTGATAGTTATCTTTTTAAAATCTTTTAATTTCTACCATTAGAAAATTTACTCAAAAACACGTAGCAAATTCTAAACACTTTTCATGTTAATAATATTTTTACCTGGAATATATATATATATATATATATATTAAAACTATAAATTACCATCACAACCATACATAATTATAAACAAATATTCTAATCTCAAAAATAGTGAAATATTCATACAATTAAATACACAATTTAAAATGCCTCAATATCTATAAAATAATTTAAAATTTAAATGGTTAATGTAATTGAAATTATTATTTGTGATGTTTAATTTCTCCGATGTTCTTCTAAAGATTTATGAGTACTACGAGCACAACATTTACACGATACAAGCACGACATGAACGTCACATGAATAATCTTCTCATAAATACTGCACCAACATCATATGTCCTTTGCTCTAACCCTACATGAATATTACTTGAATACCACACGAACACTACATGAACACCACAGGAAATCTGCACGAACCCTAGTTATTCCTCCACAAGTCCTTGAACAAAATTGATGAAAAGTAAATGCTCATTCTCAATTATATTATAAAATTTTACAGAAGAAAGAAACCTAAACAACAATAAAGAACTTATCTTTTTTTAGTTATAGAAGAGAAACCCAAAACATGCACAATACCTATTGCACAAAAAGAATTTTCAAAAGATCACAATCCATGTGATTATTTTAATTACTTATTCATGCATGATCCCATTTCTATTTTTTTTGTTTTAGCATGTGTCAGTTTTGCTTGTGTTCAAATCAAGTTATTTAATAAAAAAAATACCATTTTGTTTTAAATGTTAATTTTACCCCATTAAATGAGAACACATGTGCTCTTATTTAAAAATCAAATTATCATAAAAATCAAAACCATAGAAAACCAAAACAAAAAAACATAAATCAAAAATAAAATAATCTAGTCTACCCCAAATTCGGGCAGACCCAACAATCTTTCTTTCTGCCTTATTTGGATAGATCAAGATATATTCTTGATTTAAATTTAAATAATCCAAGTTATGGGGAATTTATTTTCTTCGGTAAGATACAAAACTATTTATGATTCTTCATACTAAAAAATATTTTCAAGAAATTAAAAAATAGCTACACAATAACCTGAGAACTCCACTTTTGCCTTTGAGCCATCAACTCTCCTTGATCCAAGTGATTCCTGAGTGTAGCCAAAAGTAAAAGTATTAATTTTAACTTCCAACTCATAAACTCTTTCTTGATCATTGTGATCTATTTTAAGAGTGATTAGAGTAAAAACCATATCATGAAGGATTCCTCTAAGATTTTTGCTTGTCTCATAACAAGCACATAAAGAATTTAGATTGATCATCCACAATCTCTGCAAAAGAGGGGACAAAAGCATCATAGTTTTATGACTTTCTCTAGTAGTATTGATTATCCTACTATTAGTAGATGACTTTCTGATAGTATGTGTCGACTTCTTTCCTATGAAAAGTGGGTCATTCATATAAACATATTCAAGTCTATGCAACTCTGAGTCAATGCTTATAATTTCTCACCAAGTATTTACTTGAACGAGGCAAATCCTAGCTTGGGTAATAAAAAGGAAGTTTATTATGTTACTCCTTGCCATAGTTTGTGATCCATTTACCAAGTTTCATTAGTCTTCAGTTAATTTTTTTTCATGACCCATATTATCAAACATTCCTTTGAAAAATAGGTTCATTCCAACATTTGGGATATATTAGATATCATTGAGAAATAATTGGTATCCTATGTTTATCTCCAGATAAATATATTTGATGCCCATTATTCTGAAGTCCTTCCATTCTCCTTCCTTACTAATCCATAGTTCTCGAATTAAAATGTTACAAACTAATCCGAGTTGAGAATGGTGTGCAAGGTGGTTGTCAAATTACAACCCAGTCACTCTCTAAACTAACTTTATCATACATTTCAACAATACTTAAGAAGCAATATTGCCCTTTATTTAAAAAAGTGCTAGCCATCCTTCCGCACATATCACTCTTCCTCTGCTCCTCTTAAAGAGTCTTCCACTTGGGATAATTCCTTTTGAAGTTTCCTACTTGATTATAGCTGTAACACTTTATCATAGGTTTGTCAGTGAACATCTTTTTGAAAGAACTCTCACTTCTCTCCCCTAGTATGAGTTTTCAACTCATTATTCTTCTCCTATCATTTTTTTTTGGAAACAAGGATACATGGAGAAGTACTTCTTTCCCTATGTTTCACAACCTCATTACCAAATTTTCACTAATCATGGTAAGGGTGTTATTAAAAGTTGAGGTACTTAAAAAGATTATGAGGATCTCCAAACTATCAGGAAGCGAGCTAATAATTAGAGATCCTTGCACCTCATCATCCAAAACTATTTTCTTAGATACTAGATAGCTAATCAATTCTTAAAAAAAAAGCGCAAGTGATTATCTATATGATATCTATCGTAATATTATTTTTAAACTAAGCATCGAATTATTAGGTTCATGTTTCTCAATGTAATTTTCTCATACATTAATTATAATTTTTTTTTATATTTCAATTACTTTTGTGATAATAGAGATGTGATGAAAAGTTATCTTTCCAACTCATAATCTCATTATGGTAAATGCCTTGTAGTATAATTTCTTTACTTGGCTTCATCCATAAATTCTAGCTTCGAATCATCGAGAACTGATTCAAGTAAATTACTTATCATTAAAAGATCTATCATTTTTATTTTTCAAGATGAATAGTAGGATGATTCCAACCAAATCATTATGCCTGGATTATTTTTTTATCTAACCAAAAGAAAACAATCTAGTCACTAAACATAAAAATACCAAAAAAAAATGCCAAAAAAATAACCTATGATACCACTTATTGGGGATTGACCAAGATTCATCTCAAAAACCAAGAATAGTGTCATAACTTTTTCTCGTTCATACAATGTTAATTAATTTGCTATTTATCTTTTTAAAATCTGTTATTTTTCACAATTAGAAAATTTACCCCAAAAACACATAGTACACATAATTACAAATAAATATTTTATCCCCAAAATAATAGAATATTTACCCAATTAATAATATATTATAATATATCCAAATGTTTATAATACAATTCAAATTTAAATGGTTAAGATAAATGAAAATACCTTTTTTTTAATGTTTTATTTCTCTGGTGATCTTTCAAAGATTTTTGAACACAACGAGACAACACAAACACCATACGTATCCTACATGAACTCCACATAAACCACACACAAACCCCACTCGAACACCACACAAATACCTTACAAACACTACATGAACACCACACAAATACAATACAAACACTACAATAACACCAAACAAACCTCTATGCTTTCTCATTAAGTCCTCAAACAAAAGAGATGAGACGTAAATGCTCCCTTTCAATTATATTATAAAATTTTAAGTAAGAAAGAAAACTAAAAAAATGATATAGAACTTATTATTTTTGAGTTATAGAAGAGAAACCAAAAATATGCGAATACCTTGTGCATAAAAGGAATTTCTGAAATATCACATTCCATGTGATTTTTGAATTTCCTTATTCACTCATGATCACATTTCCCTTTTTTTCATTTTAGTACATCTTAGGCCGTGTTACTTTTTCTTGTGCTCAAATCAAGTTATATAATAAAAAGTTACTATTTTATTTTAACTATGAATTATAAACCATTAAATGAGGGCACTCATATTCTTATTTGAAAATCAAATTAACATAAAAATCAATACTAAAAAAAACCAACAAAAACATAAACTAAAAATAAAACAACCCATTTCTATTCTCAAATACTTTCTATCCTTTTTTTTTAAATTTTGAACTGGTCTATTTTGCTTTTAATTTTTTTCTCTCATTTGTCACATTGATCCATGTGCCATCCCCCACAAATAACATGGAAGAACATCTACTTTCTAATCTTTCTAACATTTGTCTTCATTATTTTGATGCTACGATCCTCTTTGATTAAAATGCCCAAATGCTAACCTTCACATATAAACAAAAACATGATATCAAACAAAAATAATAAAACCACCAAATTTGTTAAATGAAACCAACTCAAATTAATTGAAATTTAATAACAAATTAAACTAAATTTATTTTTAATAAGATATTTTTTTAAATTGATTTAATTGATTTAGCCTTTTGAATTAGGGAAGATCCAATAATCTCCCAATCAATCTTATTTAGACAAACCCCTACTAGTTCATGATTTAAATTTTAAAAACATGTTGTAGATGATTTAACTATATCAAAAATTAATTCTTATTCCACACTCGAGAAACAATTTCTAGAAAATCAAAATTTCCTAGAATATTACATAAAGATAGACACTTTTCTCTCTAAGCAATAAGTTTTCTCTTGATTTGATTGATCATTATTACCAGATAGAGTGAAAGTATATATTTACCTTATAACACATAAGAAGAAGAAGAGGAGGAGAAAGAAGAAGAAGAAAAAGAAGAAGAAGAAGAAGAGGAAGAAGAAGAAGTAGAAGAGGAAGAAGAGGAGGAGGAGGAAGAATAAGAAGAAGATGATGATGAGGAGGAAGAATAAGAAGAAGATGATGAGGAGGAAGAATAAGAAGAAGATGAGGAGGAAGAAGAAGAAGAGGAGGATGAGAAGGAAGGAAGAAAAAAGAGGGAGGATGCATAAGAGAAGAGGAAGCAGACAGAGGAGGAGGAGGTAGGAGGAGAAAAAGACCTAGGAAGAAGAAGAGGAGGAGGAAGAAGAAGAAGAGGAGGAGAAGGAAGAAGAAGAAGAAGAAAAAGAAGAAGAAAAAAAAGAAGAAGAAGAAGAAGAAAAAATGATGAAAAAAGAAGAAAAAGAATAGTAATAGGAAGAAGAAAAAGAAGGAGAAGAAGAAGAAAGAGAAGAGGAGGAAGAAGAATAAGAAGAAGAAGAGGAAGAAGAAGGAGATGAAGAGGAAGAAGAAGAAGAAGAGGAGGAGGAGGAAGAAGAAGAAGAAGAGGAGGAGGAAGAAGAAAAAGATGAGGAGGAGGAAGAAGAAGAAGAAGAGGAGGAGGAAGAAGAAGAAGAGGAGAAGGAGGAGGAAGAAGAAGAAGAAGTGGAAGAGGAGGAGGAAGAAGAAGAAGAGGAGGAGGAAGAAGAAGAAGAGGAGGAGGAAGAAGAAGAAGAGGAGGAGGAGGAAGAAGAAGAAGAAGTGGAAGAGGAGGAAGAAGAAGAAGAGGAGGAGGAAGAAGAAGAATAGGAGAAAGAGGAAAAAGAAGAAGAAGAAGAAGAAGAAGAGGAAGAAGAAGGAGAAAAATAAGAAGAAGAAAAATAAGAAGAAGAATATGAAGAAGTAGAGGAAGTAGAAAAAGAAGAAGAAGAGGAAGTAGAAAAAAAAGAAGAAGAAGATGTTGAAAAAGAAGAAGAAAAAGAAGTAGTAGAACAAGAAGAAGAAGAAAAAGAAGAAAAGGAAGAATAAAATAAAAAGGAAT